>BGPR01000897.1:0-46421 GCA_013235015.1 Araneus ventricosus
GCTGAATGCTGAATGTACCATAAAACTGAAAACAAAAACAGATAAAAGATTGATAGTACCTTTTGTAACTAGTAGTAATCTGAGTGTTCAAGTGCACACCACAAAAGACAAACGGGCAACAATAAAGAAATGTTAGCAAAATTTTAAGATACAAAGAAAATAAACTCAAATGAATGCGACGACATGCGGGAACAGCCTTGAAAGTGCTTAATGTAAATTTCAGTTCATTTTCTGGACCTATAGAACATATATTTGATGATTTTGAAATGTGTTTCATTTAATATAATATATAGTAGGATTAGTTTTACTTAGGTATATGATATTATTAGTTTATTTTGGATATAATTTTACTTCAGTCTGCTCAAATGTGAAGATTTGATAATAATAATGATTTGCACAGAGGTGAATAATGTGTACCATTTGTGAAAATTACCCCTTACCGAAATTGATTATTACTAGTGGTTTGAGGGAATTCATGGGAGTGTGTTTTCCAGGACAATCACAATGATTCTTTGCCATGTATGAAGGAGAACTATTAAAAAATTAACTTATTTTTGTAATTTGCATTACGGCATTCTCAAGTGTTTAATAACTCAGTCTTAACTCCACGATTCTCTAATTGAAACATAATATCTACCAAAATTAATAAATGAATTTAAACAAAGTAATATTCTTGATCTGGAAATCTGAAATTTTAAATTGAGATTTCTCATTTACTGATGTATAAAAAAAATAATTTAAATATATCAATTCCCATTCCTAGAAAACTTCACTCTTTGATAATCATAAAAAAGATTTTTTCTTTACAAATTAATATAATAAAAAACATTTTAATATCCATTCAACTTTGTTAAAGATCTATGATTAATTCAATGTATTAAAAGTATAATGAACCAAGAATATTCTTAAAGTTAATCTATTTAAAAAGTTTGAAAGTCTGGTTTTGTAATGGTCCTGATTTTTTTCATAGATGAGTTTTCTGTGTATGTTTAAGCCTCCCACATTTTCAGGCTTTCTATTATCTTTAACGTGATCTTGTTCTCATGCCTCGTTTAAGGGTGGCATACTTCTGAAACTTTTAGGGTATCTCTGATCTATAGGTGTATGGTCGTTTATTTTTTCTTTTCTAAAGTGATTATTTCTTTATCTGCCCGTTAATGGACAAATTCAAATGGAATCTGACTTTAGGTGTCTCACTCTCTATAGCAGGTGGCAATTTGTCCAGCATGAACTCCCAAGTCAGACATGCGCTGGCAAAACTCGCCAGATCTCCTCCATTACACCACATCAGGTCGCCATTTTCAATTTTTTCTTTGTGTTTTAAACCTCACCTCATACACTTTTTGTTGTTTGTTCTTACAGGATTGGTTTATAAGTTCAGTAAAATTTGTTGTTTGTACCACTGGATGTTGCACAAACCCATCATTTTACCTCTTCATTTCATATTTCCAGCTCTTTTCTTTAATATTTCATTTTCATTTTTCACGATAATCAGCAATGTACCAGTAAAAATAGTAAAATTAGAGCAAAAAGCAAAATACCACAGAAACCAATCATATCTAAAATTATTTTTACGCAAGAAATACCAGAAATAAATGTCTGTCCATAATTCCAATGAAATAGTTGCATTTACAGGGCCAGTCTATATTCTCCTATTCAATCAATAAACATAGAAGATAGCAGTAGCTCTAAATTTAAAAAACTATTGATCTCAAACATGTCTCTAGTTCATTGCTTTACCACACTTGAAGACAACGGCTATAAAATATTTTCTAAGTAAAATATAGATAATAGCTCTTGAGATGTATCGTGTTTTTGTATATACTGACAAAATAAGTTTTCAGAAACTAATAAAGTTCTTCAATTAGCTTTCATTAAAAAATATATTTATTAACTTCTTTCTTGAAATTTTCACACCTGTAAGATATACCTTCTCTTTATTCAAAATCTTTTTCAGATTTTGTCATTCTGAGAGCCCGTAATTTTTTTCTGCACGCTTGGTTCTCGCCAAATCGTTCCCAAGAAGTGACGATTCTACTATGTTGCTATAGTATTTCAATGTATATATTGATTCAGAACTATCTCAGTTCATGAAATATCTTTTGTATCTCCAAATCAATCATTAAACGAGAAGTAAGATATCGATGTCCGAAAACATGAGTTTTGTAATCTCCAATAAATGCGAGAATATTTTAAAGAAATCTTTTCGTAGCTTGTTTAGAAACCTCAAAATCTTAATCAATGAAATGATTTGTATAGCCTGCGTTAGGTAGGGAAAACGCAGAATCTGATTCAGACTTGGTGCTGCGAAAACAGTGGACGGAAAGGATGACAAATGTATTTGTATTTCCAATGTGTTTGATAACGACCAAAAGTGAGACTTGTTATATTTCTGTACAAACAAGATTGGCAAATGGCACAACAGATCATTTATGTTATCATGACATCTTTGCAAAATAAAAAAAGTGGAAGAACACATCGCTGCAGACTCAGGATTCAGTGTGAATTCAGTTATTGTACAACGCACAACAACCACTATACGATCACATGTGATCGTAGAGGATTCCTAAAGTTAGCTTTTAGCGGTGCCTGATTCTTGATTCATTGGGTTTGGCAAAAGAATTGAAATAGACCGTGAATGATTGAAACAAATAAGATTCAACAGAGGGAAGCACTGGGAAGATGCACCAGTGTAAATCTCTCCACCTTCTTCAAGTTGATTTGTGCTCATTTTTACAAGTTATGAACCCTGAACCACATTTTTTTTTGTGTTATTATAACCAATCTAAGCTTCCTATCGCAACATAACTGAGAAAAGACATGATTTTGAATTGTTAAAAGTTTCTTCTAGAAAACAGAAAACTTTTTTCAAAAGCTACAGTTTACAACAATCCTCAGGTAATATTGAAGGTTATTCACATGCGTCATTAATACCTTCCTGAAATTTGAAAGTTTTGCATCATCTCACAAATTATAGAATCCTGGTGAGTATATTTTGAAGCCTTGAATATAAAGTACCGAAACGTAAGGATTAAGAGAGTGTCCTGGGAAGCCAAGACGAAATGTTCTACTAGTAGACGATTAAAACGACGAAGAACCATCTAATCGATATATTCTTCAGAAAATTGTGTTACTAAAACTAACGATTGTGTTGAGATAACTAATAGCCTTTTATCTCAATCTCGAAAACGTGTTTTGTTATCATAGCAAGGAACCTACTTCATTTTCATAACTTGCACCTGTTCTAAAATATTCATTCCTTTCGGAAGAAATTCCTTTAAACATTCTAATTTTCTGGTTTCATCCTAGACTTTGTCTGAGGCGGCGAGTCCGGGGGTGATTAAGAGTTTGTCCTCCCCACTGTTTGCTGGAAATATTAAATATTTATTTAATTTTAGATGCTTAAAAGTAGGAATAAAATACATGAATAGTGCAGTTTAAGAAAGCTATCTAATTTTGCGAGTTAATGTTAAAATTTTGTTCTCTACCCCTTATACTACCTGGAACTTTATTGTGCCTCTATAGTCTATGCCATCCAATCTCTGCCGCTGGTATTTATGATAATTACATATTGTGGTATATCCATGCGCGCGTGATCTTATATATAAAGGCTGTACAGAACAAGCAGAGAAAATATTTTGGTATGAAAGCGGGGAATAAAATCAAAGCCTTTGGTCTCACACAAAGTTTCTTCTTCCTGTACAGGATAATTAAGGCAATGATTTCAAGGTAAAGCACAACCTTTTCGGTTTCGTATACTAATGGTTTTGATAGAGTCTTAAATTCATACTGATAACTGCAGTTTTTGTACGTGTAATGTGAAAGGTTTGAATCTAAAGAACAAAACGAGGATATTTTACTCTGACATCCCATCGTTCCGACTCATTGTCGCTAATGGACCTGGTATAGTGGTTTCGAACCCTCCAGATATACTGGAAAATACCGCTTCATATAAAATTAAGTCTTATAAAGGAAATTGTTAAGGCTTCACCAAAAGAATGAGAATGTTTCACGGACCTTCTGTAAAGAGTTTTTAGGGTTTATCCGAAGCAAAGTTGAAGGCAGAAGCAGTTGTAGAACTTGAAGAGTGAAATGAAATGCTGAATGTTGAAGAATGTAAATTTCGAATATAAAATTGAAAACAAAACAGATAAAAGATTGGAAATCCTTGTAACTAGTAGTAACTAGCGTTCATGTACACCAAAGCGATCTAAACTAGAAATCTATTGTAGAAGAAATGTTAGCAAATTTCAAGATATTAAGATGTAATATGAACTTAAGGTATCTGACGACATGCGGGAACGAATTTTTGAAAAAGCGCTTTAATGTGCAATTTCAGTTCATTTTCTGACTCAATATGATTCAAAAAAATCATTAATACCAGACAGAAAATTTAATGTCACTCATTTTAGTAAATTTTTCTATAAATTTCTAAAAATTATTCTTAATAAAATCAAGGAAGAAGAGAACTTCATTATTGATAGTAATGCTGAAATTTTAAATTTTCTTAAAAAAAATAAAATATATAACATTATTATATTTGATTTTGAAAATCTTTCTACGAGCTTCGCACATAATAAATTTATTGAAGCCCGCTCAAATGTATATGATTTATATATTAATAATGATTTAATAGATAAAAATAAATAATTAGAAATATGTAGTGTAAATATTTGTGAAAATTACCTCTTTAATGGAATTGATTATTATAAGCATGTTTTATGAATTCCTATGTGTTGTTGTTTTTGTAGTTCATTGGCATTATTTCTTCTCACATAGGAGAGAGAATTCATTAAAAATGAACTTATTTTTGGTTATCTTTGCATTGATGACATTTTAGTGTTTAATTATAACTGTCTTAACTCCATTTATAATTGCATATCCAGAAGAGCTTAAATTAAATAAAACTAATAATGAATTAAGCAAGTATAATTTTTTGGATCTGGGAATTGAAATTTTAAATTCAGGAGTCTGTATTGGCATTTACGATAAAAGAAAAAATCAATTTTAAAGCTATAACACTTTGTGGTTTTCAGAAAAACCTTCACTATAGAATTATCAAAAATCCATTTTTTCTCAAATTAATAGAATAAAAAACATTTGTAATAATCACTCAACCTTTGTTAAAGCTTTAGATAATTTAAAAAATATTTTAAAAGATAACGGGTACCCAAATAATTTCTTTAAAGTTAATAACTTATTTATAATAGTTTGAAAAGCTTGTATTTTTCTGGTATTGGTTGGAGGTTTGCTACATAGATGGAGCTAGGTAAGCTAGCCTCTAATATTTTTTTTTACCTTTGTTCTAGTGTATTTTAATTTGGCGTCATTTCTTGCTTCTATCTCGGCTAAGGGTGAATTATTTTACATTTTCTAGTATCTTTTAGATTTGTTATAAATGATTTTATTATGCTTGTTCTTTTTTCTCAAAGGGATTTTTTCTTATACTTCAGTTAATGGACGAATTCAGGCACAAGGGGTATAATCTTGACTTTGTAAGCCTTACCCTCGTCAGAAAATTTGTCCATATTAGAACTGCGATGGCAGGTGGCTCTTTGAAAAAGTTCGCCATTCGAGTTCTCTTCTATTTTCTCCATATTGATTGTATTTTCTTCTATTTTCCAATTTTTTTCTTTTATGTGTTTTAACTGTTTTAATTATTAGAGAATTTTTTGTAGTTTGGTTCTATAGTGATTGGTTTGTTAATTGAAGTAAAATCAAGCTGATGCAATTACCGGATACTGCTGCGTTGGGCGCGCAAAAAGGTGTATTGTTATCATTATTGTTCACTTTTTCTGTTTCTCATATATATTTGTTTCTAGTTTTTCTGTTTTAATGTTTTTTTAAAATTTTTCTATCGTTTATGTCACTTGAGATTCAGTAAAATGGGATAATTCAGGTAAAAAAATGGGTAAAATTATAGCAAAAAGCAAAACACTCTAGCAGAAATTCTAATCCATATATTCAAATTTTTCTCTCTACACATTTACAGCTATGGTGAAGTCAATGAACTAGGACCTAAGAAATAGTTGCATTTACAGGAAAGTTATGGCCAGTAGAGTATTCTCTCATTCAGAATTTCACAAAATGCATAGGTAGAATCAATATTAAGCAGCTCTAAATCAAAAACTATTGATCTCAAAACTATGTCTCTAGTTCATTGCTTTTACTACACTTAAGACAACGCATATAAAAAATTTCAAGGAAATATATAGATAATGTTTTGAGATATCGTGTTTTGCGTATATAACATTTGACAAAATGTAAGTTTTCCAGAAAACGCATTTAAAGTTTCAATTAGCTTTTCATTAAAAATATATTTATTTAACTTCTTTTGAAATTTTTCACACTTGTAAGATATACCTTCTTTATTCAAAATCTTTTCACATTTTGTCATTCTGAGAGCCCGTAATTTTTTTCTAACGCTTTTTGTTCCTGCCAAAGACTGTCTCTAAGAAGTGACGATTCTATGCGTACTAAGGTTAAGATAGTATTTCAATGTATATATTGACCAGGAACTATTCCCAGTTCATGAAATATTCTTTTAAGATCATAAAATCAATCATTAAACAACAATTAAGCTATCGATGTCCTAAAACGTGAGTTTTGTAACTCCACAAATGTGCATTTTGGCATAAATGTTCATAGTAGTTTGTCGAAACTCAAAATCTTATTCAAATTCACATGATTTGCACATAGAGTGTATAATTAATCGAAAAAATAAAAACCAAATTAATTTATACTTTAGAGTGCGGTGTATTTGATATAACGAGGAAAAACAGCCAACTTCCGGTTTCGTTTTTATCTACCGTGTTTTATAAAAAATTCTATATCTCCGTTTTTATTCATCGTAAAAATAAAATAAACCCTATTTAGATAGCTAAATAAATGGGCTTTAAAGTAAAGCCATAAAAAAAATTGTGAATTTCGACCCAAATCCGTCTTTTAGACGTATTCAGATACATTAAAAGTTCATTTTGTACATTTCCATCTGGACTCTGTCCCTAAAAATACAGATGTAGTCAGGAAGGAGCAAAATTTCGCCGAAACAGAAAGGAAATGTCAAGAAGATATCAAGAAGGTATAATATAGCCGACTATTGCTGGACTTTGGAAAGAGGTGATCCCCGGAAAGTTTTGCAGCAGAAAAGTGAAAAAGAAGTTTTAAGAAAAAATCGAAAACGCTGCTATAAAGATTTATAACATTTATGAACTCATTGGTCATTTAAATCACAACACATCTAGGATATAAGTATGAAACACGAATTCATGAGGAGGGAAAATAAAATTAAAAATATCAAAATATTTTAATTTGACTTCTTTCACCCAAAATATGAGATCTTTTTGTAATAAAGCCTTATGAGATTGAAAAAAAAAAAAAAATGGGTTTCATTTTTGAAATCGGCAGTGAAAATAATATAAAAATCATTTATCAAAACGAAAATAATTTTCAAAAGTATCTTTTTTTTATATATAGGTCTGCGTTATGGTAGAAAAAAAACGAACGCAGAATCTGATTCATATCCTGAAAGTTTAGCGGAAAGTATTCTGAAAGACGACAAATGTATTTGTATTTCCGAATAGGTTTAGATATTAAACGACCAAAGCGATAGATTCGGTTACATATTTCCTCAGACAAACAAGATTGGCAACAAGTATTTCAAACAGATCATTTATGTTATCATGACATTCTTAAAATAAAAAAGGGAAAAAGAAACACTGCCGTGACCAGGATTCGAACCTGGGTTATTGCGGCCACAACGCAATGTACTAACCACTATACGATCACGGCGACGAAGAGGATTCTTAAAGTTAGCTTTTAAGGAAGTTATAATTCTTTATCTGAGATGGGTTTACAAAACTTGAAATAGACCGTGAAATGATTGGAAACAACAAATAGCTGTCAACAGAGGGCAGCACTAACGGAAGACGCTCTCAGTAAAAATTTCCCAATCTCTGTAAGCGATTATTGCTGATTTTTAATGTTATGCACTCTGGAAACCAACTTTTATTGTAAGTTGATGTCCAACTTAAGTTTCCTATTGATTGACTTGCTTTTTCAGTGAAAGAACGGAAAAACTTCTTTGTCTAAAAATCTTTGCAGTTTTTCAAATATTCTTCAGATAATATTTAAGATTATTCACATGTTTTGGCATTAAACTTCTCTCTGAAATTCTGAAATTTTTTGCATTTTTACAAATTAGATTCACATATATATATATATATATTTGTCACTCTCAGAATATATTAAAAAAAATTTAACCACCATCTATCCAGATGAGAACTCAACCCTGGGTACCACCAGTACACGATTACAGCGACGAAGAACCGTCTAATCGATATCTTCTTACGAAAGTTGCGTTACGATAACTAACGATTGTTTTGCGATAGCAAATAGCCTTTTCTCTCAACCGCCTTCTTTAATTTACATTCGAAAGCGTGTTTTGTCATCAAAGCATGGACTTTTATTCATTTTCAGAACTTACACCATTACTAAAATTTTCATTCCTTTCGAAAGAAATGACTTTTAACATTCTAATTTTCTGGTTTCATCCTAGACTTTGTCAGATTCAGCGAGTCGGGGTGTGAGTGAGTGGTTGTTCCCCCCCCCCACTGTTTGCTGGAAATATTAAATTTTTATTTAATTTTAGCTGATTTAAATTAGGAGTTACAAACCTGAATAGTGCAGGTCAAGGAATATAGCTAATTTTGCGACTTAATTTTAAAATTTTGTTTTCTACTCCTTATGGTGCCGGATACTTTTAGGTGACTCTAAATTATTTACCACACATTCGCCGCCACTGGTCTTTTTCATAATTCGATATTGTGGTACATCCTTGCGCTCTTCGTCTTATATATAACTAGCAGTACGCGCACGGCGTTGCCCGTGGGATCGAGACTTCAACAAAATAAAAAAAACCCACATACGATTACATAAATGAAAGTTTTAAAAACGAAATCGAAATCGAAATATGTATATTATTGAGTTGGTCCGCCTCTTTTTCCTCTCGACCGAGTACCGTTAAATCCAAAACAATGTTAAAAAATTACAATGTGATATTTATTACACCGCAAGCAAAGTATGAAAGGAAAAGAAATAAGTTAAGACACGCTTAAAAATAATAATCGAAGTCATCGAGTAAATAAATCATCTCCTCGCACAACGCGAAAGTAATGACGTCACCCTCTCCCGTCAGCCAATGAAATTGCCCGCAACGTTCCGGAGAGTTGTCGCGTTCGGAAGCTTCACTTGAGGAAAAATATCGTTCAACTACCAGGAAAAAATTAATTAAAAAAAACGAAAAAAGATATTTTAACCATTCTTGTTTTAAATCCGACAGAACCGTTGCAGTTATAAGCTGAAAAGTTTTCAAAATGATATCTTTATTAGAACATCGGATGCAAGAGCTTTAAGGATTCCAGAAAATTTTATTTTTGAAAAGTGACTATTTTTTTAAAAAAATCCCAAAATTCAGTAAATTACGTTAGAAATTCGAAACTAGCTTCATTAGAATGGAAATCGTGTGCTCTTTCCAATGGTTTATCTATTTTTTTCGTACAATTATTCAAAACCATTCTATTGAGAAATTAGCGCTAAAAATCAACCAAAACAACACAAAACATTAAATAAAAAATTTTCTAGATTAAATTTTAAAATTCCGGCTTCGAGGTGCATTGAGTCACCATTACGACTACCTGTGTGCCAAATGTCATAGCTGTAAGTGCGATAGATTCGTCTGGACATCGCAGACACACACACACAAACATTGCCTTTTATAAGTATAGATGGCTGTACAGAGCAAGCTCACTCCTTCCCTTTTACGTTGCTGTTCTATCTATTGTGTGGTGTCTACATTAAGATCCATCTACATGACACAACAGATATGTAATCATTGGATATAATATTGTTTCTTATTTTTCTTTGCAACAATAACCAACCGCTTTTCTTAGGGGCCGTCCATAAATTATGTCACACTTTTTTACAACATTTTTGTCCCCCCCCTCCCGCCTTTTGTCACAAAGTGTCACACTTCACCATACCCTCTTCCCCCCTTGTCACATGTCACGCTATATTACATAAACATATACTTGCAGTTCAGAAACAAAGCACTACGTTATAGATAATATTTCAAATTTTATTTTTAAACTTTAACCACGTGTTTTAATGACATTTGTGAGCATAATAATAATCATGATTATATGTGTACTTATTTTGTATGAGATAAGATTAAGGTTTACATCAAAAACCTAATTAATATACAATAGTAATAAAATATTAATATAAAAGAGCAATTGAAACAGTAGTATTTTGGAATTTGAAATGGAATTTGATATATTTTGCTATAAATCTTATCTGTACTTTATTAACACAAAATACTCTTAAACAGATTGAATTTGAAAAAAAACCCGCGTCAATAAGATCAACCTGTTTGTGTCACTACCAGTTGTACCACTCACCCAGGTGGGGCGACATATCTTTTGTTGAACATTTTAAGGGTGTGACAGGGGGAGGTTTACTTCTGTTGGTGAAGAATTTCTGCTGCTACCATATTCTCAGAACCTACCCTGGATGCCTTTTTCGTAAAGAAAGGAATATAAGTGGAAAAAAAAAATCACATGAAAGTTGTTTTAGCCCCGATTTAAAAAATGCCCTCAAATTATGGTAACTTCAAAATTTAATCTGCTGAGCTTAAATGTTTTTATTTTAAATAAAATGTGTGATGTCACACTTCTTGTTACCCCCTCATTTCCCCTTGTCACAAACTGTCACAACTTCACGAACCCCCTCCCCTCCAAGCTTGACATCATTTGTGGACGGCCCCTTATATTTTATATAAAACGGTTGTTTGTTGTGTAAGCTTAACGAAAATTGTAATAAGAGATACACGGCAAATTAGAAAGAATTACACATTACAAAAACATTCGCTTGGACATGAGAAATGCCACTTCCCATTAGAAACATTAGGGATGGGAAAAACCTACCTGTTTTAACCGAAAATCGTTTTTTTGTTTCGGTTAACCGGTTTTTCGGTTATTTTTTGTCCACTTTATAACCGGTTATGTTTTTAAAATCCAATAATAGGGTAAAAAACCGGATCGGAAGATAGGCTCCATTTCAGGTTCGATTAGATTAAAATTTACCAAGTTATGAAGGTTTGAATTTCATCATCTTAGGCCAATCACCGACAACCGCTTCCTCGAGGCGTCTGTTGGTTGGCGGATTACTGAAAGAGTCTTTATGAACAGATAAATATTGGCCAATGGATTGATTTCCTGCAGAAACAATATTAAAAAAAAGTCTACAAATGGCGTTTGTCTTTATATATAAAATTCAATGTCTGTTTGTGCGTTTGTACCTCATACAAATCCGCATCTCTTGACGGATTAGAACGAAATTTGGCACCTAGAAGGATTAACTTCTCAATTAAAAAGTTGCTTGCTCCACCCAAAGGGGTGAATGGAGGTTATATAAAAGTGTTAACGTTTTTCCGACATAACTTTGGAACCTATCATCGCCCAGATACTATTTTTTCACCCTCTTAAAATTTAAAAAATTAGCTTTTCAGTGGCACCTGTTCTATTTCTGTATGACTTTTCTCTCAGCTTTAATCAATGTTGAAAATTAATTTAAAGACAATTTGTAAGTATGCTTTGTTTATTCCAATATCTTTTAAAATGCCAAAGCGCGTGAGCGATAAAATAATAGTTTTATATTTCTCTGTATATTCACACGTTCTCTTAAAGTTAAATTGATTTCTGTGAATATTTCCATCATTGGTTTTGTGATCACGTGATTTTAGCTCCTCAGATTTTTATATTTCACTGTTTATTTATATGCGCGCTTTTACCAATGTTAAGCTTAAGGTATTTTCTGTGGATATTTGCTTTAGTGATCTCGCAAATTTAGCTCCTTAGATTTAGAAATGTGTAAACAGAAATTAAAATTCGCCCAAATTGTTTTTAAATCCGTGTTGGCATTCCGTCGAGTGCACACTCGATAATCAGGTAATCCATATGTTCGTAAGCTTAAGGTTTCTGGATGGGTTTTTAAAACGTATCAACGGACGAAAAAGAAATTTTCATTCACCTTTGCATTTTTTAACTACAGGGGTTTATGGTCTCTTTTTTTTTTTTACCTTCGTAATATCTATACTTAAGTTAACAATTACTGTCATACCAATAGAGATTAAAATCCAAATATTATGTCGTGAATCTATATCTGAAACAAGCAATTTCTGTTTAGAACGAAATTTGGCACACATGTTTCTTCACACCTGGAAGGATTGACTTTTATCTATTATTATTATTTTTATCTATTATTTTTTATATATTATTATTTTTTTATCTATTATTATTATTGTATATTATTATTATTTTATCTATTATTGTTATATATTATTATTATTATTATTTTATCTATTATTATTATATATTATTATTATTTTTTATCTATTATTATTATTTATTAATTATTATTTATTGAATTATTTTCAACACCATTTATAACGTTTTTGTTTGCTGTCATTTTAAACCTATTTCACTTTTTAATTTCTCACGTTGTAGCAGTTACAATCAACTGCCTTCTTCTTTCTGTGGTAGGTGGCGCTACTGGAGCCATCTTTTTCCCATGATGCCTCTCTGTCATTCTAGTCTGTGTGCTTGTCTCGTGATGTAGTTCTCTGTTTTGTCTTGTGTGTTGTAACTTTAATGTTCTGTGCTGTGGAACGTAGCCTAATAAAAAATGGTTCCTAAAATTGAATGGATTCTTCAGCAGCACTACGCACAAACTTGAATCTCGTCCCTCTATAACGTGCTTTTGTTAATGTTAAAATTAATTTGCCTTCTTTGGACAATTTCCTTTTAGCTTTAAATTTTAACCACAAATTTTTGGTCTCCTTTTACCTTCGTAGTATCTAGAATTCATGAATAATTTTCCCTATTACCGACTACTTTCATATCATTTGGATATCAAGGCTTTTAATATAGTAAGGTGTGAATGCGGATCACAAAATTTGAATCAAACACATATTTTATATATTTTCACAAAAATATAAACTCAACCGAAAATATTTTCAAAATTTTGACATTCCATCGTGAGCACGGTGCATCTTGTGAAGTGAATATTTATTTGAGCGTTGCTGAATTTTATAATTGTTGGTTTTTATTAGCAAATGATATCAAGATGTTTATCAATTAGTGGAAAAAAGTTGTTATAGCGTGTATTACCCACGCCTACAAGTCAACACATGATGCTTAAATAAGATATTTGTAACATATTACAAACTAGGATGTGAATATTTTACAAGATATGGTGAGAACAAATAAACCTTGACTAACAAATGATCAGCCAACAGTGCATGAAGTAATGGGGAATTCGATTGCTAAAGATAAAGGTGAACCTTTCTTACTTGAAGTCTCGTGTGAAACTGAAACAACATTTAAAAATTAATTTGATCCTTACTGAAATCCAGTCTATTCCTTTGTCCTTGTGTGCCTGGCGTCTCTTGTCTTCATCATAATTTCGGCAGAGAGGGTAAATTATTTTACACACTCGAGTATTTTTTGGATTTTCATTAAGGATTTTGCCTCTTGATTTTTTCAAAATGTTTCTTATATTGCGGTTGGATAGAATTCAGGACACAAAGGGTATTAAATTAGAAATAGCTGCATATGCGCCATTCTATATAATACAAAGAGTTTTAATTAATTTTTGATTAATTAATTTAATTAATTTATATTTGATATCTTTATTAAATTTTGTTAATTATAACTGCCAATCTAAATGTCATACAGTGTTGTTCATAATTATTAGAACAGACTGTTAAAATATTATCTTTTGTTCATAAAGTTTAAAAACTTTATAATTTATTATTTTGTTTTGATTTTCTGGTACCTTATTTCATCCTCGATAAATACATATAAGTTTTAGCTATTTCATGAAATATCACTACTTCTTAGAAGAGATTAGTGTTTTCAAGAGTATATTTTAGCTGTTCAAAATTATTCGAACGGCTGATGACGACGGTTATATTTAAGTGAATTCGCATTGGATTTGTTTTTATTTTGGTAAATTTTAAGAAAATTAATAGATCATTTATCTGGTCATTAATTATTTTGGTCTCTGAAGCAGTCAAGTCAACAATAATGCCCACATTTTTATTTCAATAACTTTGACGACGTTAATCTGGGTGTGTTTCCCATAACAAACACACACTTAATCTGGGTGTGGATCATAATCGGGTTCACGTTTTTAATATTGGCATAAGGGCCATCATAGAATATATTTCAAAAATTGATTCGTAAATTTTAAGAAAATGAATAGATAATTTATTTGGTCATTAATTATTTTGGTCTCTGAAGCAGTCAAGCCAACAGTCCAAGCAACATCACCAATGCAGATAGGAAGCATGGGGTATTGTATGAAAATCTAGCAAAAAGTAAAAATCGTCTCAGTCGGCTATCTATTATTTTTGCAAGAAGTATGAGACGACAGGATTAATCGGAAACTAGAGAGGGTGAGGCAGAAAACCGAAAACAAGTGCAAGAGAAGACTCTGTGATTGTAAGATTGGCACAGAAAAAGAATGATATATCGTCTAGAGAGATCGCGCAAGACTTGAAATTGAATATACCAGCTCTAACAGTTCGTCTTAGACTCAAGAACACAGGTTTTAACATCTATATCAAAGGACCATACAACTCAAAACAAAACATAGCAAATATGGCAAAAAATATTGGCCTACGCAAAAGAGAATATTTCGAAGGTTTCAAAATTCTTGGAAAGCGTTTTATGGACAGACGAAATATGAACTTTTTTAATCAAAAAAGAGTAAAACGGTGTGGAGACGAACAGGTTAGGCGCATTGACAGATGAATATCCTGCAGAGAGTAAAACTTGGAGGAGGAAGTATGAGGGTATGGAGATTTTTTCCTCTAAGTGTATTGGTTAAGTTGTGATGATAAAACGGTAAAATGATTGTCAGTATGTGCGTCAGTTTCCTGTACCAGAATCTGAAGAAATCCATCACAAATTTGAATGTAGGTCGATGGTATACATCTCAAAGCAATAATTACCCAAAATACACGTCAAAGATTGGCAAAGATTATTTCTCAAAAAACAAGATTAAGGTACTGGTGTGGCCACCACAAAGCTCAAACTTTAATTCCATCAAAAATTCATTGTCAGTTTTGCATCAGAAATTGCCTTTTGAAGAGAGAAGAAATAAAAATAAATTCTTTGATAGAATCAAAGATGAATGGCGCAGTATCAACAAGGATGCAGCGAAGAAACTGGTTGACAACCTGAATCAAAGACTCAAAGTAGTGATTATGGCCAAAGAAGGTCAACATTGATATTTTATTTTGAAAAAATGTTATATTACTTTTTGGTTGTGAGATTTTGACCGTTAGAATAATTTTGAACAAAGTTTAATTTAGAATTACATGAAAATGCTCCTCTTCTGACTTATTCAACGATAAAATTAGAGTTATTCGAAGATTTTTCGTATAAATAAGATTGAATTAATATTAAAATTAATATATTTAGGATATAAAATAAATAAATTTATTTTCCATAATAAAAAGTATACAATTTTTATTAGCGTTCTAATAATTTTGAATAGCACTGTGTAGCTCTTTTCCTTACTCAATCAAGAATAGCTATCAGTCTTTTGGATGATGACCGCATAGCACATTCTCCGTTACAATTATCTATATGAAAGCATCCTATATGAATTACAAGCAAAAAGTCTGATGAGGCGATTGTCCAACAAATTTAAAACATCATTCAAATATATCATTTTATCATGTTTTTTTCTCCCATGGCAAGTTCTGGAATGGAAACTCCAAGCCATCTTTACATATATGCTCCAAACGGTGAGATAAAAAATATCGTTTATTCGAAACCTTTAAAGTTGTAATTAGTTAGGTATTATTAGTTAGGATTGAGGGTACTAAAACCTCTTAAGGGGTTGTATATTAAAACTCGAAAACTATACGATAAAAAAAGCATATGCGTTTTTCTTTTTTTTTCATATGTATAGAAAAGATAACCGGGAGCGGAGCCGCGAGTACAACGCCTAGTTTTTTTTTATAAAAAACCCCCCGAAAACCGGTTATTTCAAAACCCTGTTATTTTGAGCGGTTATAAACGCCAGGTTAAACCGGAAGTGAAAAAAACCCGGAATTACCGAACACCGGTTATTTTCGCAATAACTGCCACCCCTAAGAAGCATACACCCGTCGGTGAAAGTCAGACTTCTATATGACACCACCTGGTATCAGATCCGGGTCTCCTGGCATGGCTACGACGAGCTTAAATCCTCCTCCTAACAGGCCTGCAAACGGTTAAAAAAATTTATAAAAATGTGTTTTAAAAATTTTTTCAGTCGGACCTCTATTTAACGAACCTCTATTTTGCGAACTTTTTCTTGGAAACAAGGACATTTTGCAAATTTCTTCGTAAAATAACCTCCAAATAGCGAAATGCATTCTCTATATAACGAACTTTTTCTTGTGATCCAATATTTTTTTCTCCCTATTTCTCAAAATATTTCTAAACATTTTCAAACTTATTCTTTCTTTTAACACATTTTATGGTGATCAATGACCCTGAAGCTGTAAAATGTCAAAGCGAAAGTGCTTGAGCATCAGAGAGAAAAATTTAATACTTCATGAGGTGGATAAAGGCGTGAAAAAAAAGTATATTGCTTTAAAATTTGGTATTCCTCCAAACAGCTTATCAACCATAATAAAAAAATCGTGATAAGATACAAAATTATTATTCGTCGAATTCTTGTTCAAAACGTTTAAAAGCATGCGTCTATGAAGATGTGGATGAGGCAGTTTTGAAGTGGACAGTGTGAAAAATAAAGACAATACAGCAATGAATTGCGATGAAGACGAAGATGATGTAGATAGAAATGATCATGATGCAGAAATCAACAAACCTTCGTATGATAAAATGCTAAAATTCATTAATTTTAATATAAAACTATTTTTTTAAATTGAAAATACAGTGTATTCCCGGACAATGTTTTGTTTTATTCTTGTTTTCCTTGCAACTTTCTTTTTGATGGGTAAAATATATAAAACAAATAGATATTAATTTACAAAATAAAGGTGTGATTAATTACTTTTCTAATAATATTTAGTGTTTATGAATTTAAAATCTTTTTTTTGTGTGGTTTAAAGTATTTTAAAAGGTGAATCTCTATTTAACGAATTTTCCATATAACGAACTTTTTTTCGGGATTTAGCGACTTCGTTAAATAGAGGTCCGACTGTACTTATTTGGGTTTTTTTCATTACTAAGCATTAAAGATAAATGAAAGAATTTTTTTTGAATCTTCATTTATTTTGCTAGAAAACTGCTCTGCAGTTTTTCTACATATATACAGTAATTACAGTGTAAATGTAGTAACGCCGAATATACTATGAATGGCATTTGAATGTAGGAAAAATTTTTTTCTCAAAAGCTCAACTGATATAAAGGGATATCGTAAATTTCATTTCTATTGAATTACGTTAAAAAAAAGAGCTCGAGAAATAAATAAAATATTTACAGGTTTGGATTATGTTTACTCGCTTAAAAGGGAATCAATTCACTTTCACCTGTTCCACGTCAAGTACTCAGCGCCAATTGAATTTTGGAATCCATTGGCCAGCTTGCAAGGAGAAAAAAAGGGACATGGCGTCGTATAAGAAAATGTGCAGTTAGTTGTTAAAAGGTATAAAATTCCGTTTGTCATCTATAACATCACATGAATTAACTCCATTAAAAGTTCGTTTTCTTTCACATAAATCTATTCTTCAACCATACAAAGTATTTTAAGAAAATATTTTTTTTTTGATAATATACTCTTTTCCAGCAAATTGCTCCTCTAAAATTATTGTAACTGCAGTTAGAGTTCCCGTCTCAGCAGCAGCCATCCGGAACTACTGATGGGGCAGCACGAAGCGGCCCCGCTCAGCACGATAGCACAAGTCAGCACTTGGCGGGAGCAGAATTCGAAGCGTCACCAAACTCATCAGATGCAAGCGCAATTACACAATGAAACCTTTACAAACCATTTACGAAAAATGAAAAAACTCCACACATAAATCAGTCCGTCCAATTCGCCGAGCGAGAATCGAATAAAGATTTAACTATATTAACTGTGCAAGTCTTAAATCCTGGTAAATGCCTGGTAAAATCCTAGTTCATGAATTTCGTTTACTAACCAACTTTTGGGTAGTTTGTCTCGTTGTTGAGCCCAAACTGGGCATTCCAATAGAACATGTTTAATTGTTTCGTCTTCTCCGCATTGGCATTTACAATCTTTACCATACATTCGATTTTGGAAAGCACCAAATATCCCATGTCCTGTTATAATCTGATTGTAATAGAAGTCGGCACTGATTCGAGTCATATTAATTTCTGGGTAAATTAACCTTGTCCATTTTCCATTTTTAGATTGCATTCATCTGCACTGCCAATTTTCTGTTAATTTTTTATTGTTAATATTTCTTATTTGTACTTTTTAATAGGTGAACTGTGCGTCTATCAGATCTCTATTGGATGCTTCCTTAGCAAGCAAGTGTGCTCGTTCATTCCCCATTTCCCCTTTGTGAGCCCTCACCCGCATTAGTTTAATGTCCTCTCTATCTTTAAGCCTTTTCCTTATTTGACATATAAATTCTCTGTTGTCGCTTAGGGATTCTACTGTCATTAATGCTGATCTTGAATCAGACATGATGTTAACGTCATAGAGTTGGTGGTCTAGAATATAGTCAATAGCTTTATGTATGGCAAAAACCTCATCCATGTAAACTGTGTTATGATCGGCCAACCTATACTGCGATTTTGTTATTTCTTGTTTGTTCGCCTAATGAACAAAGGCAGTACCGACTCTATTCCCTATTTTTGAACCGTCTGCAAAAATATGATGATCTTCAGTCATATTTTGAAAGTATTCCCACTTTATTTTAATTTTTTCCCATGGACTTAACTTAGTTTCATAATCAATGCTCTTTTGATTCTCAAGATAATTTACTGTCTTCAGTTTCTAAATTTCTCTAGTAGTTCCTATTTCTGTCATTAATTTTAAATCCTGTGGGGCACAGCCAGGTAGTATCTGCAATGCTTCATTAGAAACAGTTTTGTAACTTTTTGTAATTGCTATGAGGAGAGCTCACTGTATCTGTAGTACTTTATTTCTAATCTTTATTGTATTTCTAAACCATGTCTCACAACCGTATGAAATCATTTTTCAATTACTGTTAAATATATTTCTTTCACTACATTGGGTCGCAACCCCCACGTTGCTCTCGTAATCCTTCTTATTTTTTCATTGATCCTAATTATTTTTTGATGTAATGCATTCAAATGGTCCATGAATGTCAAGTTGGTATCAAATGTGAGACATAGATACGTCAGGTTTTTACATATGCAATCCTTTTTCCAAATATATATATACCCGGAAAGTGTGTAATTTCTTTTCTGTGTTTGAACATAATGTATTTAGTCTTTGTTTCACTGAAAGTTATGTTCCAGATGAACAATTGCCTTTTTACTCATTTCTTTAAATCTATACGATGCTGTGGCTCTCAGCAAGATGACTAAATAATCCGCATATGCCTGTATATATGCCTCTTGTTTAATATCCGCCATATTTAGCACTTCATTGACCACCAACAGCCAGAGTACTGGGCCAAGACTGGAGCCTTGTGGTACTCAAACATTGTAGTTCCAAAGTTCATCTCTAGATAATAAAATAGCACGTTCCGAGAGCAAAGCATTTATAATTACAGCAATTTTATATGGTACTTTATATCTAAATAGTAATTTTTTAATGTGGTTCCATTCTATGGAATTGAAAGCATTTTGGATATCAAAAGAAATCATACATACCACCTCCCGTTTCTCCTTGGCTTTACTGATAAATTCTGTAATCTTATTTAACGTTGTAGTGGTACCTCTACCTTTACGGAAGCCATGCTGACACTCACTTAACAAGAGGTATTCCTCCAAATATGTCACCAGTCTATTTGTGATCAGTTTCTCCACTATTTTTCCCCATATCGGCAGCAGGCATATGGGTCTGTAGGATTCAAACCGACTCAAGTCTTTCCCCTCCTTAGGAATCAATAACACCTTGGTTATCTTCCATCTCCTTGGAAATATACTATGGTTTAAGCAGAAATTAAGGATAGATTAAAACCATTCTTTACCTGCGTCAAATATTTCCGTTATTGCATCAAATGTCCAGCCATCCTATCCCGGTGGTCTTTTTTCTTCATTGTTACCAGACACACTTCTATTTCATCCGAGCTAAAGTCCACCATTGCTTCATCTGTGACATACCTTTGAGTTATAATGTCTTCTCCATCCAAACGTGGAAAATGTTTTTTCAATGCATAATCTGTAATCCACAGAATTTTGAGTATAGCTCCCATTTTCTGTTTCTATTTGTGAAACCCTAACTTCAAGTTTTTATCCTTTATTATCTGTTTAACCACTCCCTGAGAGTTCCTCTGTACTATTTTGTCGAGAAATTCTTTGAAGCAATCTATTTTTGCTTGTTTTATCATAAGTTTATATTCTGCTTTCTCTTTTTTGAATATAATTTGTCGTCTGCGTATCACATTTGGATCTCTTTGCGCTTGAAAGCGTCTCCTAAGCGCACGTGCACGACTTCTCTTAATCTCCAGCCTTGGATTCCACCATATTGCATCAGGTTTCTTTTTCTGTTTTTTGGGCTTCTTATTCTTTTCACATATCCATCTTAATCACTCGTCAAACTGTTCAAGCAAATCATCAATATTATGTCTATTAATTTCGATTTCTCTAAAGTATTCTATTAATGGTTTTAAGTCCTTCTTAAAGTCCATAAAGAAAATTTCCTCAATTTTCCAAACATTTTTTCTTGACTTTTCCGTTTTATTGTTTATTAGAGAAAAGGTGATAAGATTATGATCACTTATACTCATCTCTTGATTAACTAACCATTTAATGATCATGTCTCTTTTGATATTTGTTGTTAGAGTCAAATCGATCCAACTTTTCCCTCTAGGGGATTCAAAAGTCGGAGGGGAATCTGGGTCATTTTGTATGTCTGTATCTAGTTTATAGATAAATTCTAGAAGAGTTTTTCCTCTTTTATAAAAAAGATTTGTATTAATTTTGTATTTGTAAAAATTATTGGAAAATTTAACGAATATCTAATTAAAGTTATTTAGTTGATCAAATAAACACCAATTTCAACCATTTTCCATAGACGGTTACATATACTGTACAATGTTTTATTTTGACTATGTTATAAAGTTAAGCTCGAAATTTATTGCTTCGTCTCAAACTTAACAAAAGCAAACAAAAAGAACATTGTATAGTATATGAAAAAGTCTTGCCAAAAAGGTAGTTCTGATTTGAAATATCACAAAATGAATTAAAATTATCTGGAAAAAATATCAAAAGGTTATTCTTCGCATCTTTTGCCAATATCAATGACTTTAGAATCGAAAAAATTCACATTTCAACTGATTTTCGAAAATGTCCAATTTCTTAATCTTTTTTGATATTTTGGCAACACAATATTAATCTGAAGATGGTCTTTAAATGATTAAATAATATATTTTTTACAGAAGAAAAAATAATTATTATATAAAATTTATCTCATCAATTATCCATATTCTTCAAGGAGTTATCGCCAAATCGCTACAAATTTAAGAAGTTCTTAATTACAACAATAATAATAATAATTATTTTTGGATGATACTTTATTTATGCAAAAATTGTTTTCTGTGATAAAAGAATAAAGAAATTATGGACGAGTTTTCTGTTTTGTTTATTTACATTAAAATGAATTTCCTACGTAATTCGGTTATAATGCTATGTCAATGGAATCTTCAAAGCGGAAGTCCAAAAGTCATGCAAATAAGTCAAGGTTTTAATGTAAGTAAACAAAATAGAAAACTCGTCCATAAAATGTTTAAATATTCAATGAAAAATGTATTTTTTATGCAATTTTTTTAATGTTTGGCAGTTTTTTTAAGTTAAAAAATCGTTTGGTCTTATCTCTTCTTTCTTCATTACAGAAAAGTTTAATTTTAGAGTCTGAATTGTCATAAAGATGCAATTTGTTTAAGGAAGCTTGTATTAATTGCACAAATTAGATCCATTTTTATAAATTTATGTTTAAATAGTTCTATATTTAATTCGAAGAATGATCTGAAAATAGTGAGATCTAATGAATTTTCAAATTCCTTTTAAATTCAACATCAGCTTGATAAAGAGCTGGCAATTTTTTATGTTTAGCAATATTTTTTAAGTTCGAAAAATCGTCTGGTTTTCCTTCCCTTTTTTCTCTGTATATATAAGAAAATATTTTAGAATCTGAATAGTTATGAAGACGCTATTCTTGTAAAGTCAGCTTGTATTAATTGGACATCTACATACTATTTGGCTTCGCTTGCCAGCTTATGGTGGATGCTTTCTCCATTATCCAGAGTGCATTCAAACTTTGTTCTAAACCGCTCAGAAGGAGTAAAGTTACAAATAATAATTGGAAAACGGTTATTACGAGCGTAAGCGATATTCAGTAGACTTAACTGTAAGACGCCGTTCGTCTGGCAATATTTGTGACAGAAGAAATTTTGCACCTGCATTTCGAAGGAAGAGTGTGAAACCGCCTCGGTTGTTCCTGAACGTTAAAACACTAGTTGACGAAGTAAAGTGTAAATGTTTACGAAAATTGTGCGGGAGAAGTTTTATTTCAATAGACATCTGAAGAACTGCGTCTGTGATGTTTGCTTTTGGTAAGTGAAACTTACATTATTTTGAAATTTGCTTTGTTTTACTGTTTCGGTGTATTTTGACAATTGTTCCATTGTTTACGCATTGTGTTTAAAGTGAGGATTAGCGATGATTCTTAAAATGTTTGTATTGCTTTTATTGAACATATCTGTAACATGTCTATGGCTGATTTGACTGGATTGACTAGATATGACAGATATGAAAATGTTCGATAGTAAGGATAGGGAAATGTTTGTAGGAGCATTTTATTTCGACGTTGTGAAAAGAGGAAAGGGAAAAAGTCAAAGCATGGCACTCGAAATCGAAACAGTTATTGAAAAGGGAATTAAATAACAGCTGAAATCATTCAGGAATTATTTTACTATTTTTCAGGATAAGACAAGTTATTTCTCAGACCATCGAAAACTACATTTATTTGACAATACGAAAAATAGAACGAAAAATTTTAATGTTGCTTCTACTCACGAAACATAAACTAATTTTGAAATTAAAGGAAGAGACTCGTGTGGTAATATTCGAAATTTAAAAATATTTCACCGCGAGTGAGTTTAAATAATATAAAGGAGTCTGTTCATGTGACGTCATATCCTCATGACAAAAATAAACATGTCTATCATCTAACGTTGTATTATGTTACGCTGTGACGTAATAATACGTATTACTCATACAAGATGCGTGATGGGTATCAAATTAAATTGGCTCAATAAATTTGTTTTGAATCATGTGAACATAAATAGAGTCTATTATTAACACTTCAGGTACAACGAATGTTTGCATAGATAAATCAAATGAAATATTTAAGATTTTT
Organism: Araneus ventricosus; assembly: GCA_013235015.1. Classification (NCBI taxonomy): domain Eukaryota; kingdom Metazoa; phylum Arthropoda; class Arachnida; order Araneae; family Araneidae; genus Araneus; species Araneus ventricosus. The sequence continues at coordinate 23,599 of BGPR01000897.1, forward strand.
CTGTATAAAAGAAGAGAATTAAAACTTCATTTTTAGTTTAAAAAGTTAATGATACATTGAAGTATGACAATGAATTAATGAATTTAGTAAAGCTACAATACAAATGCAAATCCAATTTAATATACAGGGCGGTCATAAATTATTGGACTCATTTCAAAATTTAATAAAAAACTAACAATGTTACAACTACACTTTTTTTTTAAATGAGAGCGCATTTTAAAAAGTTTTTTTTTCAGATAGGTAACGCGCCGTTTCGTGGTCTAGGTGGTCGTAAATTATTTTGGCATCTCCCATGTTTTAGAGCCATCATCCGCGAAACTATTATAGCTAGAAGAAAAATAAAAGCATGTATTAGTAGGGAATTTTACGCTCTTTAATTTGTTAAATAAATTGTAATTCAAAAACTGAATAATTTTCGAGATATTCAAGAAAATAGAAAAACGGAAATCAGAAAAACTGCATCGGCTTCTGCTGATTGGTTGCCATTGCGTATGAAAATCTTTCGCTGTAGTAAATTTAGAAAGCCGTAATTGTACACCACCTATCTGAAAAAACTTCTTAATTTGCTCTCTCATCAAAAAATGCAGTTGTAACATTATTAGTTTTTTCTTATTAATTTTTGAAATGGGCTAAATAATTTATGACCACCCTGTGTATTTACCTATACTTCCGTTGTCCATATTTTAGATTATAATGCTTTGTTTTTCACTGAGCATATTTTAAGTAATCAAACTGTGCTGAATATTGACTTTTCACTAGAAACAATCCGAATTTATATAATTTTCAATATAGTATAGATGCTAATTTTCAGAAATATGGATAAGTTAACGATATTTATCCACGATTTATACTTTCCCCCTCTTTACCTCACAATTTCTTTCGTGCTCTGAATAGTACAAAAGAGGGGGAAAATTTATATGTTTAATGAAATTGTTTCAAACTTAAGAACAATAATCTCCGAGATAAAAAAAAATTGCGTATAACAGATTTACTTCATATAATACTGTTGTGTGTTTGAGAGGGTCAGTACCACTATAGCGTGAAAAAACCCTAATGTCAGGCAACACTTTTTTTATGTTAAGATTCAGTTTAAGGACAATTCAAATACTGAAAAATGTATTCATAATATACAGTAAAGCACTGTTTATGCGTTTCTAATTTATATGTCAATTATTTATTTATTTATTTAAAGAAAAGCACACTACAGAGAAAACTCCATGTACAGAGTGCTGACAAACACACAAAGAACAAAGGTCACAATGAGTAAATAAAAAATAAATAGAATATGCCTTAGAAAGCAAAAAGTAGAACACAGAGAATACATAAAATCAAAAAACTTATGCGAACGTATATATAATTAAAAACGAAAACACATAATCACAAAACTTAAGACACACTATGACACCAAAAGCCGTATTTTTAAAAAAAATTAAAGTTCATTTCCAAAAGGCACACACTTGAGATTTAAAAAAATGCAATACCTAAGATAAAAATAAATTAACATACACGTAAACACGATAAAAATAAAATAACACGGCGCCAAAAAATTGGTCGAATACATAAGAACACGGAAAATCAAATAGCATAAAAATCTAAAATGTTGTAGAAAGGCAAAATAAAACATATCATGTATTTAAAAGATGCAAACATTTCGACTTAAAAGCACCGAGAGACATATTAAAAATGTCAAGTTCATCAGAGAACGTGTTAGAAATTTTATAAAACCTATACAACGAGAACCTGTTAATATAATTAAATTTTGAATCTAAATTTGGAAAGGAATTCTGGTTTCTTAAAAATCTGGCGGGCACAGCGAAATCTATTGAGATTATTATATCATTACAATCAATTGAACCATTAATAACTTTGTAAAAGAAAAGAACGCAAGAAACATCTCGTCTGGAGGATAAACTAGGCATATTAAAAATATTACGTAGGAGTGAAGAAGATATATCATGCAAGTAAAATCCATTACATTTATACGTCGTGTGTTCATTGTAATGATAAAGTACTTCGCTTATACGCTAAACTTCGGTTATACGTCGTTTTTCCCTTTTCTAAAAGGTGAAAAATTCCTCCTTTCTACTACGTGAACTGTGAAAAAGATTACAATTGATGAATTAATAGAAGGGAAATTGTCTGGTGCCAATTTAAGCGATGATGAACAAAATGTTTCTCCGTTCTTTAAAGAAGCAATGGACTCCATTGAAAAACTTATTTCTTTTGTAAAAATACATTCATTGAATTTAATTCGATTCATAATGAAGTACTTAATACTCACAGACAATCAGCTCGTCAGACGGCGGTTAAAGAATTTTTTAAATTAAATACCTACCTATATGCACATAAATCTTATAAGATATGCATAATTACTACTCAAGATATGCAATAAATGTATGATTGCTCGTACTTTTATAATAAACGTTTAAATTTAAAATTTGATTATTGATTTCTATACTATGTAATAATATACAGGGTCTCCACTAAAGTCCCTTACCACCCTTTTAACTATCGAATGGCTGCAGCTGTCTTCATATGAGTGTTGTCCATTTTTGGTAAAGTGGCTATGCTCTACTGGATGAAACCACTTACAGCGCCACCTGGTGAAAACGGTGGAGTTAGCGTTATTATCTTTAAAACGGTACGAGATAGAGGAAAAAGTGAATTACAAAGTTGTAGAGCATCATCGATTTAGTACCAAAAGACACCTTGTGGACGTAAATGCTTAGAACAGAACGCTTAAAACAAGTATTTGTTTGTTCGCAATTTCCTACACTGATACGTCACAAAACATTCTGAAAAAGAAAAAAAAACCTGGTTATCACGAGATATCTTTATTTTCGATGTTCAAACTTCTCTCCGTCAGCTACAATGCACATCTGGACCCTTGCTTGAACTTCACGTTGCACACGGTGTAGCATAGCGGGTGTCACGTTGGTACAAGCATCCGTGATGCGTCGTTGAAGGTCCTGCAATGTTGGCGGAGGGTTACCTGCTGTTTGAAGTATCCCCACAGGAAAAAGTCCATTGGATTCAGATCAGGTGAACGTGGAGGTTACTCTTGGAAACCACCATACCCGATTATTTGTTCCCCGAATTCCTCCACCAGGTACTGCTTCACTGACGACGTTTTGTGCGCAGGCGCACCGTCATGTTGGAACCATACGTTCCGGAGCTGTAAACAAACAAACGTATATTTTAAGCGTTCTGTTTTCAGAATTCATGACAATAAGGTGTCTTTTCGTACTAAATCGATAATGCTATACAACTTTATATTTCACTTTTTTCTCTATCTCGTACCATTTTAGAGATAATAACGCTAACTCCACCGTTTTCCACCAGGTGGCGCTGCAAGTGGTTTCATCCAGTAGCGCATAATCACTTTACCTTATCTAGATACCACTCTTATGAAGATAGCTGCAGCCATTCGGTAGTTAAAAGACTTGTAAGGGACTTTAGTGGACACCCTAAAAAACTTTAAAATTAGTACTTTTAAATGAATTCGCAATAGTAGCGTTAAATTTGTAATAATCAAAATTTTTTATTAAAATTTCCGTTATATGTCTTTTTATTTATACGTCGTTTTACGTCAGTCCCTTGAAACACTTATAAGTGGTGCTTTACTGTATATTTATTGCACTTGGTGCAAAAATAATATCTGGAAAGAACGAAAGAAAACTGGTATTTTTCAAGTGATAAAAGGCATTCATCGAAATGGATTATAAATACTCAAGTGTGACAAAAAAATAACTGAAATTATATATTTGTTTATATTTTTTAAAAGAAATTCTAATTACATATTTTTTGCAGGCCATTTTTAAATTGTCACATTTAGTTAATTATAAATAACATATAACCATGCTACTCATAATAAAAATCAATAAAGTTGATGAAAACACGCTCTTTTAACTCTATTTTTAAAAATGCAAAGAAACGTAAAGGTTTAAACTATTTTATTTTATTTTTATAAGTAACACATTAAGGAATTTATTTTAGGTTTTACCGATAATCTCAATTAAGCGGAAAAAATACTTCCGAATAAAAAAAAAATGATTTTAGAATGCTTTTATTAGAATTCATTTTTGGACTTATATATATGCAGTTAAAAATTTAGTAGCTTCTGCTTTTTAATCACTACATGTAAAAAACATCTTTTATGCGGCTCTATTAGTCAAATTGCAGTAAATGGAAATTTACAATCATGTTTTATTTAAATGGCACGAAAAAATGCGTTTTATTTAAATGACACGAAAAAATATGTTTTATTTAAATGACGAAAAGATCTTTCTCACATTTTGATGATCGCTATGGATTTTTTTTACCTCAGAAACCTTCCATCATTACCATCGACTTTATTCTTAAAACAATAACATGTTTACACGTAATTCACAGTTGTTAAACACGATTTCAGTTAAAATCTCGAATTCTTTCCCCGAAACTGTTTTAATCTGTTGACAGAAGTTCTGACATTTAAATTACTCAAATAAAATAATATTTATATGTGAATTATACTTTGAAAGGTATTAAGCGTTCAATGGTAAAAATCCAAATATTATGTTGTGAATCTATATCTGAAACATGCAATTTCTGTTTAGAACGAAATCTGGCTCACATGTTTCATCACATCTGGAAGGATTGACTTTCTATCTATTATTAACTTTCTATCTATAATTTCTACTAAAATAATATTTATAAGTGAATTATACTTTGAAAGGTATTAAGCATTCAATGTTAAAAATTTTGAAGGAATCAATGAATAACTTTAGTCCGAATATTATTTTATCAGGAGTTCTCTACACACACACACTCATATGCTTACGGAAGTCGTTCATAGATGGCAGTCAAGTATATGCTTTGGTCTCATTTATCTGCTAAAAATGCTTTCATATTTAAATTTAAGTGTACATAGATTTTGATAAAACATTATGTTTTGCATGTTTTAATTTGCTGAAAATTTTTTCATGATTCGTTTTACCGCATACCACTGTTAAAATATTGCTTCATTAATTTTATTTTGTTCTTGACTAGTGATAAGTAAATATGTATTTTTGTCCTTCTGTCACATATCGATAAAAACTTTATTTTGTTAACTTATTCATAATTTTGTTTATATTGAAGATAAAACAAAGAAATTATATCGGAACATTATTAAGTTTCACTCTCACGAAAAGGAACAATTCTACTTGACACGTGACACACGAAAAAAATAACAGTGGATTATCTTTTCTTTTAAACACCAAGGGTTAGTTTATTTGGAAGAATGAGTACCAAGAATTTCCTTAATAATTGAAAGATCTACTGTAGACTTTTTCTTGCAGTATTTTTTGACCGCTTTGCGTTACCTTTGTTAGTCGATTTTGGTGTCGATAAATTTTGTTAAACCCCCATCACCGCCGTAAATTCAAAAAAATTTGTTTCATACATTGAGTGAATTCTCAGGCCAGCTCAAAGTTTCTATGTTGTGTCTGAGTATTGAGACTTAAAATACTTGCAACCGTATTTTTAGTCATTTTTGCATAGGGGTCAATCTAGTAATATTAATAATGGGATTTTTACTTTTTAAATAGTTTTATAATTGAAGACTAAAATTTGTAAACGATGTAAGTGCCGAAATAAATAAATAAACAAATAAAATAAAAATGAAAAATGAAACACTATCTTTCAGCTAAAGGTGTCAACTTAGCAATGCTTTATGATGCGGTAAACGTGAAAATTATCTGGTAGTCCTCTAAGTAGTTCAAAAGAGCGTGGAAAGAGGTCGCTAGTGTGACGTCCCTGCGAGCTGATCGAAGAGTTTTTTTTGCAAATTCGCAACATTTTCGCATTTGCAACTTACAACGTTTACCATTTTTACTCTTCAATTCTATAAATAAGAGCTAATTTTAATCTAATTTATCATAGGTCAAATAATCCCTGACGAAATTTAATTATAATTAGCGATTCATGAGCCTTGTGAAATTAAACGCAGAATACTTATGCTCTTTTTGTAAGCCTGCTCCTAAAATGAGAAAAGTAAAAAAGAAAGAAGAAATCGTGTACAATTAAAGATCAAAAAGCAAATATGAAAGGATGACTGTGGGGGATAGTCTGGGTTTAGTTATTGGTTAGCTCTACTACTGTGAAAGCGCTTTAAGCCTGAGTTTAGTTATTAGTTAGCTCTACTACTGTGAAAGCGCTTTAAGCCTGGGTTTAGTTATTAGTTAACTCTACTACTGTGAAAGCGCTTTAAGCGTTAATGCAATGCGTTTATGTCACCTTTTAAAGGAAAATACGATGAGGAGGGCGAAGAAATACCATACCCCGGGTGCCATTTACACACGATAATTCATTGATGGTGACCAGGGGGGAAAAATCATATTATGGCCCGGGCGACACTTACCCTCGCTACGCCACTATCCGACGGGCCATTTCAAAACGACACATCAACGAGAAAGACTTGAATAAAGCTTCAAAATGTGACAATTTACTCAATTTATGCAATATAATATTACATGTTCCCTTTCAATAAAATTTCAGAATCAGTTTATATTATAATGCTTATGATGTCAGACAATATTAATATATTTTAAAACATTTCAAAATTTTAAATATTATGAAATTATATTATTTAATTATTGTTTCATTAATTATGTACAGGAAATAGTTATGAAATCATGGAAATCAAGTGATAATTACAGCGCCATTATTGCGATAGCTATTCTTGAGCAACAATATATGCGTAAATTTTCTCTATAGATTTTTTTTTTTGCAGAATATATATAACAAATGATGTTTGTTTTGTATTATAGGAGATATCAGGATATTTTCGATTAATTTATTAGTAAGAAATTAAAACGGCTACGTTTATTGCAATTGCCCTTCTTGGTTTTTCTTTCTTTTTATGGAGATTTGCAAAGTTTCAAGCTCAAATTTATTTCCTTACGAAAAACACCTGTTAGTTTTAATTTCCGTGGCGTTTGATTTTAGATTCTAATTAAATCACTGAGAATTGAATTTTTATCCTTAAAAGTAAGCGGGCTCTCGCCCATGGACTTGGGTGCAACAACAGTGGGGATTAAATTCCTTCTGTCGGTGATAGTATGTACATCTTTCGAGAGGGGTCGAGCCGTGGCCAGTGATAGCCGTTAGGACTCCGGCCTAAGAACTCGAGTTATTGCAGCAGCTGTCATTCAGTTTTACCCGGGTGCTACAACAGGGCGGGGTGACTCAGTTTTCCGATTATGTGAAGAAATTCTTCGAGGTTTCGATGCTTTTTTACACATCTTGAAAAGATGACGGACTGATTTCTTCCTTTTTTCCTCTACTCTCACACTATCTTTACGTTCGTCAGATGAAGTTACCTGAACTATCTCAGCTCAAAAAGGAAAGACTGACGTGTTGGAAGTTAAAAGTATGCGATGCACTATCAAATACCTTCGAATCTATGAAGATATTTTTCAACATTCTTCGAAGTTTCGATGCTTCTGAATGCATCTTAAGAAGATGCCGGAATAATTTCTTCATTTTTCCTATACTTTCCCACTCTCTTTGTGTTCGTCAAGTGAAATTACCTGAACTATCTGAGCTTAAAAAGGACAGACTGATATGTTTGAAGTACGCGACGCGCTATCAAATACCTTCGAATCTATGAAGATATCTTTCAACATTTCCGAAGTTTCGATGCTTCTGAATACATCTTAAGCAGATGCCGGAATAATTTCTACATTTTTCCTATACTCCCCCACTCTCTTTGTGTACGTCAAGTGAAGTTAACTGAACTATCTAAGCTTAAAAAGGAAAGACTGATATGTTTGAAGTACGCGACGCGCTATCAAATACCTTCGAATCTATGAAGATATTTTTCTAACATTGGAATTAATAAGAATGATTCGGGACCCAAATAAGATGGCAGACATAATAACGAATGACGTATTAAAGAGGTTGGTTAAAACTGGACGATCTGTAATTTAAAAAAAAATAAACCGGCAAAAATTAAAATGGGCAGTGCAGGTTTCACTGCATTTTATGACTTATTTTTAAGTGTAATTCATTTTTTAATTTATATTCTGGTGAGAAAGTGTATGTCGCTGGTCTCTTTTTACATACTTTTATTTAATTAGATGCATGTTTGTAAACATGAAATTTCTTGATACATTTTTTCATAACTTCCTGGTGAAATTTCCCATAAATTCCTTTTGAAATTTCATACACTTGTGTATTCTCGAATACAATACACTGTTTTTATTTTTCAGAAATTAAATGCCAGTTAATCGATTAATTTAATCGGATTTTGTTTCCTTGCGAGTGGCGCCACCTGGTAATGAATTTGAGAAAAAATTGGTTTTAATATTTGATTAATTTTGCCTTTGTTTTTTTAAAACCGATCTCCTTTTTTTTATCAAAATTATTTTCGCTGAAGATCGTTTTATCAAGGTAAAATTTTGCTGAAAATGCAGATATTCCAGAAAAAGTTTGAACTATTATCCTGTATTTTTAAATGTAAATTGATAAACTTCATGCTGATGAAATATAGGATATTTTTTCGAAAATGAATATCTTGAAATTCGAAAACAAAGCTTGATAAAAAGGTATATGTTCTGAAAATTAATATTCTTTCCATTTTTGTCAAAAACACATTTGCTCAAAGAAATATTTGAATGGGCAGGGAACAATACAACATTTGTGAAAATGAAAAAAAAATTACCTATTATAAAGGGGCTTACTTATCGTGTTCTTTGCTAGAAATGAACAAAAGAGATGTGAATAAAAAATATAATTTAAGGGACTTACGAATTTCAATTTGCAAAAAAATTCAATGAAAATCTTTTCTGTCTTTTTGTGGAGATGGAAAATGAGATTCGGATCTGTAGAAGCTATTCGGTTTCCTTTATGCTCCATTATTAAATATACAGATTATATGCAAATGGTTATATGTCAAACAGACGATGTATATGGTACTTAGATTCAATAAAATTAATCAATTATTTTAATAAACAAATGAAACGGTTGGCTGGCTGGTTGAAAATGTTTGTTGTTTTATAAAATCGAAATTATTTTTCCTTGTTTATGTTTTGCGCATGAGTTAAAATAAATATTTTATCATAATTTCCAAATACTCATTTTCATTCTTACACGTCTTTAAATCTCATATCTCAAAACGCTGTATAATTTGCTTTAAACAACTGCGGAAATGCATTTGAAAAAAAATTAGTAACGAATAGTTCTAGTTTTGTCCGAATCAAATCTTCCGAAACACCCCAACAAATAAACATTTCGACTTAAATTACTCATTGCTTAATACGCGTGAAAGTGAGGACAGATACAGCAAACTGAATCTGAAGGATTTCTAAACACTATAAAATAATTAAAATGAAATTCAAGTTGAAAAGAAATTCAATAAGATAATGGAAATCCAATTGCATCACATTCGGTTCACTGACTTTATACGCAATATTTGACGAAATGTCATGAAACTCGGAGAAACAGACTGGACAGAACAGTCCATAAGTGAAAAAAGAAATCAACGATCGCTTCTGAAAAGGTAGCATATTGACATTCTTCAGTCGATCATCGAAACCGAGAAAATCATCAAATACAGTGGCGCGCAAACCGTGGGTCGTGACCCCCAAAGGGGTCGTGAGAAAATTTTTGTGGGTAGCTAAATTCAAAAAAAATTATTTGACATTAAAAAATATAAGGCTTTTCTTCAAAAATTGTGGTTGCGATCGTCGCGACCATGTTTATCAGACATCCAGATGGGTCTCGACCATGGTTATCAGACCTCTAGAGGGGTCTCGACCATGGTTATCAGACATCCGGAGGGGTCGCGACCATGGTTATCAGACATCCATAGGGGTCGCGACCATGGTTATCAGACCTCCAGAGGGGTCGCGACCATGGTTATCAGACCTCTAGAGGGGTCGCGACCATGGTTACCAGACATCCAGAGGGGTCGCGACCATGGTTATCAGACATCCAAAGGGGTCGCGACCATGGTTATCAGACATCCAGAGGGGTCGCGACCATGGTTATCAGGCCTCTAGAGGGGTCGCGACCATGGTTACCAGACTTCCAGAGGGGTCGCGACAAAATTTTACACAAAGTGAAGGGGTCGGAAATGAAAATAATTTGCGCACCACTGATCTAATGCAGTCAAATCGTATCGAAGACCACGAACTATAGCAAATAAAATTTTTGTAGGAAGCACCTTAATGTTCATTATATAAAATCTGCTCAAATGATAAGAGTGTACTCCTGAGTTTGGCATAAGCCATCTCTGCTAATAATAAAGGAGAATGTGTGCGTGTGCGTGTGTCTATGTGTTGGCGCTCTACAGAGCAGACCGAAGGACTTAGAGCTACGAAATTTGTCACGAACGTTCTTTGGAGGGTGGAATGTGCACCTCGGACCATTTTTTTAAATATTTTATTTAGAATTACAATAAATTAAAAAATAAGTGAAATTTTGACGTTTTTCCTTAATAACTTTCGAAAATATTACAGCACAAAAATCATTTTTATACCATCTGAAAGCACAAAAAAATTATATTTTCAATGATACCAATAAAGTTGTCGTACAATTTTTCTCTAATTTTAATAACCTTTTAAAATTATTTCCTGGCATAATTTACAACAATACTTTTCACTGTTGCAATGCATTTCAAACCGTTTTCATTGTTTAAACAAATATTTAATTGCGTGTTTCTCTTCCATTGTTGAAAGCTTAGACAATTAGTTATCACAATATACCTTTATTTTCGGTGTTCAAACTTCTCCCCATCATCTACAATGCAGATTTGAGACCTTGTTTTAATTTCACTTTTCACACGTTTTAGCATATACGTCCTGCAATGTTGGCGGAAAGGTCCATACACCTGCTGTTTGAGTTATTTCCACAAGAAAAAGTATAATGGGTTCATTTTTTGCCCGGTAAATAACATTTTCTCCTTTGATTCGTGTGATATAATGTCAAAATTTCCGCAAATGCGAGCAAACAAATGCGCATTTTACATGTTTTGTTCTTAGCATTATTGCGCTCAAGGTGTCTTTTCGTACTAAATCGAAGATGCACTACAATTTTGTAATTGACTTTTTTCCCGTATCTTATACCGTTTACGAGATACGACCGCTAATTCCAAAATTTACCGATAGATGGCTTTGTAAGTTGCCACATCGAGTAGCACATAGCCTTTTTACTATACCTAGACACCAACTTTATGGCCTAAGCTGTCACCGTTTAGAAGTTAAGGGGGGTGTAATTGATATAAGTGTGAGCCCTGTATCTATTAGCATCCCATAAGCTCTTTAACCCGTTAACGTCAAACCCAATTTAAAGCACAGATACCAATAAAATTTCTTTTAAATTATTCTGAAAGTACCAAGATTAAGATAACTATGAAACAAAATTTAATTCCGAAAAAAATTATGGAATTTTTCTAAAGATAATGAATTTTTACAAAAATTGTTAGAGACTAATTTCAAAAAGCTTTCTTATAGATATGCAGTAAAAGATTTTTAAAATAAATTAAAATAGAAAAAAAAATAAAGACTGCTTTCAAATTCTTTATATTACCAAGAAAACAAATCAAAGGTAAAAACAAAATAATTTCAAATGACGACAATATGACTTCAAAATCTGTTTAACTGGTGGTATGAGACAGTTGAAAATTGTTTGGGAGTTTACATGCTGACTTATAGGCATTAAAAATGCCTATAAGTCAGTATGTAATTCATTATCCAATTATCATTATCCAAATTCATTATCCTGCAATGTTTTATCATATCTTATACTTCGCTCTAAACGTATGCGTTACTCTTTGGTGGAGGATCATGTCATTTTTGCTTTATAGGCATTTTTAATGCCTATAAAGCAAAAAAGAAACAATGGAATGCATTCAGTTTAGCCACGGATGTTAAATATAACTGTTTTATAAATAAGAAACCGGACATTAACGGGTTAAAGTGAAGCAAAACGTTTAAATGGCTGCAATGCTTATCATATCTTATACTTCGCTCTAAATGTATGCGTTACTCTTTGGTGGAGGATAAATTCTTTTGTATCACTGAAACGCCTAGAAACTTAAACTGAGATGAAATGGAGAATTAAAAAAAACATTAATAGTCTGATAATGAAAATAATAAAAGAAAGTGCTGGTAAATGAGTGGTGATCTTAAATAGTTTTTTAATGTCAGAATGATGAAGAACGCCTTTGTTTTAGATATAAAAAATTGCGCAATGGTTTTAAATGATGCCAGAAGTTCCAGACTTACCAGAGCATAAAAATTTAAAACCTGAAATAAAAAATCTAATACATAAAAAATTGATTTTTTTTGTGAATTTGAAAGAATGCATTATCATTACTTCATTTACAATTTAAAAAATGACTATGAATAAGAGGAAAAAATCTCCAATCGAGCATAAAAGTTATGCAACAAAGTATTAACAAATCTCTAAAAATAGATCAAACAATGAAACAGATAGGCAGATAAAAAATTGAACTTTTTAAAATTCTAATTTCACTTGGAATTACTGCAGTTTTTCTCTATATCTTTTACAAACAAATAGTTATTTCAAATAAATTTTTGTTAATTTTTGGAAAATGAATCGTCTTGTAATATATAGGGTATATGCGAGTTCTATTATACAAAAAGATGAAAAAAAAAATTCTGAAATATTTAATCCATGCTTTGTTAATAATGTAAAGGGAATTTCTCAGTCTTAACTTTGTTACATCTCACGAAATCAATAATTCTGAACATTTTTTGTGTCATTATTGCTACTAGCCTGTTGGGTTGCACATACCACGGAGAGTTATATTTGTTTTTGTTTTTTGACATTTTGTCTTCAGCTACACAAATTTTTTTGAGTACTGCTCTTTAACAAAACGCAATATTTTATGTAAGGCATTGCTCCGTGTCTTGGGCACATTTAGAGATTTCCCCTTATATTCGGTAGCATGAGAATGATCTGGAAATTTTAATACCATTTCGTTTATAGTTTAGCAACAGAAACCCTCCGCGCTTTTGCGCATGCGCTGGGCGAAGTTATTTTCATCAAAATAGGGGGAAATGAAGAGTGGAAGGGTGATGTTTACATTTTACTGAGCGTGATTTAACAAAGAACTCCCGAAATGCTCTCATATGACTCATTGCCTGGCATCCCTTTCCAGTTTAAAATCGTCCAAAAGTAATAGTCTCGGAATCCATTGCTGAACAGTATATGTGAAACAATAAAGTCAAACATTTCTGACTTATTTATATCTTTGGCTGATGCATTTTTTCGCTTGTGATATTCAAAAAGAAGGAGCAGGTTTACGATATTTATTTCTAATGAACGACAAAAGATATAGAGACACATGTGATACATCACTGGATAGAGGAAAGTTCAAAGTTTCATTTTATGCATTCAACATGAGGTCTATTGGTTATGCGATAATCGTCGAGTCAGTAGTCAACTTCTTGCCTCACACGCACTAACTTGTCCCTGGTTATTGAATTCACTGCTGTAACAATTCGATCGCGGGAATCTTGAAGAGTAGAATAGGTGGTACATTACAAACAGGACCGGATTAATCCCTGTGGGGACCCTTAGGCAATTCAAGTTTCGGGGCCTTCTTTTCCCCTCCCAAACTTCCCAATCCAGATATTTTTTCTTATCGATTTTACTATAATTGTTATATAAGCAGTTTTTAAGTAACAAATATTACGACAAACTGAAATGACTAAAGGTTTAGTTGCGGGTAAACTTCAAGAGAGTTGGTTTCAATTTCAATATGTCGCGTATAAAATTTTTAAATTTAAAAGTACTTTTAAACAAAACAGTAAAAAAACCTCACTTACATCTCTTTTAAAAGCATTCTAAATACTCAAAGTTAGACAGGCCTGTTAGCTTCTGAATTATTACGCCAACTGAAAAAAAATTGATAATACTGATCATTTGAAAACTTAAAAAAAATCCTGAGCATAATGCTCTGAAATTTAAAAACTTAATTTTGTTTGAGTACGTGTCCTTGTAAATCAAATGAAAGCACAAATTAAATTATCTTGAAAATACCGCAAAAATATCTCGAGGCCTCGGGGTCCCTCAAAAGTTGCGGGGCCCATAGGCCTACTTTGCCTATTTGGTAATCCGGTCCTGCGTACAAGCTGTATTTTATGTACCTCCACAGATAAAAATAGCAAGGGGTAAGAATGATTAAATTCAGATACTTTATCTTTATCACCACAGTATACCCCAGAACTTGGAGCCCTGTCGGTCAATACGTGGAACTTTATTTTTAAAAAAATTACAACCTTAGATTTTTTTAGCAATTTTGAATTCAGAATAACAATGAACAAGAATTTAAACAGTTGCAAACGCAATAAAGAACAAATGAGCATATAAGAAACAACACTGAAACATAAAAACATATTAGAAATAGTTAATATATCATAATGATTTGAAGAGAAGATCCGTAAGATTTCGAATACCAGCCAGGGAAAGAGGATTCAACATTACTTTTTGCCACCATAGTAAGATCTGTTGCAGGTTTTGTAAGATGATATGAACTTGTCATTCAGATACTGCTGTATCTCGTGGTGAAAGAGAGGTGGAACACCGTCTTGCCCAATCTTGTTGAATTTGTGGAAACAACCAGTGTTGGAGCTTTTCCGCTTTTACTGGGATTATCCGAATGTATGAAATAAAACTTTGTACTTTCCTCTATCCAGTGATGTATCGTATGTGTCTCTATCTATTGTCGCTCATTAGAAATACATATTTTAAATCTGTTCCTTCTTTTTGAATAACACTGAATTTATAAGTTGTAGTTTTTACTGACTTCAAGATAAATTTGTCAAATTTCTGCAGCAATTTTGATGTTTATAAATATGTGCGGCTTCTTATTCCAAAATATAAAATATTTTCCATGCTTACGTGATTTAAGGGATTTTACTGCAGTTAAGATTACAAGTTTTCGAAAAAAAACTAGAAATATTTCAACTTTTAGTGTCAAGATAAAAATGGAATGTCGCAAGGCCTTCGATTAGCCTTCACTAGTAGATAAAAGAACGTTAACCTGAAGCGGTTATGTTTACCGGTAATGCTACTACTTTTTCTGATTTATGTGTCTGTGGGTTTTTTTTGCCTCTGATACCTTGTTTGTATAATTATATTGTGATTTGTTCCTCATAAGAATGTCTTATATTTTAAATCTTTTTATAAATGAATTAGTGTCGACTTTTTCAGCTTTTTTAACATAGCTTTAGCTGTTTTAAAGTCAGATATTATAAAAACTATAAAGTAACAGGATATTAAATATATTATTTACAGGATATTGCAGAATATTCCTCAGTCAGGAAGTTTAAGTCATATCTATACTTTCAGCATCATATAAAACAAGAATACAGTATACTCTCTATTATCCGCTCGCGGATTATCCGGTTTGCATATTATCCGTGCTCATTCCGGACTCAGCAAAAATTTTAAAGAGAAACATTTTCACGTTTATCATGCATGTAAAATCGATGTTGATGTTCGATCGAGAGATTCATTTCGTGAAACTACTGAGCCTTGACGGAGGAGACTAAGGAGACGTCACTTTTCCATTGTTAACGTGCGGAAAAGAGTGAAAGTCTCCCAACTAGACCCTTAAAGAATAGATTTTTTTTTCTTCCTCCACGGGCAATCTTTCAACAGCAGAAGCAAAGACGCATTACAGATTTTTTAAAGCATTAAATGTTAAAATGAAAATTCCTAGTTTGATGTTATACAGCATGCAAATGTAAGTAATTTTTATATTTTTGTACTGATCTTGATTTTTTCTTTAATAAAAAGGAGTTTTCGGATTATCCGTGTTTTTCGATTGTCCGTGCGATCCCTTCCGGTGATTAACCCGGGAGTGCACTGTAATTGACAAAATTACACATAATGTAAAGAATAATAAAATGCATGACACTTTTTTGATGTTGTGAAAGTACAAAGAATGAAACAATACGGATTTAAATGATTCTAACTGTAGGAAAATGAACTCAAAGCTGAAGATAAACATCATTTTTCAACGCTATCATAGAATTCCGAATAAAAACGCGACGAGGAAAAAAATTATAATTTTAAGTTAAAATAATAGTACAATTTTTAGATAACGAATTCCTCTCAGAAATGCTACTCTTTAGTTGAATGACGCCAATACCATCACAAATAGTTTAGAGCTAACTACTAAAACTTCTATTGTATCTTCCAAATCGCTCACAATGATATACTACCATTTGCATCATTAGTTTTGCATTTGTCGCTGGTGATCAGTCGAGTTGAAAGCGATTTCATAACTCTATGTCTGTTGGACATTGAAATTATTGTACAGAAGAGTCCCGTAATGCGGAGTAAATGGATCCGGACCTGGTCCGGATCACCGAAAGTTCGAATTAAGCGGAATTTGGCTTAAAATGCACGCAATACAAGTTTTAGATGGATAAACTGTAAAAATCGATGTTTTTTTCTTCTGAAATACTTACAACTCAGTCAAAAACATAGAGAAAACTGTATGCGTGCATTATTATTTTCGTACTTGACCTCTCACTAAAATTAGTAGGTATAGCCTGCTTTAAAAAAAAATCAGATCCGGACAAGCGGGGTCAGGATTAATGGGGCTCTACTATATGTTTAAGTCAATCAGTGGTGGATTGAGGTTATATATATATACTGCCGAAGAAACCATAGAGCGAGTTTCTAGAGTTTGAGCATTGTTGAAATATCTATTGCCATTTAAGCAATATATTGAGATTAGTGCAGTGATTTGCTAAGAAATTAAAACATTTTTATTATTCATAAATATAGGTTTTGTTTAATCGAAAATAGTCTTACGGCTTTGATGTTTAGCTGCATTACAACAGAAACCATACCGTGTTCTCCAATTACCCTATTGCGGTAGCATGAAAGCGAAATCTAATCGTGGCGAAACAAAGTGGGTATGAGATGATTGCATGTAGTATTTCGAAGATTCTGTGAAGGATCTTGATAATGGATTTAAATAAGTGCAAAACTCATGAACCCTAGGCAATGACAAATCTGAAGTCTTAATTGGTTCTCTGTGGGTTCTGATAATAATGATGTCTAAAATGTGAATAATAAAATCTCTCCAAATGATCACATACTGATCTTTAATGTTCAATATTTCAACCTGATACAACCCAAATACAGGATAGTATTTAGGAGTGTAGTTTGTATCTGTAACTTTTCTTGAAAAAAAAAGAACAGTGTATTATAGCGTCCACAGGAATAATTCTTCATATGAAGTTCAGAAAATTTTATATACAATAGGACAGAGGTTCCCAACCTGTAGTACGCGTACCCTTGGTGTACTCGAAGGACTAGTTGGGGTACGCGAAATCAAAGTTGGTAATGGCGGAAACAAGAAAACATAAAAAAAAGTAACAAAATTTCGCTTCCTCAAGTTTATACTTGCTATTTAATAACTATACCACTTGAATAGTTGATTATTACGGAGTGTAATTTTTAGCTATCATTATAAGTCAATGCGAAATTATTACAATACTGATTTCATTTGTTTGGGCGTTGAACATATTTTATTGTAAAAATGTAAAAAATGTGAAATAAAAATGAGTCCAGCAAATGTTATTAATTCGAGTCATTTGACTCTTAAGTTAACCTAAGCCCTTAAGATTATTGATAGATACTTCTTTGTGTAGATGGGTGGTTGGCGGAAGGGGGAGGTTTGAGAGTAGGAGGTACGCGAAAATATAAAGATTAACCAAGGCGTACTCGAGAGAATAAAGGTTAGGAACCCCTGCAGTAGGAAATTTTCCGCATGCTTAGATAGGACAGAATCCGCATTTATGTTCATACATGCCAACTGCTACGGATTCTTCATAGTGTTGCAAAAGTCTTACTGTGGGTGTATGGTTTAAACAGTCCAACACGCAGGATAATGGAGAATGAAGGTTTATTTACAAATATGCAGGAAAACACGTAGCACAGGTACAGGAAACAATAGTTCTTGCAGAGATTACCGATGTAAACAGGCAACTATTCACAGGTAATAACAGTTCTGCGCTTTGATATTTAACAACACAAACAGTCAGCAAATAATTAGCAACGACAATAACTGCACTTTCAATAGCACTCAGCTCACCAGCTTACTAGCTCGCACAGCAGATAGGACTCCAAAGACGTTCGCGCTCCAAGGCGATCCTAGTCGATCAACAACAACAACCGTCGTCCAAGCGCTCTCCTTATATAGTTTTCCCCGGCAGGCCGTGGCGTCACATGGAATGATCTAGCACATCCGTGACGTATCTTCTCTCCTAATAGAAATATCGAGAAGATTCCAGCACCTTTGAGATCCCATATCTCGTCGCCAAAATCGCCAAATTTGTCGCCAAGGTCGGGGAACCAGAAGTGGCTGCTGCTAGCCATCCCATACTTATCTCTGTAAAACTCTCTTCCCAACCATGAGATTCACATTGCTGGGAAGCGACTTCCCATGTTTGTAACAATAGTTACTACGGATTTTATCGCAAATTTCTTCAAACTAAGGCACTACGGATAAGATTAAAATTTGTTTTTCCCCCTCGCGCTCAGTAGTTTTATTAATCAAGGGTAATTTTTATATATGTCTGGGATAACATTAACTTTTTTTCTCGCAGCATCATGTTTGAATTTTTTAATCTTAGAGCATTTAACTTTTTAATATGTTTTATTCTTAGTCGTTAAATCTTGATGGTGTTAGAAATCATTCCTAGCAAATTTGTTATCTCTACTGTTTACTACAACATAAGATATTATTGTTATATATTTCATGTATTATTTGTTTAGATAAGATATTTTTCTTAAAAAAGGGAATTTACGATTATTTAAAATATGATGAAATATATCAATTCAAAATTTTGACACAAGTCTGTTTCCGTGTGTGTGTACGCACGTCTACCACCCTCGTAGACCTTCTGCTACGGACAGCTATCTTTCCAATGGTGGCATGCATGTATTATTTATTCAAAGAGGGCACACTACAGAGAAGACTCCATTTACAGAGTGCATGATCAAAAACATACAAAGAACACAAGCCACAAAGTGAATTAAAACACAAAGAAAAAAAGTAACTGCCGAGAATACAACAGTTCAAAGCTCAAAAACACATTAATTATGAAACATTATATACAATAGCAAATTTTTTCAAATAACTTTTTGGCCATAAAAATTTTTGAATATAATTTCTGTGATGCAAAGCTATATATTACTTTTACACCTACCGCGCCTTAAGAAGTCTGTTCTGAAAACAAGGATAAATATTCAAATTGTTAATTTTCTGTGTAAGCATTATTTACCTCTGGATTGTTCAGCTTTGTTGGGCTAATCAGTTAATAAATTCTGTATTTGGGAATGTATGATAATAATGATCACAAATGTATGTATGTTGCTAATGAGGTCTTACTCCTAGCTTTAAATTCATTCTGTTTTAGGACTTTGTTGTCTTATAATTCATGGAAAAGTGCTTGGAACACTTGAGATGTGTATGTATCATCTACGTGATTTCTGTATCGAATTATAATGCTTATGAATGACTTAATTTTAGTTTAAAAGTTCAAAAATTAAATAATTCGATGTATGAATAATCCCCGCTCAAATCGGTCAAGTTTTTAAATATCTAAATGACTAAAATTTTAAACGCTGATTTTTACACTATTTTTCTAGTATATTTGTAACAGAATGACTTTCCTTAGTAATATTTCCAACTTGTTTTGCCTGTTTCGTTGTGGAGTATTTGAAATATTCTGAACTTCGTGCAAAACTTAATAGGCGTGAAAATCTTCACTTAAACTCTACCGTTCTGTTTTATGGTATTTTGTTGCAAATAGAAGCAAGAAATAATGTAATGTGCTATTCTCCAGTGTTTACTTTTTTCCTCCTAGTTTTAAAATTTTTGTGCGCGATTTATCCATCAAAGCACGTACACGCCTTCATGCTTGTGCTTCTTAAACTGAAAAGTAAATACGACACATATTTATTAGATATTTTTAACAGTTTTGTTGCGAAAAATTGCAAAGCTAACAGACCATTTAGTGAGTCCCATTGAATATCACATGCTTGAAAAATCCAGAAACCCGCATAATCAGCGACTTAAAAGCTTCTTGCGAAGCCATGAAACTCATCCTTCCCATTTAAAATCTAATAATTCTTCATCGCATGTTTGAATATCGTTAAGGATTGCTTTTCAAAGTTCCCCACCTGATTCATTATTCATAAAAGTATACTCTTCGCTCGGGCTATTATTCAATTTTTTGAGGTTTGTACGAACGCCTGATAATTTAGAGGTTTTGTTTCGTTTCGTTTCGTTTGGAATTAAGAGAACACAAAACCAAACCCTTCTTTCAAAGCACTACAAAGGGGCGCCGAAGAATAACCATTAAGAACACGGAGCAATGAAAAACAACACAAAAGCGGAGAATTTTGTTGGTTAGCTGTTTATGCGTTTCCATAGCGACGTAAATCGCGCATCCCGCCTCTTTTGAGCCAAATGATATTCGGCACGAATTGATGCATTGACATCGATGCGTGCTTTCTATATTTTTAATCACGGTTTCAGTATTGCCACGAATTTAAGTACGTAAGATGGAAAATTAGCCAGAATTTTTCTGTTATTTTTTCCAGCGTTCTTAATAAATATTTCATGAAGAGTTTTCTCATTAAACAGCAAGGAAAGGTACTGATTTTGTTTTCTTTCGAGCAGACGATTTCTTTTGTTATTGTCAAATGGAACCGTTCTATTTATTTTAGTGGTTCTGAACAGTTTGAGTTGCAAATGACGTATGAGTCTAAGAAAGAGAATAAAAATTAATATCGTTTGGCGATTTCCCTTTCAAAAGGATTTATTATCAATGACATCGTAAGTTAACTTGCCTGAAAATATCTTTTTCGGTATCATATCGGTAGGGAGGAACTGATGCAAAATCATATCAAATTGATCTGTTATTGTGCTGAAAAGGTCGAGAGAAAACAGCAGTCAACTGGCTTCTATTTTTAAATAAAGAAATATGTTAAAAGCAGATGCATTCAAAGGTGATTTTTGAATAGGTACAGGATTTTTTTGTTTTTGTAATTACTTACCTACCGGTGAAGAAATAAATTTGATTTTAGAAGTTTACTCTCTTCAGTTTTTTCATTCATTTATAATAACACGCAACATCTTATCATTTATAAGGTATATTATGAGAGTCGTCCGTCGAATTTTTATAAATGAGTGAGAAAAAGATTTACGAATTAAAAACATTTCGACAATCAACCAGAATTGTTAAGTATGAAATCATACGGCTAAACGTGAATTTTCGCTAGTTATAAGTTTGATCTTGCTTTTTACCGTCACATGTATCTGCATACACATTCGATTTATCTCTATTAATAATAAAGGAGAATGTGTGTGTCTGTTGGCGTTCTATAGGACAGACCGCTGGACCTAGAGCTACGACATTTGGCATAAACATACTTTGGAGGGCGGAAATGTGTACCTCGGAGCCCTTTTTCTGAAATTTTAATTAATTAAAACCAAGCGAAAGTTCTTCCTCAATAACTTACAAAAATATTACAGCACAAAAATCATTTTTACACCATCTGAAAGTACAAAAAATTACCTTTCCAATTATATCAATTAAGTTGCCGCACATTGTTTTCTCGAATTTTAATAAATTTTAAAAAATATTTTTTGGCATAATTTACAACAATACTTTTCATCATTGCTTAAGTCGTTGTTTAAATAAATATTTAATTGCGTATTTCTCTTTCATCGTCATAATCAAAGATAATATCCTAATACCTTTTGCTTCCATATTTTATTTTATCAAAACTTTTCTGAAATCTGTAAACCAAACTCTCCGAGATATTGCTTTGCTTGCATTAAGAAATATATCCACCAAGCTGAATGGTTATAGTTGCTATGTTTTCATTCTTTTTTCAGCATGTTTTAATCCAGCTAACATGCAACTGGTCGTAAAATGTGCTGAGTCATTTTAATGTTGAAATCAAATGCGTATTTTACAAGAGGAATAAGAAAGTTAAAATAGCGCTGACAACGTGGGTTACATGACATGATCAGTTATTTGACTCCGATAGGGTCATTTATGTAGACAATGAACAGAACAGGTCAAAAGTCGCTAATAGAACATGGGTTAAATATCTACCACAATCTGAAGTTTTAAATTGCGTTGTTAAGAGAACCATGAATATAAAATGACGCAAGATTCATTTGAAATCATATTTCCGTCGAACAAGCTGGTCGCCGAAGGCGGCTAATCAGTAATAAAGTTTGAAAATAATATAATTTCACAGACGTTGTTAATATTTTTTGTTGACAGATGGTTATAATTTCTATATAATTTAATTTTTATTATTAATTTCATTAATGCTTATTGGAAATTAAAATGCTTTATATTCAGTGATTTTAATTTTAAATCTTAAGACTGCTCATATAAATATCATTGAGAAAGAGAATGCAATTGGGTTTTTTCAGAAACAAAATTACTTTAGGTATTACAGCATAACAATGATAATAAAAACACACTCTTATTTTCTACACAATAAGCATAAAGTTAAAAATTAATTCTAACTATTGAAATATGATACAGTATGATTGATAAAAATAAGAAATATGATATTTAATATTAAATATTCATATCAATTTAATCAATGCACGTTTTCATTGTTTTTCTTGCGTCTCCTTTTCTTGAAAAACCAGCTTGTTATAAACTATTTTATACCTCCTTTTTGTTACTCAAAATTTAAATATGATATTTAATATTAAATATTCATACCAATTTAATCGATGCACTTTTCCATTGTTCTTCACGCGTTTTCTTTTC
>BGPR01000897.1:46431-65638 GCA_013235015.1 Araneus ventricosus
AATTTAATCGATGCACTTTTCCATTGTTCTTCACGCGTTTTCTTTTCATGAAGAACCAGTTTGTTATAAACTATTTTATCTCTCCTTTTTGTTACTTAAAATGTTTATTAGCGTGAACTCAAGTACTAAAGAAGATTGAAACTGAAGATGGATACTAAATTCAAATATGCTGAAAATTTTTCATATAAAAATATTTTTAAACTTTATGAAATTTTTTATGATTTTATTTTCTTTCTGAAACCATTGAGCTCAAGCATTTCTAGGAAAAATATACAACCAAATATTTTTGTTGTCAAATATTAAACAACAATAAACGATACATTAAATGAAACTTATCATATTGGTTATAAAAATTTTTCAAAGTAAATCAGTATCGTAAACAGAGCTGTAACTAAATATTCGCTACATATAAATATGTTATGTTTATGAAAAATTGGTTTTCAAATAATTGTATCAAGTTCAGCCATTTTTTTTAAAAAGTAGGTCTAAAATCTGTCAAGGTTTATTTTGAACGGTCTGATCTTCAAATAGAGTATTTTTTATGTTTGTGCTTCCGGTAAGTTATCAGCATTCTTAAGTTAACATAACCCAGAAGAATTAGAACTTTTCTTTCTAACAAGTTTCCTTAAGATCCGTATAAATAATTGACGTTCGTCAAAAAAGTACTTGAAGGTTGCTCTTTTTTTCGAAACTTTTTATTGCACAATAAAACTGTAAATGCCTGTCGCCGTATAAATGTGTCCCCTGTAAATTTATATAATAGTTTTTCACGAAAGGGGCAGTCTTCATATGTAGATTTACACAAACTCAATTCTTTTCAAATGACAACACCCAATTTTGAATAAATATTCTGGTGCTCCAAATTAAATTAGCTTGAATACATATAACATTTTTTGAGTAAATGATTCATGAGTTCTGAACACTTGAAATTTGTATATTCCTAGTGTTAAATGACCGTTCCCATTTCTTCAATGTATTTCAAGATATAACGAATCTTTAACAATGATTCTTTTCATATTAAATTAATTAATAATCCAGACAAAAGTTATGCATTTTTAAATAAATGAGAGTATATTTTATAATTTTAATCAATTTTTAAAATAATAAGATAAAAATTTTTTAATAAAAGCACAAAAAAAATTGAGGCCAATCGAAAGAGTGGGACCTAAAACATCACTGTATCAAATTTTAACCATTTTCGACATGCAGTATTTAAGATATGTAGCATTAATCAAAAGCTTTCGGAACAACTTTATTTTCGGTTTTTTTGGGGGCATCTCAACTTCCTATAAGGATTCGCTGGCAGTAAAAAATATATATATATAAAATAAAACGGAAACAAAGCTTATTTCCAAGTGTTGCTTTAGTTTTAAATTTTCTGTTTTTTAAAATAAGTGTAAAGGCAAATGATAAATGAAAAGAGAAATCGATACCTCTAACAGATTCTACTGTTCTTACACTTCAAAAGAAGCTATGTTTGAAACGCTAAAACGAGAAACGGGAGCCGGGCGCGATTGTAGAAATGTTTTGTGAGATGTTTAATTGATATGAATGCAAAGAAACAAAATTCTGTATAAAGTATAAATTTATATAGTATTAAGTGTATCAATAAATAAATATCTTTCAATGCAATAAAATAGTAATTCCTTGTGTGTGCATAACGCAGTACCATTAGACTTGGATAAAATGCCTTTTATAAAAATGAAACAAAAGTTAAAAAATATTTCATTAATGGAATTTTAAATTTAAGGCTATTTTTGATAAAAATTGATTAAGTGTAAAAAATTAAATAAAAAATTCTTACAAATGATTTTAAATATTTGTTGTTATATATATATATATATATATATACATGTTTAAATATTTTTGTTTCACTTATGAAAATATTTCAGAAAAGAAAACATCTGCCTTTCATTTTTCAGCTGCTCCAAAAGTTTTTCTGTTTAAGCTTGATTTATTTAAAGTTAATCGCTGAAATTATTCAGAATCTTTTATTATTTTAACAACAAGACACGAGAATTAAACAATATTACGAAAGGCCAAATAATCGATCTTTATCAATCAGGTTTTTCGTAGAGACAAATAAGTCGCCAGCTTGAAAACAATGTATTCACGGTTTCGTTATGGGTTAGAAGGTAAATATAAAGAGGAGATTTGATGTAAAAAGACTACGATCTCTTTAGCATTCTCATAGATTACATGCCACGTCGCATGCAACAGGTTTAATGACAGAAACAGTGATTATATGTCTAGTTAAATTGTAAATAATTAATGACTTATATGTTAATGTGTATAAAAGTTTTCAATGTCTAACTATTATCTCATCTATAGAATATACTGAATAATATGTAAATAGATGTGTAAATAAAACTATGCATTTCGAATCCTTATTTAGTAATGTTCCAATGTCCCTAGCGGTAAACTTAAAAAAACCCATCAAATATTTGTAGAGAAAAATTACCGTATTAGCGGCTGAGATGAAAACTTGAATAAAGCAAAGTTTTAATAAAGTGACATATTTTCTACGTTTGCATCTATTGAAACAGCCCCTTAATTGTTTTTCTTGTATATCTCGGTTATTTTGAATCAATTTACCTGAGTCTTTTATCTGGAGATTTTTTTTTATCACGCACAATCTTTTAAAAGATGAAAAGTAGAAAGTTGCCATTGGAAAATTTGAAGATAATGCAATTATAAATATGTAGATGGCCCCTTATGCAAATGCAGTTCACATAGTTTTAAAGAGAAGATACTTCCAAATTGAGCGGCATATTTTTCTTGAGTGTATCTATAAAATAGATTAATCTATTTTCTCGTAATCTATAAAATATATTACAGGAAATAAGAAGTGTTCGAAAATTTTTTTTGGGGGAAATGTACCTTGAGGGTCTGATCATCATAAAATAAAAAGAGCTAGGGAACAGCATGAAAGAGTGTTCTCAAATAAGGCTTAATATTCTTTCAACAAGAATGTGAGGAAGAAACGGTTGAAAATTGGAAGGGATTAATTTCCTATTCTTGAAGTAGCGGTTGTCCGAAATAGCTAACTGAATATTCTAGAAGTCTCTCTGGAAATATACAAGTCTCATCTACTAATGTTTCATTGCAGTATCATTAATTTAGTCAAGTAGAGCAGAACAGCTTGCAGTGTATTTGTGCAATATTATTAGGGCTCAGAATTATTGTGGGTTTTGAAACATAATTTTTAGTTACAAAAGAAAAAGAGGACTTCCTCATAGCAAAGTGACGTCTCAAGAATGGAGTTAAAAATATTACGACTTCTTACTAAGTTTTATCAAACAAGCAGTTATTAAAATATTTTAGGTGTGCTTCGAAAAGAAATGAGATAACTTTTAAGAATTTACTATTATTGAATGATTTTCACACACATTTATTGTGTAGTTCGAAATAGCCTTGAGTTCATAAAACGATTAACCTGTACGTATAACATCTTAATGGTAATTTTTATAGGTTACTGCACTATATATTCAAAATAAATACCATTTTCCTTAATTTGAAATCGACGAATTTTTAGGAAAAGAAACATCTGCTTAATGTTTTCAGTTCTGAAACGTCTAACCTTGATTGCTCAAAAGTTTATTTTACATATACAGTGCATCAATACTCATTTGCAGTTCCCTTAACGGTAGCGCCCGTCTTATTGACGGGCATTTTAGGCTTAAAACCTAACATGTAATAATTAATTAACTTTGTAATTTGACACAAAAATTACGTAGAATCCATAAGCATCTCAAGTATTTTATGTCTTCTTAGATGAATGAGAACTACAACCCTTTTGCAAAACAGGAGGGGTCATCTTACTACATGGCAAAAAAAGAAAAAAAATGCGACTCTTAAGGGGTTAAACAAATTTATTCGTTCAGCATAAGTAAATACCGTATTACAAATAATTACTAAAAATAAATCTTTGGTTTAAAAAGCAATCGATAATAGGATTTTGTTTACTTAAAGAAAAAATAATGATGGTTGACAAAGAAGTGAACGAAATTCCAATTTCCGTTTGATCAATTTCAGCAACTCCCTTTTTTTCTTTTTTAATGTGAGGTAAAGCATTCAAAAGCCTTTTTTTATTCTTCATTAGAATTTTGATTAATAGCTTGGTTTTTGTTTTTTTAGCGAATTTCAATAAAAATATTTAACTACTATCCGTCCAGTTTTAATTGAAAGTATAGTTCGTTTCAATATTCCGAAACTAGCACTTTTGGACGATATTACACCGGATACGGGTTTTTCGAAGTTCTTTGTTAGATCACGCTAAGTAAAATGTAAACATCTCCCTCTCCATTCTTTACTTTCCCCTATTTTGGTGAAAATAACTCCGACTGGCGCATGCGCAAAAGCGCGGAGGGTTTCGGAATCCGCGAACGAAGACTCCAAATAACATGTGAGAAATAGCTGTTTTCGCCAAACATAGTAAAAAAGCTGTAGAGCTGAATTTTCCAAAAGTAATTATTGCATCGTGAGTAGTTTTCTGTGCGAATTGTGAAGTTTAATCTATATTTGAAAAAGTACACTCAGTTACGTACAGTTTTCAAAAACTTATCCCAAAATTCTTAAAATGGTAGTTAGTTCTCGATTGATTGATTGATTAACTGAGTTCAAATAGTCAATCGCTTTAAATTTCGTTCTTCCTTTCTGTTCTTTTTAATTTATTTGAATGAATTTTTAATTGAGCAAATTTATGTCATAGGCAGTGGAAACGCCTTCTCTAATAAGTCTACGCTCGTTATAACGACCCTCTGGGTCCCGCAGCAAAAGGTCTTTATAACGAGTGGTCGCTATAGTGGATATAATTAAAAAATGTACACATGCATGCTCAGCAGTTCCGTAAAAATAGGTGATTTTTAAAGAGATTCGAACTAAATACTGAAATTATTTTTTATCCTTTGTATTAAAAATAAAATTTTATCAATTAAAAATATATTTCTAAAAACGATTTTAAAGCAGAAAATAAAGGATGTTGTATACTTACAAATAATTTATTTTCTAAAGAAAAAATCAGAAATGGTTGTTTGTCTTTTCTGCATATGTGATTTTTGCAAAACATAATTTTCCATTTAAGTTAAAGATGATAAATAATGTTCTGTATTTCCTTGCCTTTCAAAAAAAAACATTTTAAAGTCCCAATAGCACTTGAAACATTTTTTATTCTAGGCTATTCTAATTTCTGCGCTGTGGTGAGTGGTAATTCCCCTCCCCCTGTGAAAGTTGAACTGTAACACTGAAGACTCTACATCTACGAAGCTTGGCAATACAATAATTAAGGTGATTTACGTTTAGAAACATTTTCTTTTTGGGGAAAATACCGGGAAGAGTGTCCGCTGAATTCGGACGTTATATTGAGATTAGATGACACTGGCCGGTCGTTATAAAGGAAGTAAAATAACATAGTCCATAGTGAAACACAGTTGAGGATTTTATCACTGGTCGTTATAATGGAATGGTCTTTATAATATGTGGTCGTTATAACGAGCGTCGACTGTACTATCTAATTGCGCTTTGTCGAAACACTGTTCTACAATGTCATGTTCTTTTTCGTCTGATAAAAACATTGTGGATTCCAAATCCGGCGGATGAAGATACCTTTTACATGAAACCAAGAAATTTTTATTCAAGGGAGTTGGAACCCTGAGTCCGTTAACCCTATCCTTGTTACTTCGATGCACCTTTTCTTAAAATCTGTTATAAATTCATGTTTGAAATTTTTTATATAATAAAAGTACATCTTTCTCATTATTCTGAAATGATTTTTTTAAAAAAAGTTCAAAACTTATTTTTTACAAATTTTTTTGGAGTCAGAACAAAAAATGTGAAATTGGCGATTTCAATGTACCTTTTCTCAAAATTTATTATAGATACAAGTTTGAAATTTTTTATAGAAGCTAAGTACACCTTTTTCATTATATCGAAATGAGCCTTTTTTTAAAAAAACTCAAAACTTTATTTTTTACAATTTTTTTGTGTTAAAATAGGGTAAAATTTTACTATGTCTAATTAAATATTTTGTAAATTTATAAAAAATTAATAATTAACCAAAAACTCATTTCAGTTTAATGAAAAAGGTGTACTTAACTTCTATAAAACATTTCAAACATGTATTTATAACAGATTTTGAGAAAAGGTATATTGAAATTGCCAATTTCACATTTTTTCTACTGACACAAAAAAATTTGTAAAAAATGCGTTTTTGAATTTTTTAAAAAAATTATTTCAGTATAATGAGAAATATGTGCTTTGCTTGTATAAAACATTTTAAACATGAATCTATAACAGATTTTGAGAAAAGGTACATCGAACTAACAGGGTTAGGGTTAACGGACTTAGTGTTCCAACTCCCCTTCAGCAAACTTATTTACTTTTTACATCAGTAAAACAAGAGTTTTTTTTTTTAAAAAAAAACTAAATTGTATACAGATGTAGAAATTTTATCGTAATTTTCTTCATCGTCTTCAGCAAATAATCGTTTTCAAATAACTCTAAGTTTTTTTGCTAATTATTTTTCAACACTCGTCAGTTTTCAGATAAAGAGTTTCAATAACACTGGCTTCAAAATGGAAAAGCATTTCACTTTTCTTTTCATATATATATATATATATATATATATATATATATATAGGCTGTGTTTTTAGCTTTATGCTAACAACTGTTCGTAGAAAGCATTATGATTTCTCTAATTTTTTAGCGTTTCGTATAGATTTCACTTACTTACCCCTGATGAGCATCTATACGCTTTTACCGATAAACTACAGTCTTTCCATTTAAATTTAGCATTGATTGATTTTCATAACCATTGATATATATATCAATATTATTACACACACACACACATATATATATATATGTAAGATCTGGCTTTAAATAAGTGAAAGGCAGTCCATTTTCATCAAGGAAGAGACGAATTTTGTTTAGATCTTCTTTTATTTAGCCATCAGACGTTATTATTCATAGGTAAAGAGCACTTAGTTTTTACGTAGCTCCATGACCAGAATTTAGAAGTTTACGCCGAGCGGCGCGTTGCTGTTGAAAGCTTACATCTCGGCGTGAAAAAGGGCAGAAATGAATGCGCAGAACGCTTAAGTACTCAGAATAGGGAATTCCCCTTGAAACTCGTGATTTGTAAAGAAAGTTGTAGTCCGTTAATTATGATGAAAGTAGAAGTATTTAAAATGAGGTGTCGTTAAGATTATTTAGGAAAGTTAAATTAAAATATCACATATATATGTAATAATTTCACCTAATTTTATTTCAAATTCTAATATTATATATTTTAAAGTCTTAATAACTCCAGTCTCGTTCCTTTCCCACTCTGGAGGTTTATTAAATCTCTCATTTTGGCATGTTTATTACTAAAAGAATATTCTAATTGTTTCCACGCGCCAACATAAATCGCGAATTCTTTTCCAGACTTTTCCCTGAAACACTTACGTAATATACTAAAAATAGCTATTAATCCCTTCACTTTGATCACATGTCTATCTGTTAAATCCCTACCTGAGAAAATGTAGGGATCTTCTGTGCTCTTTTGGCTTAAAACTTAAACGAAGATTTACGTACATTTCGTCACTCTCCCATAATAAAACGAAAATTAGAATTTAACTCGGCCTGCTTTATTTTATTTAACGACTACAATAACGAATACATTATAACGAATACATTAATATAAATCCAAATATAACTTGTATATAATCATACAGAAATAAAGTAAACAAAACATATCAAGAATCAAATCCTATACTAAAAAATCATTATCTGATTATATATATATATATCCAATTGTCTTAGCACAGTACTTTCCTTTCCTTTTAATTTGTTTTTCTCTTTCAGTTCATTAAAATTCATTTTAAGCACGGCAATGTTCAAAATTATATTCCATTAATATTATCTGAGAACCAAATTATGTTATTCAATTTCTAAGTTTGTACATTTTCCTTTGATTTTCAATTAGGTTTCATACATGCCCATCCAACCGACAAGGAGCCGTTTAGGCTTTGAGTCCGGGGGTATGCTGTGGTGCTAAAGTTAAAACTAAATAGTTTGAAACTTTAAGCTAAAGCCATTATTTAGCAATTTTTAAAAGTTTGTAGCAAGCAATTTTAATTGCGCCTTTGCAACACGAGGCCAATTTCTTTTGTACATAATTTAAAGTTGTGGATTTGTTAGAAAGTTTTCGAAACATTTTAATAAATGCTAAATAGATATTAAATTACTCACTCAAGAATTTTGTAATATTTATGGCTTTGTTAACGAGATTAGAAAGCAATATCGCTCGAAATTTTAAATAAACGATTTTAATTAGAACAGCAACTCATCGCAGGAGTGATTACAAAAAAAAGCAAAGGAGCGGAACTGAAGCGAAAGTTCTACTCAAATTCTATTTATTTTTTATTAGCTTTCGAGTGAGACAGCCATTTCTTTCTCCTTTATTTCACAAAACTGACTTTCAACATTATGCTGCATTGTAACATTACGTCAACTGAGTATAAGAATGACGAATGACAGACAGATTAGCGTAATAGCTAAACATTCGATTAAAAAGGTTATTTCCCTTTAAGTTTCTCTGATGATTCTAGGTGTTTTGAGATCTGCCCAAAATGCACTGCAGAACAGGCCACACCTGATCATATTCTTGCATGCCTGGGGCTTTCCCAACAGGATCTTATTTCTAATCCTCTATTGACTTTAGATTTCTTTAGGGTGCACAGGCTCATGGACCTGATATAGCTCTGCTGATCTTCGGGGATCATCATCAACAACAACAACATTTACCTTTAAGTAAATGGGACTAGTAGGCAAAAAAGGCGAGAAATAGAAAAGAATCTATTTTTGCGATAAATGTTGTAAAAACTTATTTAGTATCAGTTTTAAAAACATTTATCGCAATAATAGTTTTTTTCTATTTCTTGCCTTTTTCTCATACCATTGCGAACTATCCTTCGTTATTTTGCATCCATATAAAGAACTGTGTCCCTCAAGTTTTAAATTTTTTTAAGTGATTAGATTTCCTTGACTTAACAAAGAACACTCTAGAAATCGGAATTCCAACGAGTACTTTAATAACTAAAAATGAGTTTTCTATTTTCCGTAGAAGAGAGTTGTAACTCGCGGCTAAATGGATGGGATGGTTTCAATGCATGATTTTCGTTTAACATGAAGCCAACAAACGCGTTAAATTTATCTTAGCAAATATTTAGCTTTTCGTATTGTTTCATTGTATAGAGAAGGGAATAGAATATTTGTGTTAGAAAAGAATCTCTACCTGTTTACGAATTTGGTTCAAAATTTGTTACAGAATTTGCCGAGGACCAAATGTCGAATTTCATGTTTATACTTCGTTGCACTTTTGAATTATCGTATTCTAAAACCCACCGAGGCCGCGGTGGCCTAGTGGTAAGGTGTCGGCCGCGGAGCCAAAAGGCTCCAGCCTCGAAACCCGATTCCACTGAAGATCCGTCATGTATTAGGCCTGTTGCATGCTAAATCATACGTAGGAGGCCAAACATCCTCTTGGTGGTGCGGAAGTTTGGAGAGTGTGTACCAGCTCAGGTGTCGCTCTCGTCATCTGACCGCGGTTCAAATCTACGAGGTACGTCCCAAAATAGTCCTCGTGTTGCTTCAAATCGGGACGTTAATACAACTAAATCAACTGACTAAACTCAAACACGCTGATATAATTCCACATTGTGATGTTTTTCGTTCTGTGGGAGATCTGAAACGTGAAGGTTCCACAAAATTTTTAAGTCGGGTAGGGGGAGGAGAAATACTATTAAAATACTTCCTTTAAGTGCAATTCGTATACAAGAAAATCTCTGCAGTATTCTTGATTCGGGGTATCTTTTCTTTCGAAGACTTCTTTAAGTCGCATGAAATTGTTTGGCTCTAGTTATTTTTTCTTTTATAAAACCGACTTATTTTTTTGTCATGAAGTCATTTGCAAGACTTGCCTCTTTTAAACGGGCATGAAAGACATTTATTGGCTTGCAGCCCTATTGAGAATTGTTTTCAGTACATGATTTTGATATAAATTTGCGCATATGGATAAATGAACCGCCCTTTCATGATTATGAAGCTGCGCTAAGAATTGAATTTCGCCTAGAGTAACAAATATGAACAAGTATTGAATGCGCCATAATACTCACTAACGTGACTTTGTTGCCGTTGATTCTTGGCAACTCAAAAATCCACCGACCTCTTTATGAAAGCGAACCTGTGAACGTGGCTTTATGAGACCACTATACTAGAATCGAAAAAAATAGCTAAAACTAAAGGAATAAGAATTCCAAAAAACATAAAATAAACGCAATGCATCTGGTACGCGCAAACGCAGCAGCTTCCAGGAATGCAAGGACAATAATACTAAATTAACTGATAGAATAAAAATCCTATCATTAGACAAAAACAAAACGGTAATAGGTACAAAAAATAATAAAAAGAGGGAGAAGAATCCGGAAGAGAACTTTCTCGAAAGCCACTCCCAGGCTGGGATTCTAAAAATTCAGAATTGGGATAATTTTATGTAGGGAAACCGACTAAAATAAAGTCAAACATATGGTTCCTCTGTGACCTGAATTATCCCGAAAATTGAAAGAAAAAGAAAAAAACTTTCCTGAAAATAATACAGTATGCTTTTGTAACAAAAAGACAGAAGAAAGAAGAGACAGAAAACCCTACCCTCTAACTCGGGAATAATATCACTAACGCCAACGCTACCGATAAGACCAACACCTTAATTCCAACTTCGTCTGAGTTGGTCTAATTTGTCTTATAGCAAATGCTAGGTTATAAAAAAGGTTTATAGAAAGTCAGTACGTGCGTAAATGATAAATTCTAACGAGTTTTGCAGTCAATGTGGATCTGATGACAGAGTTTCAGTTTTGGGACCATAATTTTGAGCGTGCGAGACTGGTATCTACCAGATTCGCTATTTACGAAGGCCTAGTGGAGGGACGAGGAACCTGCGGTCTTACAAGTTATTTGCAATTTTCATTGAAATAATATACTTATCTGTGATATATTGATAATTACAGAACAATAATCTTTAAGATTCTGCTCGTGCGGCCTTTTGCCGAACTGCCGAAATTTAATGAAGAATTTCAGAACAAAAAAGTTCTCCACCCCTGGCCTAGTGTATACTAAATCCGTTGGAGTTTTACGGATTGCTGCTGTTGTGTCATGGGAATTTGGGAGAGGAGGGTGGAGGATCAAGGGTTGTTATCGTTATTTGACCATTTTAAAAAGCCCATCCATAAATAGGTATCTTGTAGTTTAAAACGGCGCGCTAATCTAAGTAAGTTCAGCTATCCAATTTATCACGTTTAAATTCAGTCCTTAGAGAAATTCCACATCGATACAACAATAAATAATTCAGAAAGGAGCTTAATGACATTACGGTGACTGCCTCACCAAGGGTTCTTTAAATTATAAGCGAGATGAAATTACATGATAAAAATATTTCCTCCACTATGCAACACGTTTTTTCAATAAAAATCATTTTCAGTTTGTTACATGCAGCATAAAGTAACTTCGCGTCTGCTTAAGAAACTGAAAAGAGTATGAGATATAAAATGCATAAAGGACAGCATTCCGTTTTAAGAAGATAACATATCGATAATTAGAAATTTGTATCTAATCTACCATGCGATTCATCTAATAATCTTTCCAATAAATTGATCAGAATATTAAAAAGCTTTGCAGTGTTATTTTCGCTCTCTAACATCTGTTTATAACAAGGGTTTTTAAACTATGGGTCGCAATTACAAATGGTGACGGGGAAGTATTCAGATCTTGCACTTCTGTTGAAAAAGTCAAAAAACAACATAAGTAAACAAAATTGCTGTTGCCACCCTTTACGTAAATCATTGCATTAAAATTTCTCTCTCGAAACTAATTTTCTCCCTACATATTATCAATTTATACATAATTTATATAACAGTGGAATCTCCCTATAACGAAATCGCTTGGTTCCAGTTGAAAAATTCGCTATAGAGAAAATTTCGTTTTACGGAGATTAGAGATTTTTGCAGTTATTTAAGTAAATGTAACAAACCTTTTAGTATGTGCGATAAGTTCAAAAATATTTAATTATGACTTTCAATTAAAATTGAAGTAATATTTATTATAAATTTGTTAAAATTATAATAATTTTTATTGTATAAAAAATGCTCAAAAGTGAAGACAATTCACTAATTTAGAGAATAATATGAACTAGTACGGATAAACATAAATTCTTATTGTCACATCCATTTGCTGTTTCCACCCCGATTCTTGGAATCTTGACCCGTAGAAATGTTGCTCCTCTGTAGAAACCCAGGTCCCCACAACTGCATTTCCCTTCACATAGCATTCTATTGTTATGTGTTATCGCTGGAATGAACAATGCGAGTGGTTCCAGAAACAGGCACGTGTGAGCGATTTGTTTGCACAGAAATTAGCAACTTTCTTCAAAAATGGCAAAAATCGAAAAGATAAAGGTCTGAAAAAATTCGTTATAAGGAGACAACCACTTCGTTATATGGAGAATATTTTGAATGTTCTTTAACATTCCGATTAAAAATTTCGTTATAGGGAGAATTTCGCTGTAGGGAGACTTCGTTGTAGGGAGACTCTACTGTACTTTTGGGGTTGCGGGAAAATTCTTTGTAATACTTAATTTGGGTCGTAAAAACCTTATTATTCAATGGCAGCGACTCGCCCCACCCACTTTTTGAGAAAAAAATTAAATTTTTATTTCCTTTTAGCTGCCTAAAACTATGAATTATAAAAAAAGTGTCCGGGGAAACTAGCTAATTTTGTAACTAAATTTTTAAGTTTCTTTGTCTACTCCCTATAGTCCAGGCACTTTTAGGTGCCTATAAATTTTTTTCTCCCAATCACCGCAACTTTTTTTATTCAAAAGGGGACGATGGAGGGAAAAGTTTAAGAACCTCTCATTTCTAAGAGGTTAAAAATATTGTCTGCCTCCTCTGCTTTTTCACACAGAATACAAGTGTTTACATAAATAAACGATAAAATTTCATTAGACTTTCAGTAGCGATCAAATATCATAGCAGATATAAATCACTCTTCTCATCAGAGTGTTCGAGTAGATATTCTTGAGCAAATATTTAGCGATTTGTCACAGAGCTTAGCATCGGCCATTCTTTCCAACAATTAGTCTGTCCTCTCCCATCATTTGTGGAGGCAAATCTGAAAACCGCAATCAACTCTGTCATTGATTCCAGCCTCTCTGGGCTGACAGAACAGGCGTTTGCAGGTAATGTTTTAATCCATACTATTGATTTGCTTCTAGGGATAAATACAGGTTCTTGTTTACTCGCCGGCAGATAATATCTGGGTGGCGTGACAGATATTAAGATTCATTAGGGTCAACAACTGGCCAATTAATGAAGGGATATTGTTTCTTTGTGGCGATTTATTGGTTTCGCTCACGATTGCGTTTGAAGAGATGATTGGTCGCTCATGTTAAAGGGGAGAGTGCGTGTTCGGGATTCGGAAGTTTTTGCTTTCTGTTCCTTCTCTTTGAGACTGCCTTTTCGCTAGAACTGGAAATGAAGATAAACATGTGAACATTTTTTAAAGATGTATACATGAGATTAATTTTCACATACTTTTGGTTTTATTAAATATAGTATTAAGACTGCAGGCTGTGTATGACGCTTGATATCTTAATATTCCCTTACTTACCACAACTATGCCACGTTATGCCCCTTCCTAAAGCGTAGTTCGTTCTTTGCCACTTCAGGATAGTATGAGTGACAAAGTTCAAAACTATACAATGCTTATAATGTCTAATAACTGCAAAAGTTTAAAAAAATAATTTATGAAGTTGAAAATGGTTGGGGATTATCTTTTCAACTTAAAAAACTGTCTCTGCATCAGAATTTCATATCATTTCTTTTTCATAGGTTACTACATCTAACATGGAATATTACATCAATTACTCAGCGACATATTTTTGGAAAGGTGAAAGTAAAAATCCGATTATAAATATACAGTCACAAAATAAAAAATAAATTGCTGGTTTAACATGATTTAACATAATAATCAATAAATCTTCAAAAGTAAAGTATGTATAAGAGATGGATTAAACTAAATTATGTAAAAGATGCTAAAATCGCTTTAATATTATAATATTCGTAGTCGATATAAGAACAGTTTAATTCTATTATTAGTAATTGGTTCACAGGTTGAGACAAACCGAATTTTGCGGAGATAAGTGGGACAGAATGGTCATTTCTTGCATTCTTTCCAATCTCCCTCTGACCATTCTGTCTCGACATTCATGAGAGAAATTATTCAGCGAGATTTTATCTATGGTAGGAATGGAGGACTTGTGGTCTTCTCGAGTTTTGTATGTGGCATTACCAGTTATTCACAATTTGCATAGAAATATACAATTGTCTGTAATATAATAATAATTACAGAACAATTACCCTTAAGATTCTGCTCGTGCGGCGTTTTGCACAACTGCCGAAATTAATGAGGCATTTCAGTGCAAAAAGGTTCCCCAGCCCTGAGCTATGGTATTTCACGAAAGCTACGTATGCTTTTGTTTCACGAAAGTTTAGAGATTTAGGAGACAGAGAAATAAATTGATATCTAACATTCAAAATTTGGCCGAATTAGGTAATAAATGACTTAGAAATCAGACATCATTGGCTGTCAGACAGGTAAACGTGAATTCGTAATGCAACTAAGACTTCGCATCAATTCGCGTGACTTCACAGGCGTTTGAACACCTAACTGCACCTTGTCTTATGCTGATCGTTTTTCATTAATAACCGAAATGTGAAATGAAAGATAATTTATAACATGGTAGAAAAATACTATGCATGGAATACGAATCCATAAAGCGGGGCATTCACCGCTGGAATTCTGGAACACGGGAAGGAAAAACCTTTCGTCAGTGTGAAAAACCAATGAAAATTGTCATAGCGGAATGGAAGTATTGGAATTCCAGATAGCTTGAAGTATGATTGGAATGGCCAGATGGCCTTTTGTGGACCTCGCTGCGAGGCTAGCGGGAAAACAATAGTTCTGCCTAGATTGGGACCCCGCGACGAGGCTAGAAAATCGGAATTCCACTGAGTGGGGGAGGAGGAGGGATCGAAGAGTGGTGGTAGCACACTTTGAAGTCTCCGTGAATGACGTGCCTTATATTTCGACTTGAATGGGTAGGAAAAAACCGGTCTTAGGACAAATGGCATTGCTTAGCCTTCTCTTGAATGCCTAGCTTTAAGAACACAAAAGCCGATGGCGATGTTGCTGTGGGGTAACAGAGTGCTTTAATATCAAAGTTCTTCATGTCCGGGCATCGCTACTGCCGGGAAAAAGTGGCATCACAAATACATTTACCTAATAAAACTAGGAAGTGCCATATTAATTTAATGAAGAATAATTTACTGTTCTTATTACATTTAAAAATGATATAAATAATAAGAGAAAAAAGAGGGGGGATAATTTAAATTAGCTTGGATTTTGAAATAACGATTATATATCTGCATTTCGGTCTCGCTCAGCAGTCACGTTGGTAAAGTGGGGCATCAAGTCGTACGATGGTTAGTCGCTGATCAGTCTTATTGGTCTTATTACGTCCTGTGGGTCTCTGATCGCAATTTCTTCGAGTGCTGCACTAAGCAATCTTGTGGTCCATGTCCAATTTTTCAAAGAATTTTTAGAGAGTTTCTTGTGGAAGTCATTGATTGTTGTAAGTTGGAGATTTTTCTGTATGTCGCTATTTCTTACA
Source organism: Araneus ventricosus (assembly GCA_013235015.1). Classification (NCBI taxonomy): domain Eukaryota; kingdom Metazoa; phylum Arthropoda; class Arachnida; order Araneae; family Araneidae; genus Araneus; species Araneus ventricosus. Next base: position 62,195 of record BGPR01000897.1, read on the forward strand.
AACCCCGGAATGCTACTAAATTGCCGAGCAATTTTGTTTTAAAGAGTTTCAGTGGGGTCAATTCACGTGATGTCACAGCCAGTTAGTAAAACGTCATGAACGTCACCACGCGTGCCTTCTAACTGATCGTTGTCTTATGCTGCACTGTGACCTCGTCTTTCATCCTCCTGCAAGAAGCGGAATAGATTTCTAAATAGAAGGGGTGAGCTTGACATGACAGCATGAATAAATTCCGTTCTTTTCTACATTCGGTCTTAAAATCGTTTTTTCCCAAAAGCTAAGAAAGACTGAATAGTTCATAACACCTAACTAGAATATATCCACTTGAGTCTTTATGAATCAATTTATGATTAAACTATCAGTCACGAGTATTAGATTAGTTTTTATGAAGATGAAAAAAAAAGACAAAATTGAGTGATTGTTTTAAGTAGGAGGTGTCAGAGGTCTAAACATGATCAAGTGTCCTGAGCGTTGTCATACTTAGTGTGATTGCTCCGGTCAGTCAAGGTTGAATTCTGAAGATCAAATTTGAGCGATAGATTAAAAGTGCTTTTAAACCAGCGACTCTCATCCTTTCTGCATTTGAGACCTAATTTAACACATCAGCTTTACATGCGTCCATCTTCCAACGATTTTTGGTGAATTTTGTGAACTTCCAATAAATTTAGGAAATTTAAATAAATAACATAAAAATACCTTTTACGTTATTGAATTTTATTTTTAAGTGTGACATTTTATTTTTATTAAAGCCAAATGTAATTTTATTTTGGTTTAAATAGTTATTATATTTTTTTAGTCTTTTACCGCCAAAGCCTTCGTCTTTTCCCACTTCTGTTATTTTGCACGACTTAACCGTTTCTTTTCCAGTGAATTTTGGACTTTATAAAACATCATTTCAAAGTGCCTTTTATATTGCTTGTATGTGTTTACCTAATTTTAACTGTCCCCTACCCCCTCCGAGTTCCTTTTCTTTTATATTGCTTGTACGTGTTTACCTAATTTTAACTGTCCCCTACGAGTTCCTTTTCTTTTATATTGCTTGTGCCTTTCTTCATCCCCCCTCAGGTTCCTTTTCTTTTATTTTGCTTGTATGTGTTTACCTATTTTAATCTGTCCCCTTTTCAAGTTCTTTTTCTATATTCTTGTATGTGTTTACCTAATTTTAACTGTCCCCCCTCCGAGTTCCTTTTCTTTTATATTGCTTGTATGTGTTTACCTAATTTTAATTCTCTCCCCCTCCGAGTTCCTTTTCTAGTATTTCGGTTCCCCTCCCCTAAGAGGTTTCGTCTTACGAGTCGTGAATTACCCTTTCAAGCTAAAATCTTTTAACTCGGTGCCTTAAAAATAGTAGGCAAAGACTTCGCTAAAATTTTTTAATAACTGTTACTAGTTGAAGAGCTGCACAGAATGCTTGTCAAATAAATTTCATTGTAAGGCATTCAATTGAAGTTCATAATGTTTCAGCAGGCCAAGCGGAGAGCCGCTGTACATGTACATCTGTGCATCTGCACTCAATAAAATTAAAAGAGCCAAATCATGATTTTGCTGTGAATATTGTGGCATTTTTCTGTGAATTCGATGTTCTTCATTTCTTGTTCATGTACGAAATTGAACTTTCAGGTTTTCTTTGTAACAACAGACTCACCTTTTTGTTGAACTGAACAAAGCTCTAATGGATAAATCTAAGTTTGGGAAAAACTGTTCATGTTCTGGAAGTCATTACTAAGATCATTAAAGTATTTACGCAATTTTTTCAAGACGAGACAGCTGATGGCAAAACGATTATTTCTTTTGAAATTCATGGTGAACTAATGGATGTACGGATTGTAAGGTAATGTAATTTCGGTTACAATGTGGCATAAACATACAAATACACAGGGAAATCATTGAGAGTGAATTTATAATGCAAACAAATTATAAAAAGAATAATTGGCAGCATGCCAAGCCACGAATTCTATGGATCTGATCTTTGCACATTGTGATGCAAATAATGAAAAGTCAAAAACACTTTAGGCTCCAGCATTTCCCAATATACAATGTTATTGCTAAATCACCTCTGTAAAGATTTTATTTATATTAAAAGCACTCTTCTCTTTCTTCCGTCGGGTATATTTGTAGTGCTATTAATGAAAATATGCATAATAAACTCAAAAAGAACGAACGACCTAGAAAATTGAACGCATTATTTTAGGGAATTCACGGCTTATGGAAAAAAATTGAAATAATTTAGATTTCAGGAACCAAATTTTTTTTCGCAGAAAAAGGTTCACCCTGCTTCATTACTTGCTTTTTATCGATTAAAAAGTAATTGTCAAAGTGTTCTGCTCATATCATTGTAAATAAGCAAAATTGGGATAGAATAAAATATATGCAATTCGTGTCCTAAGTCCATTTACATAATTTCTGAACGGCAAGAGCTATAGTCATAAAAGTGGAGACTAGGTATAGTAAAGTTGCCATGCGCTACGTAAGGAAGCCGCTTACAGCGCCACCTGGCGGGGAAATTCGGAGTTAGCGTTCTTATCTCAAAAACGGTACGAAATACGGGAAAAAGTCAATTACAAAGTTGTTCACCATCATCGATTTATTACAAAAAAACATCTTGCGCACAAGATGATACAAATGAATCGCGCATTTGTTTGATCGCGTTTAACAAAACTGCACTTCCGGAAATAGGCTCATCTATCTGTCATGCTCAAAATGGTGTCCTTCAGCAACAATACACATCTGGACACGGGACTGCACTTCCCGCTGCACATTGTACAATGTGATGGCGCCCCTCTGCACAGGTATCAAGTGTCCAGCAGGTACATTCGGACACATTCCAGCTAACATCTTGGGTATGGTGGTTGCGTAGAATGGCCTCCACGTTCACTGACCGAAACCCGTGGACTTTTTTTCTATGGGGATACATCAAATAGAGGTGTATGCAACCCTCCACCAACATTGCAGGAACTTCGAAACCGTATTACGGATGCTTGTACCATGTTGCACCATGTTATACAGTAGCAGAGGTGAGTCCCGTCTATATGTGTGTGAAGGACACCATTTTGAGCATGACAGTAATAGGCCTTTTCCGGTGCAGTTTGTTCAGCGATCAAACAAATGTCGTTTGTGCCATTTTGTATCATCTTTATTATAAGATGTTTTTTATAACATCGATGATGGTAACATACTGAGCTTTTCCCCGTTTCGTACCGTTTTGGATAAGGCATGCTCAATTTTGCCGCTGGGTGGCGCTGTAAGCGGTTTCATTGCGTGAGACATGACAAACTTTACTATAACTAGACCCACTTTATGACTATAGCTCGCGTTCAAGAAATTTTACGGTGACAACGAGCTTTGGCTATTTTCATATTCCAGAAGGTGTATATTTCCATTCCACATAATTTAATAATTAGATTAATTCTTAGAACAAATTCTACGCAAGATGCTTCAAATAAT
>BGPR01000897.1:76080-116508 GCA_013235015.1 Araneus ventricosus
TATTTTAAAATGTTTTTTGACTTTCATTTCTTGAATAAAACACGGGAAAATACTTTGAAAAATCCTATTTTGTTTTAAGTATGGTTTATGGCTAAAACAGTTTGCTACCAATTGACAACATTAAGCTTTGCTTCAGAAAAAAATTTCCTTGATAGAATTCTATAATATACATAAAATATTGCACTTTCAGCCCTGAAATTTGTCACACAGGTAGTACTAATGGTGACTCAATGCACCTCGAAGCCCGAATTTTAAAATTCAATCTAGAAAATTTTTTATTTAGTATTTTGGATGATTTTTCATATTTATTTCTAAATTGCATTTTTCTAATAATCGTAGGAAGAAAATAGATACACCATAAGAAAGAACAAACAATTTCCATTCTAATGAAATTTATTTTAAATGTCTAAAAGTTTGTTTTAAACGAAAAAGTTGCCGTACAATATTTTCTCTAATTTTAATAAATTTTTAAAAATATTTTTGGTATAATTTATAAGAATACTTTTCATTGTTACAACAAAATTCAAATCGTTTTCATTATTTAAACAAATATTTAATTACTTGTTTCTCTTTCATTGTTGAAAGCCGAGTTAATATACTAACGCATTTTGCTTTCATATTTTATTTCACCAAGATTTTGTGGAATTTGTAAACCAAACTCTCTTACATATACTTATAAAAGGAAATGTTTGTGTCTGTGCAAGTGTGTGAGTGCGATGTTTAGACGAAAAATATTGTACTTACAGCCTTGAAATTTGGCACACAGGTAGCAATAATTGTGACTAAATGCACCTCAAAGCCCGAATTTTAAAATTAATCTAGAAAACTTTTTATTTATTGTTTTGTGTTCTTTTGGATGATTTTTTCCACGTTTTTGGCTGATCCATGAGAAATAATGATCATAGAAAAACAATCGATGCCCCATTAGATAGAGCAAACAATTATCGTTTTAATGACGTTTGTTTTGAACGTCTGACGTAATTTACTGAATTAAAAAGTAATCACCTGAGCGGAGATACAGCAAAAACTATTTTTTGGGAAATAACCACGGGATCGTCATGATTTGTTGGCAAGAGTCCTTCATCAGAAGCAAAAAACACTCATGAATCTTTTCACAAAGCCAAGATTTTTTGGAGAAGTTAAGTGTTCACATGTATATGATAGAGTGGCGGAAGTGAGGACTTCCTCATGCTTCCTCATTGGTCTGAAAGACTCATTAAACATTCAAAGAGTGGATGCCTTTATTAGTGCAGAAATCACTAATCCACAAGAAGACCCAGATCTTTTTTTGCATTGCAACAAAGCAGATGATGCATAGCCCATGCGGAAGCATAAATTCACTTTCTCCATTTGTTTATTTCGTTTTTAAAACTTTATTTTATGTCATTCAGGTTTTTTTTCATTTTGTTAGTCATTATGCCGCGGGCAACGCCGTTCGTGTACTGCTAGTTACAAATAATACTGATAAGGAATTTCCTTCAACATTGAAGAATAAAATATAGTACTCTCAAACGCACAAACAAAGCTAAAAAGATGCAGGAAAAAAGAATATGGCCGCCCTTCTAGGAGGACGCCATTTTTTTTTTTGTCTTGACCGAATTGGATCGGCGATTTTTCTGGTCCATCTCCTGATGGCAATTTTACTTAATTTTTAAGCAGATTGAAACGAATTTGGAATGAATATTTTTTGAACAAGGCCTTTGTTGCTAAAAATCCCTAAACATCGTATCTCTTAGAGATACAATTCAAGTCAAGTCAAAAGATGGAGTCTCAAGTGAAAAGAATAAATTTATTTTTATTTCTCATTACATATTTGAAATTTCTCTTTACATATTTGAAATGTTATTAAATCAATGTTCCAACATCAATTTATTTTTATTATTTATCAGCACTCGGGCTGCCATCTATGTGTTGTAAATTGATTTAATAAATATTTCAGCGTGTATCCTATTGGCAACAACAGGCATTAGAGCTTCAGTCTTATTCTCAAGATTTCAGAAGACAAAATTGGGTATGTTGCTTAAAGGCAACACACGGCATTTAAGGGTTAACTATAGACGCAGTGGTTTTAGTTAATAAGTGTGGTCATAGTTACATATGGCACATACCAAGAATGATATAACCTCTGAAGAGCTGGAAAAACCGGTTAGAAAAGAAGGCTGATGGTCTGTAAATTGATTTGAATCCATAAGATCGCCACGCTTTCTTACTGGAAAGGAGGGGTAGCTTAAAAAAAATATTACTTTAAGAAGGTCTATATCAATCTGTTTTAAATCGGGCACCGGTCAGCTGTTTAATTTTTAATTTAAACAGCCATTCATATTCTTTCTAAAAAATTCTAGTTCTTATATTGCAAAGAATGTCAGAAATCGTTTCTATAAAAAAAACAGCTAAGTTTAAATCTTTAAATTTATAGTCTTGAATATTAAGTCAAAATATTTCAAACTATTTTTTTATAAAATGTTATCGTACTTTTTGGTGAATCTGGGACCTAATTGAACAATTAAATTACTTTTAGATTCTTCAATCCCATATTGTTCAATTTTTTCTGTTGTTAACACAATACAAATTTTTTTAAGTATCCTTTCTGGATAAATATGGGTTGAGAAGAATCGGTAAATTTACATGCCAGGAGAATAGGATAGAAGGACTACTCGTGGAGTTTCTCTGATAGATTTTAATTTTTAAGAAATCCTAAAGAAAGTTATTTAAAGGTTTGAAAATCTGGCGATCGAGGGGGCCAGTCACAAAGGTCTTCCGATAAAATAAATTTATTTCTAAACGAATTAGATGGGAAAATAATGACTGGCATTTCATCATGCTGAAATAAAATTCTTAACAAATTCCATAGCTAAACAGATTCGTCCAAATAATCAGATAAAGGTCGAAATAAAATAGCTGTATACTGAAAGGAAGATAAAGTGTCATCGAAAAGAAATGGCCCAATTAAAGTACTCTTCCATATTCCGTACAAAATAATCACAGACAAACGCATCTGATGCCTATTTGTCGCATATTATGAGAGCTTTCTAGCGACAATAAGTGATTACCTGTTAAGATTCCTCCAAATAATCAGATAAAGGTCGAAATAAAATAGCTTTATACTGAATGGAAGATAAAGCGTCACCGAAAAGAAATGGCCCAATTAAAGTTCTCTTCCATATTCCGTACAAAATATTCAAAGACAAAAGCATCTGATGCCTATTTGATCGCATATTATGAGAGTCTTCAAGCGACAATAAGTGATTACCTGTAAAATGACGCTCATAGGTCCAAAACATATCTTTCACCAACGACGGAGTTTCATTCTTTTTGTTTGAAAATAAAATTGCAAATATCAAAGCCCCATTCCTTGTTTCCTTGAATTTTAAACCTCTGCCGAATTTTTTAAAATTACTAATTAGATGCAACGTTTGAAAACATGTCCAAATACCGCTGAACCAAGCGAATTGTTATTTACATGCAAGGCTTAATTAGTAAAATACGATTCAAAGTTTTAAAAGTACAAAATAACTTATTGGCTTGCGAAAATTGCAGCATGTAGCAGAAAATAGACTTGCTTCCAACTCGCGGAAATCGTGGGATAAGCAGTCAGAGGGTTAAGCATGTTTACGTCCAGTCGTCAACAGAAAAAATGGGACACCTCTGTAACTCTGGTATTTATTATCGGATATTCACAAAACTAGTGTCGATAATGGCGCAAGAGGACAGGTTTATTCAGATAAAAAAACTGATTAACCGAGTTCATTAACATAGTTACTTGACAGCTATCTCGGAATTTTCCCATTTCGATTATCAATTTTTTTCACTGAATCGACTCCCCGTCATGAAATTAGCCTCTCCAAAACATTTTATAGAGTTTTGATTAAAATTTCAAGAGTTATAGGGTTTTGAAAAATGGCCTTTCCCATGTTAACTGAATTTAGGAACTTTTGACGATACCTCGGAAATTATTATATATTTCTCAAACATTTTTCACTTACTAACAGTGCACTATTTTTTACATAAAGTCATGGCAAAAATTCCTAAATAAAAAAACAATAATTTCTAAAAAAATTTAAACATGAGTGCCAAAAAAAAAGTGAATTGTAACATAGTAAAATTTTAACATGAGAGCAAAGCTGGGACGTTATAACGCCGATATCCAGAAAAATCAAGTGCATACCTATAATAGTTTCCGATATATTTACAAAAAACAGAAAGTTCCCACTGTTGACAGGCAACGCCCACTTTTTGAGGGTCAGTATATTATATTTATTTTAATTTATCGGTCTACTCTCCATGAAGCTCATGATTCATAGGCGGTCTTGGCCTAAAATAACGAAATTCAAAGCTATATAACTCGATCTGTTTGAGTCGCAAGCGTATGACTCTTTTCGCTTAAAATGTTGGAGTATCGCGTTTATTTTTCTAAATATAACTAAGAGGACAGGCGGACTGTATAAAAATTTATATTTCGTAATTTTGTCAACAGTGCATTTATTGACTCAAGCAGAATAAAAGATAATTCCTAACTTCATATAAAGCATTTTTCCAATCGCAAGACTATGCCTATCTCTAACAGTTTAAAAATTAGTTATCGGCCCACGACTAGAGTGGACACCCTGTATAATACTTTTCTTAATTATGAGTAGTGGCGGCTCGTCAGTTCCGAAAGAAGTAGTGCTGCATAATTGTAGGAAATTTTATGCTGATTACCTTGGTATGATGATATACTAAAAATTGATAATTTTTGAGTTTGAGCAAAAAACTCGGAAAATATTTTTTCATGTTTTTTGGCTATATCTAAAATTCGAACAAAACTTTTGGTAGCAAACCTCAGATTTGTAATCAGCACCCAAAACAGATAAAGGAGCAAAAAATAGCAACTCTTCCAGAATGTGATTTAAAAAACCATTTAACGACTGAACTACTAAGAGAAAGCGAAAAAAGGCCAAATGAGGAAGTCGCGCCAAGTGTGAGCTGCAATTTCAGTTGGAGAAAGGGTTGCTCTTTTCTTCCGATTGAGAGCTCCGCGTTGCTCAATGAGGGAAATTTCGATTCTATGAGTGGCAAAATTCTCTGCAGCTCTGATCTTTCTCTCTTAATTTTTGATTTATTTTCCGTCTTTCTTTTACGTTTTTTTATTACTTTTTTGCCATTTCCATTATCATTAAACTCTTAAAGTGGAAAAATAAGCCAATTAGAATAAAAACGAAAATGCAAGTTTTAAAATAATTTCAGGAGGGTTGCAGCTTTAATGGACGACCCGCCACTGATTATAAGTGACGGTATAAAGGAAAATGGAAAGATTACGAACGATTTAAATACCTATATTTGACATGAGGTGCAACCTGTATGTTAAAATGCCTTTGCAAATTAGGTTTTTATTCTGCGGAGCATTTTTTTTGTTGTGAAGAGTATGGAATGTGTGCGTATATCTGTAGACAGATTAGCCCCAAAACTTCACATAAATGTGCAGTTTTGATCAAGGCCTCATGCTAAATTTCATCCATCTAACACACTGCGTTTCTGAGTTATCATTTTCACATTCATTCAGGCAGATATGATTAAAGAAGCATATTTTTACAGATTCAGAGAACTCTAAAATGTAGATAGGGGAGAGTGGTGTAAAACCGGGTACCCTTGATTCTCGCAATATTAGTTGGCCTTTCTAGCGGACAGATACTGAATTACACTCTAATGGTCAAGAAAAAGGAAAAGCCATAGTGGCATGTTGTAGCTGTTGAATTCACTGCTTTTGTGAAGGTTTATTTGTTTTAAGACGTCAACTCTCTAATGTTCGTTTGATTTTAAACTATCCTTACTTAAAAATCATTACACTTTTAAAAACCATTTTTAGTCTAGCTTATTATACATTTACCAAGGATTTATACCCTATCAAACGATAAGGATTTACTCCAATAATTGCACTGTTTTATTTCGTTTCCTATAACCTCTGTACTCGGGGTAAAACCGGTACTCCAAGTGGGGTAAGACCGGGACAGTTAGTATTGATGATTCCTCCGCTGAAGACGATAAAAACACATCAGACGTTGATTGTTTATATTTTAATGACGCATTTTCTAATTGAAATAAAGAAGAAGGGTTAATCCAATGTAAAAATTGTCTTAGCTGTGCCCACGAAAGATCCAGTGGTGCGGAGGAAGAAGACAACTGCTCTACATGTGAATTGTGTAACTAATATTCTTAAATTGTCGTATAAAATAAAAACGATTGCAACTTTTCCACTGAAAATCGAGTTTTCCTAATTTTTCATAACTTTAGCATGTGTACCCGGTTTTACTCCACTAGTGGGATAAAACCGGGTAGTTTGAATTTTTTTACATATAAAAATCCTTGATAAATAAAGTAATGAAACTGAGACTTTTTTGGAAAAATATATTGTACTCCGATAAACCATGAGTATTTTAATAAAATTTGACAAGCTCTCTGTCGAATATTTTATCCCCAGCAGGCCTTCAAACCTTAGCTACCCGGTTTTACCCCACTTTCCCCTATTCATCAAAATTTTGCATTCTTTTTTACTTTCTCGTATACTTCGTATACGAAGTATACAAAGAGAAAGTATTGTAATCGTCAAAAAATTCGAACTCGAGATTTTGGCGAATCTCCACGTTTTAGACCTCCCTGAGTCCGAAAAACACAATTTTGGAATTATGCCTGTCTGTGAACACGATAACACGAACGCTATTAGAGCTACTGGGATGAAATTTGGTATGTGGTCTTTAAACATAATTTGTAGGTTTCTATCAAGTTTTGGGCCAAATCCGTCAACAGGTTGACTGTCTGTCAGTCTGTATAATCGCATACTTGTTAAGCATTCGTTTCAGAACTGATCTCCATGCGCATGCGTACTTAGCAATCTCTGGTACCAAGCGGGAGGATTACGTCACTTTGTCCTTAAGACGGAGTTTGTGATAGATTTTTTTATCTTGTTTTGTTTTCGCTCGGTCTTATAATAGCGGATCTTGCCGGAGTGTGATGGAAAATAAATATTGCTAAGATTTAATATATAAGCATCTCTTTTAATATGATTCTTCACTTAAATATTTTACAATCACTATAATCTGCAATGAGAAACCTTCTGATATTCGTTGCATTCTGAATTACAGTAGGTTCTATTTTTTTATCCGCGCAAGGGAAGGGGAAATGACAAATTTTTGAGCAGTATACGAGAAAGTTTAGGGAAGGCCACTCCCACTGGTTTCGTTTCGATTACAGTGCTTTCTTTGTTTATACAGTACAACCCCGGTTAATCTAACTAGAGGGAGTTTTGGATAACGATAATTTCGGTTAAGCCAAGATCATCTGTTACTATTTTGTATCTAATTACTGTATGCAATTATGAAATGTTTTTAGTGTAAAACGAAATCGAAACTCTCTTTATAAGTCACACTTACCTTCTTTATTAAAGTTAACTCTCCGTCAGGCTCAATATTCGCACCGGCGAGTTCAGGCGCAATGCGTCTGGCAGACACAGGTAAACAATATCGTAATTAATATTGTTAATATCCATTACTTTTAATTTTAGCATTCTTAAATTAATCACTGACCTTCTTCTGGAGGCTTAAAAGAATAAAGCGGGGATATAGTTGCAAAAAAGTCTCTCCTTCGGGATTATTTCCAAATAGTTCAGTACGTGTTTTTTGGATTTAAGATTTCAGAGGCATTTCGGATAATCCGGATTTCGGTTAACCCGAGTTCGGTTAAAAGGGGTTTCACTGCACTTCGTATACAAGAAAGAGAAAGAGCAACTTTTCTTAAAACGAGGTCAGCGGAAAAGCATAGAATCTTTTGTAGTTATGGTAATGTTACATGTTTAGCAGTAATTAATGATTTTATAAAAAACTGATTTCACTAACTTTGCTATTAAATGATTGTAATTAACAACTATTTGCCAAACACTTAAGGTAATAACTCACGAGGTTAACGAAAAAGCATAGAATCTTTTGTAATTATGGTAACATTATACGTTTAGCAGTAATTAACGCTTTTATAAAAAAACGATTTCATTGACTTTTTTCTTAAATGATTGTAATTAACAACTATTTGCCAAACACTTAAGGTAATAACTAATTAATCACCAGGAGTTTCAGACGCATTTCTTATAAATATATTAAACATCAATGAACAAAGATATAAACTGCTAAATGGAGCCTTCCGTCCTGGTACTGATTGTTTCAAAATGTCAAGACTAGCACTTTAGGACGATTTTACTCCGGAAAGGGGTGACAGGCAATGAGTAAAGTGAGCAGATTTCCCGGGTTCTTTGTTAGGTCACGCTAAGTAAAATGTAAACATTTCCCTCTCTATTTTCCACTTCTCCCTTATTTTAGTGAAATCAATTCCGACTGGCGCATGCGCAAAAGCGCGGAGGGTTTCCGAATCCGAGGATAAACAATATCTGTATAAAATTTTCAACGAGTTGACCTATCTATAAAACCTATTTTAATATCATTTTAATCGATCCAAAAGTTTTTCACAGTTATAACCTTTAGTTCTTAATGACATCTGAAATATTTGAAATTAAATAACTCATGAATCGATTTTAAAATATTTGATTCTATTCCTTCTATCCATTCAGCAAATGGACTTTTAATCGTGCAAACATTCTAAGAAATCAGTGAGTCTGAAAAACAGAAAACAATTTGCATAAGAACATCAAACGTTTAGTTGTTTTCCTGAAAAGAAAACCAATCGCCTTTTAACGATTCGAAGTCTGGTCGTTGCTCTTAATTTTGTGTGTCGCGACGATTTTTTTTTCACTAGGCAAAGATTTTTTTTGCTGTTTTGCAGTAGGTTGACATTTTTATCTTCTGTTACAGCTCAATTACCATAACGGCTGGTAGGAGTAAAAATGTGTCAAAGACGTTTTAATACCTATACTTAAAAAAATTAATCTCTTGGCTACACTTCACTAATTTCTTATAAATAATAGCGCTTTAAATTGAATTTTTGATTCATTTTTGTGAGATGCGTTGAGAGAGTGTTTGATGGATAACAGTAAACAGATGATTCTCGTATTTCATGCGATAAATTTAATTTTAGAGAGCTTTTTCTGTTTCATACGGAAGTAATATCGCTTAGCGCAACGTGTTACCGGCGTTGAAGATGTTTTTCTGCATGTTAGATTTAAGAAGCACACTGCGTTAATTCCATCATTATCTTTATTTTTATAGTGCTTAACCTTACACTTTCCCCGATAAAGTCCGATGTCATTTTTTCAACAAATATTTGGAGTTAAAGGGCTGAGGAAATATTCCCATTGAAAAGTAAGAAGTTATTGCGCTTACTTTTAGTCGTGCAGCAGATTTGCTGAATAAAATCCTATTTGATTTGCACCATAGCATCTACTCTAGTACTATTGTTATAAACTATTTCTAGTTACAGCTGACTGTTCCAAAGGCGAAAGAACATCGTAAAATAAACGCAATTGGAATAAATCGCAAACTTGTGGCTAAAGAAGTCTGAGAACTGTACGAAAGACGAAAGAACATCGTAAAATAAACACAATTGGAATAAATTGCAAACTTGTGGCTAAAGAAGTCTGATAACTGTTCCAAAGGCGAAAGAACATCGTAAAATAAATACAATTGGAATAAATCGCAAACTTGTAGCTAAAGAAGTCTGACAACTGTTCCGAAGGTGAAAGAACATCGTAAAATAAACACAATTGGAATAAATCGCTAACTTGTGGCTAAAGAAGTCTTTATTTTCATATTATCATTGCAAAGGTAAAAATGCTTTTCTTTGAGTGCATTTTTTCTTCGTCTGAAAATCCATAATTGCAAAAGCTTCTCTGAGAATACCAATAGCTTCTGGAAGTACCCAAAAGGGGTAACTCCATCATTTGGTGAGATATTTTACTATATGAAGTGCACTATATTAGATATAAAGAGATCTGTGCGATATATTAAAGTTAATGAGATGTGAAAAAAATGACTCAACTGTGTAGATTCGAGAGAAGAAAAATCTTACTTCTTACGCAGATATCATGCAAGAAGAGGTATATTCTTATTGATTATAGAAGCTATTTGATTTTCAGGAGATATGGGGCTCGAATAATCCACACCAGTCACTTTTCTCTACAATCCTGCACCTCATTAGAACATATTTCTGACTTTTGGGCTCTATAGTTTTTAATTCGAACATTTTAAAAGAGTGGAGCAAAAAAATTAAGGTAAAATAAACTTCAAACTTTTGGAGCGCCATCATTTTATCAGCTACATCATCATGCATAGAACTCCTTCCAGCAATTTTTCTATAAGTATACCACAAACAATGAGATTTAAAGAAATGGGTATTTGTTTGTTAAAGTGGCCACCGAGCTTACTTGGCGACCTTCGGATTTGGCCAAGCTCGCACGTTCAGTGTTCCTACAGTTCTGATAATTTCCGAACGGATTTGTTTAGGAGTATCGTACTTCTGTACGCTTCTGTTGACTTTTTGACGAAGGAACATTTTGAGGTGATAGCTCATTTTGGAATTTTACAAAACGTAGATTCCTAACATTCAATGCATAAGCTTAGCTACTAGGACCCCGCTTTGATGATGTTTATTTAAGTTAAAAAATTTCCCGATACCCAATTCAGATGCCGCAGGCATCGCGTGAGCAAAAGACCAATAAAAAGCTCACTGCGCACACACACAAAAAAGTGTTCTCACATCGCCAAACCGTCTTCCCTCTTGGCGATATATCTCCATTGCTTGGCAATTCAATCTCGGTGGCGGCTATGACGTGGAAGTACCAAAAATGTTACCTGATTAACGTGGATGAAAGTTTTATTTATTCAGTTTCTTTGTACTGATGTCATTTAAGAGGCAGCGGAAATTTAAGTTATAATGATTTAAAGCACCATTAATGGATAAGTAAAGAATAAAATTTAAATCAATTTTTTAAAATTAAAATTTTAAATTTCAGTGCGTTTTTCAAGTCAATCAGATTTGCTTTGGAAGATGTATCAAACGATATAAACATAGCCAGCTTTGTTTTGAAATACAAGATGGATGATCTGAGTCATAAGGATGCAGAAATAATACGACTTCTCATTGAAATAGCAACTACCTGTACTGTTCTGCGCTCAACTTTATTGCTGCTCCCTAAGACGCTTTAGTTGAAGTTCTTGATAATAATGATTTAATTTCACTTTTATTAAATATACTAGCGGTTACCCGCGACTTCGTGAGCGAAGAATTTGAATTATTAATTTTTTTTAAATTCACGAATGTAAATGTTTCGTTACATGTTGAAAGGGGAAATTAAAAGTTTTGACGGTTGATAATACATAATTGAACTACTAATAGGAGTGTATACTGTTATAGTTAGGTAATTTGTTTATCTATACTAACACACTTTTGTATACTACGTTTTTTATTTTACGTTTTTTGCACGGATGTAGAGGTTTTGTGGTCTGAACACACGTGAACACGCCACATATAGTTGCCCATGGGAAAAATATGGTTTCTCCAAATGTAACGCCTGCTCCTTTGAGTGTCTGGCCCTGAGCCTGGCAAATGCTAATTTTGAAGGGAATTGTTACCTTTTGAACTGAGATGGTAAATCCTTCGGTATTATCGGAATGCGTGAAATTAAAACACTCTCACGACGTTTGGACCTAGGTGTGCAATTTGTAACCGTGAGCAGTCTCGGTACATAGAGGTTACGTATCAATATTACTGACACACCGACTTTTAATCTCAGCTTGTCGGAAGGTACCTCTGACAATTCTAAGGAGTTGAAAAACTCTACAGGATATGATGTTACTTTGCCCAATAGCGTATCTACAGGTAGATATTCTGTAATACCTCCCTCCATTTGTGACACATTTTTTTTATTTATCTGACCTAAACTTTCATTAATCAGTGCCAAAATTACCAATTCAACAACCATTCTCAATTCTTCATATATTCTCCGTTACTGTAAATTACATCAATGTACTCAATAGTATCATCAGGCCCTTACAATCTGTGGAATATATCATCCATCATGCTATATGTCATACACTTCTACCATTCAAAAGAATACATAAAACAAAATATATCTTTGCATATTTTCCTTTAGTTACAATTATCATGAGTTTCTAAATTTTAATCTAAAAACTAATGCAGCTATATCATATCTATCAATAGATTTCTGTCCCGGCGTCAATTTATCGACAATTTCTTGAATAAAATCTGATATGGAAAAGATACAAATATAAATAACTAAAATTAAATAGACTGCATTTCGAAAAATGAAAATCAAGCTTCGAGTTGAGTAATTTCAGTTATTATTCCATAAATAAATTATTTGTTTATTTTCTCAGAAACATCACATAATCGCGGCTTTCTTTATGATCACGTGATGTTGGACATTAAAAAAATTATTCCACGTGTAGTTTGGCTGTGAAAGCGTAACAAACAGACAGACACACACTTTCGCATTTAATATATTATTAAGGATTTATTATTTCTTAGGAAACGCAGGTAAAAATGACATTTGATATGAACTGCAGTGATTTTTTAATCTTATTAAATAAGCTTTAGAATTCTTTAAGAACCAATGAAAACACTGCCAAACGATATTTGAAAAAAAAATAAACAGAAAAAATAATGGCAAAGTAATTACACCGTTGCCTAGCAACTCATCAATAACAACTCTAGTATCATTAAATTTGATTTATTTTAAAATCGTCTCCGTGTCAACTTTTTATTAAATTTTGAAAAATTAATAAAAATTGAAGCAAAAGTGTCCCAGATATAAAATTGATACCATTAAAAAGGTAAAAGTTTGAACTTTAAGATGGTATGAAAATTTTCGGGGGATAATTTGCCCCGAACTTATAGCGGAAAAACGGTTTTTGTTAATTTTTAATTAACTGACTGTTTAATTAACTTTTGCGTTTTCAAAAGTTGACAGTAATCTTCCCCTTGTCTTAATTAATAAGTGTGTAAAGTTTCGTTGAAATCAGTGCCGTGGTTTAGGAGGAGATGTGGAACATACATACAAACATACATACCCACAATGACTTTTATTTATATTAAGATTTATATATAAAAGGTAAATAGCATGGCTCACTCACTGACTAACTCACTCATCACGAAATCTCTGAAGCCACTGGGATTAGAAACTTGAAATTTGGCAGGCGGTTGTTTCTTGGGTAATTAGTGCTCACTAAGAAAGAAATTTTCTCAATTTTAATTAGAATCTAAATTATGTAAAAATTACCTTAAATTTTAACGTTTTTCTGGAATAACTTCGGATCCTATTATCGCAAAAAAACACATTTTTACATCATCTTAAAGATTATGAAATTTGCTCTTCAATGACACCAATCTTATTTCCATGCGACATTTTTTCAATTTTAATTAATGTTTCAAAATGTTTTAAAACAAGAATTGTAACAATGCTTTTATTGTTGTAAATAAAATTCAAGCCATGTCATTATTTCAGCAAATCTTTTAATCATGCGCTTTTATGCTTGATATATTGTGATAGTATAAAACGTTTTCTTGGGAAATTAACGCCAAAGCAGAATTTTCACTTTAATATTCATTGGATTGCTGAAATATTTTATAGCAAATTTTATCCAAGGAATGTTTTCTTTAACACATGCCAACAGATATTTCATTTCAGGTTTTTTTTTGTTTTTGTATTCAGGCATTTAATCTCATGCTTTCCTGCCATTTGAAAATTATGAGGCATGAAAACGTTTTTAAATTTTTGTATATTGTATGATAGGTAAGTTTTTATTCAAATTTTAGTTAGGCTTAAGTGTAAACTTTTGGCGGTCGGGTTTTCGCGACCATATTCAGCATTAATCATTCTACCGATGATTAACACTGAACGATAGATGAATTGAGTGAAAGTTATTTGAAACTCAGTTTGTAAGTTTCGTTAGCTGCGATACATCATATAGAATTGTATCGCTGGCATTTTAAACGTTTTTACATATTTTACTATCTGCTAAATACAATAAAATAATCTCTTTTTTTATTCATCTTTCCAGAGTTATTGGGGTGAAACTGCGACGGGGAATGCTATAATGTGAAATACAAAAATAGAAACTAATATAAACGGACGAACCAGCTGGTAGCCGAAGGCGGCTAGTATACATATATTTAAATGTAAAAATATGCAACTTACTGTGATGACTATATTAATTAAATATATCTAATATTTTCATTAACTGTAACCTGAAATTACCCAAATTGTGTTTGTAGATATATATATATTTCTGATTCCACACGGAGAAAAAAATGCGTTTGAAAAATTTTTTTTAAAAAACCCCGATATTTTGCATTTTAATATAAAGTAATAATTTTCTGATTAGGAAAATGTGCCTGAAATCAGGTTATTTAAAAAATAATTTTAATTTACTGTGGTGAAAAATTATCAATCATGCCTATAAGCAGCTTTCATTCAAAATTAAATCATGCACAAATGATTCGAGTTTTAATCAAATGGAACGGGAGAAGTGAAAATATGGGTAAGTCTGTAAATAAAACTTCCCCAAATTTGAAACGCTTGATTTTAAAAGGGGATTTTGGCCATCTAGCGGAGAACAGCAACATTTACTTTAAAAGGGGGTCTTCTGCCGTGAAGTCCCTTCTAACACCTTACGGAAACTTATTTGCTTTATTACACCGTGGCTGTGAATGGTAGTAGCCCAGTTTTTACACCAATCAACCTTCTTCAAATTAAAAAGGAAGAATAATAATTATTTCGGCAAAGACTGCAGAAGTCCCCTTTTAAAGTTATTTAGTTCATTTATGAAATTTATTTTAGTTCATTTTAGTTATTTAGTTCATTTATTATTATTTAGTTCATTTATTATTATTTAGTTATTTAGTTCATTTATTTTATTTTCTTTACAAGAACATGAAGTAATACTTTCATGTACTGGTTTCCTGCAGAGTAGAAATATTACGAATTGGGGCCATATCTGGCCATATAATATTCGTTCGTTGCAGAAACTAAACCGTTAGATAGAGTTAATAAGTCCGTTAGTTTCGTTTGGTTAAATGCAAATTTTTAAATATTTTTAAAGAAAAATTTAAAATAACCGAAGAAAAAAAATGTAAAAGATATTAAAATGTAACAAAATTAACAGCATACGATTGAAATAAGTCAAGAAAAAGAGAATCCGAATCGAAAAACGTCATCGGAAGCCACTTCTCCATTTTTTCCTCGGCTTATTTCATTCGCATCTCGTTAATTTTGTTACATTTTAATGTCTTTTACATTTTTGTTTTTCCTTCGGTTATTTTAAATCTTTGTCATCGCAATTTTTCCTGGATGTAGCAGTGTTTAAGCACACCAGTAAAATTTCTTCTATTTTCTGTCTCTTCTAGATTACTTTCTATACATAACTCCGAACTTGAACAAAAATGTTAGATACAGTCGACGCTCGTTATAACGACCCCCTGCGTCCCACAGCAAAAGGTCTTTATGACGAGTGGTCGCTATAGTGGATATAGTTTAAAAAATGTACACATGCACGCTCAGCAGTTCCGTAAATATAGGCGATTTTAAAAGAGATTCCAACTGAATACGCAAATTATTTTTTATCATTGGTATTAAAAATAATATTTTATCAATCAAAAATATATTTCTAAAACAGATTTTAAAGTAGAAAATAAAGGGTGTTATATACTTACAAAATATTTATTTTCTAAAGAAAAAAATCAGAAATGGTTGTTTGCCTTTTCTGCATATGTGATTTTTCCAAAACATAATTTTCCATTTCAGTTAAAGATGATAAATAATGTTCTGTATTTTCTTGCCTTTCAAACAATCATTTTAAAGTCCCAATAGCACTTGAAACATTTTTTATTCTAGGCTATTCTAATTTCTGCGCTGTGGTGAGTGGTAATTCCCCTCCCCCTGTGAAAGTTGAACTGGAACACTGAAGACTCTACGGGGTCTATTCTGGTACCCCCGGTTGGGTTCCGCACGTTAACAACGGAACCCAACCCAACTCCCAACCCAACCGGGGGTACCAGAATAGATCCCTTTATCTACGAAGCTTGGGAATACAATAATTAAGGTCATTTACGTTTAGAAAAATGTTCTTTTTGGAAAAATACCGGGAAGAGTGTCCGCTGAATTCAGACGTTGTATTGGGATTAGACGACATTGACCGGTCATTATACTGGAAGTAAAATAACATAGTGCATATTTAAACGGAGTTGGGAATTTTATCACTGGTCGTTATAATGGAATGGTCTTTATAATGTGTGGTCGTTATAAGGAGCGTCGACTGTATAACCCTTTTTTATAATCAGCGTCTAAAATAAAAAATGAATGAAAGATGGCTACAATTTTTTCCAAATGGCTGTATTAAAATAGGTCAAAATGCTAGTATACCACGATATGTTCTATGACTCTATAAAAAAATGTAAATACATATCCAGTTCAATAGTGCTTTATTTTCGTCCTTGAATTGGTAGCAGAATGGATATTTTATTAAAAAATATATGTTTCTAAGAATGTTCATGCCATTTTCTTAAGAATTTTATGAAAATATCGAGCAACCTCGTAACGGAATTACAACAAGTCATGCAAATTGATCAAATTGATTAAGAAACGATATTTGATAAAACATGAACTCACAATTCAGAATATATGTTATTTTTGCAAATTGCAGCAATCTTCTGAGTTATTGTTGCCAGTCTATGCGAGTAAATTATTTCAGCTATTCGTATATTACTACGAAATTATTACGGCGAACTTCCGAATGTCTAAAGGCAGGTGATTACTTCTGATTCTGATCTCGATATCCCAGCCGGATGTTATCACGATTTAAAGTGTCAGTTCTGGTTGAGTTGTTCAGCAGGAATCGCTAGGCCGAATTACTAAAATCGTCTGCGAATTTTATAGGAAGGCAGCCAGCTCTGTATTCGTAGGTCGAAAATGGTTAATCAAATCCTCCTTAATGGATAACTTTTTTTAAAACCTCTCATCAATTTTTTTTATCAGCTCTCAGGAAACTTCAGTTTTTCACTTGGATTTTCAACAGTTTCTTCAGTGATCCAATTCGAATGTTCTATTTTCAGTTAGAGCGCTGACGTTATTGCCGTTCGAAATATCGAAATTAAAATCTCAGTTTGATTTTTGATTTTTTTTCCTGATGTTTGATGTCCAGTAGGTCGATACTTTCTCGCAAGTTTCAATTGTTAAAGCATTTTTAAAAACAAGCTGAAGAAGTGTGTTCTATATATCTACATTGTGTTACTTATTTTCTTTTGCTTGGAAAGACAGAATGGAATTAGAGGTTACAGCATTTGTATCCACATCACTTTTAAAAGAATAAAATGTTCTTTTTAATTCGATTTCTTCTCTTGCATTCAGCTGAAAAATATTAGGTTCTTTCATCTTGTTACTTTTTTTAATGGAGCCGTCAAATTCTCTTCCAAATGTTTGTTACATGTTAAAAATCGAGTTATTTTAGTTTTGATGCATTTTTAACTGCGAAAACTGTCACCATCCCTTTTTAAGTTTCTGCAGTTTCAGAAATATTGTCATTTTGAAATGTTATTAAACATATTTCCTATAAACAACCACTTATAGACTTTGCTTCAATAACAGCATCACAGAAGCTGCAGTCTATATCTCACTTTCAGAGTCGGAAATTCTTCCAAACATCTGCAGTATATATAGATGAGAGTGGGGTAAAACCCGTTACCCTTGATTCTGGCGCAATTATTTTTCCTATCTAGCAGACAGATACTGAATTACACTCTACTAGTCAAGAAAAAAGAGCAGTCATTGTAGTGTGTTTTAGCTGTTGAATGCAATGCTCCTGTGAAGGTTTATTTGTTTTAAGACATCAACTCTCTAATGCTTGATTGATTTTAAACTGTCCTTACTTAAAAATCATTACAGTTATAAAAACTATATTTAGTCCAGCTAATTATACATTTACTAAGGATTCATACCTTATCAAACAATAAGGATTTACACCAATAATTGCGCGGTTCCATATCGTTTTTATAACCACTGCACTCGGGGTAAAACAGGGTACTCCAAGTGGCGTAAGACCGGAGCAGTCAGTATTGATTCCTCCGATGAAGACGATAAAAACACATCAGACGTTGATTGTTTATATTTTAATGATGTATTTTATAATTTAAATAAAGAAAAAGTGATAATACAATGTACAAACTGTCTTAGCTGTGCCCACAAAAGCTGCAGTGGTGCGGAGGAAGAAGACAACGTCTTTGCATGTGAATTGTGCAACTAATATTCTTAAATTGTCATATAAAATAAAAATGATTGCAACTTTCCCCCCGAAAATCGAGTTTTCTTCATTTGCCACAACGTTAAAATGTGTACCCACTAGTGGGGTAAAACCGGACTCTAAAAAAATCTTGGTAAACAAGTAATGGAACAGTGACTTTTCTGAAAGATATATTGTACTCCGATAAACAACTGATATTTTAATAAAATTTGGGAAGCTCTATGTCGAATATTTTAGCTCCAACAGGCTTTCAAACCTTATCTACCCGGTTTTACCCCACTTTTCCCTACATAAAATGTACAGTAACATAATATAAAATGTACTGTAATATAATATAAAATGTACAGTAATACAATATAAAATGTGCAGTATTAATTATCTGCATGTTGGTTCCGTGTGGCAGTTTCAGAGAATGTGGTATCGTAACAGATACCGTTCTCATCATATGACTTCGGTTGAAAATTAAAGGAATTTTCCCAGATACTTCGAGTCACTTCAAAGTGGGGCATTGGTCAAGCAAATCAGATAAAAATATCAATTCGATTTTATAAAGCATGTTAAAAAAAAATTGAAATGCTATATTTATTTGTGATCAAATGTATAATTGTGTTAAACACACTGCGCAGTGTTCCTCAATAGTATCCCCATAATTTTTTTCGTATATTTTGTATTATTTCGTAAATGATTGTAAAAAATAATTATTTATTTCTTTTCTGACTTGAAAAAAGAGTTTTCAGCATTAATATAAATTAATTTAATTATATGTATAATGGGTTGTCAATTTAATGTGGACACTTTAAAATTTTCATAATTTTTCGAATATCTCCCGAAAATCTGCATGGATTTTCTTAAAATTTCGAGCATGTAAACATTAGGCTTGAAATCACATTTTACAGTGAATGCAATGATGAGGGATTTCCCACAAACTGATATTCTCGAAACTTGAATCTTCGAATAGTATTCGTCGAACTGTAATTTAAATTATGTATTTAACTTATAAGTATACATGAGTATGTAGGATATTCAACTTTCATAAAAATTCAATATTACTGGTCGAATATTCAAGTTTCAAGAATATCAATTTGTGAAAAACCCCTCATCATTTAGCTTCTAATAGAGTGTGCCGAAATTCACCAAGTTGCAGTGCCGATACCTTTCTGAATACTAATGGTATTGAACTGGAATATATATATAAGTTGCCCTATATGTCTGTCTCTTAAGTTATGAAAGAAAATTTACGCTACATTTCATGCATACGCAATAAAAATTATTTACTGCAAATGCTCATATTTCCCGTAATATTCAAATTCTAATACAATGCTTTTTTAAACATATTTTTAAGTATTCTGTAAATTTACAATTTTATGGAAAACTCTGCATGTTATAAGCAAAAAACACGAGGAAAAATTTGGGATTTTTTAAGAAAACCTTTATATCTTTCCGAGTATTTATTCAAAATTTACGAAAATGGATGTAAATATTACTCACGTCAAATATAACCATTGTTAAAAGTTTCAACTTATTACCAGCTTTCTGTGAAGCGGGGTGGACTATAATAATTTTTGTCTTCATCAATTTGTAGACTGTCTCCTGAATCTCTTAGTAAACGAATCTTCACTGTAAAATGTGAGTTCAAGCCTAATGTTTACATGTTTGAAATTATAAGAAAATCCATGCAGATTTTCGGGAGATATTCTAAAAAATATGCAAATTTTAAAGTGTCCACATTAAGTTGGCAACCCACTATGTAATCGATTTTTTCTAATGAATTAAAGAGACTTAATTTCAAAATAAAATTTTGAAACTATTTTTCCATGAATCCTTTATTTATTTCTAGAACTACACATTTTTTGTAAGAAAAAAAATCATACAGTGTAGGGCTTATTATAAGAATAGAAAAAAAATCGAAGAATAACATTTGAAAAAAAACTTTGAACGAAGTAAAAATTTTGTTGTCTTTAGAAGGAAATACTACTTAATTCAGATGACCATTTTACTACGAGTAAAAAGAAATTGTCTTGGAATATTCTGAAAGTTAATTTGATCTATAAAAACAAATATTTTAAAGGAGGTTAACGATACTAAAGAAGGATGACATAGAGAATAAAAAGAAAATTCTGTTTATGAAATGTATAACATAGTTTACTTTATAATGGGTTTCATTTATTTATTTATTTTTACTGTTAAAACACAAAAAAACATAACACATAATTAATAGAGAATTTTATTTTTCAGACATATAGTAAAGACACAAAGTAAATTAATAATTTAAGGAAGAATCGAGATGTGTGTGTGTGATACTAATTTATTTTGTTGAAGTCTTTCCTGAAATGGAAAAAAATCACATTAGTGTCAGTTGTGGGTAATGTAATATCTTAATTTGCCATTGTGGAAGGAGGATCTTTGGAAGCACATTGGCTTTGCAGTCTTTTATCTTCAGCTTCAAATGGAAATGGATGGTTATTGATATATCAAATGTAATGCGTTTAAATTTATTTGATTATAGGGTTTAATACTTATTACATCTTGTTTTTAACAACACTTGTTTTTACCGAGTGGGATGCGAAAAAGACTATTTCGAGGCAATTTATCTCGTACTGCGATTTATAATGTTCTTAATAGTCTATTGGCCAATTTTTCTTTCTCATTGCGCGTGTCCCTCAGTCAGATGAAGGTGGGGGTGGGTAATGATAAAAGAGTATCTTCACTTTCTTTATTGGGGCCGCGGTGGCCAGTGGCAAGGCCCCGGCTTTGGGGCCGGAGGTCTCCAGTCTGGAAACCCGACTTCACTGAAGATCCGCCGTTTATGGGGAGTGTTGCACGTTAAATAACGTGCACGTTATTAGCCCTCCCACTGCTGTGATGCGGGATTTTGGAGAGGGAGGGAGCCAGCTCAGGAGTCGTTCTGGTCATCTGACCGCGATTCAAAATTACGAGGTCCACCCATAAATAGCCCTCGTGTTGTGTCAAAACGGGTCGTTAATATAAACTAAACTAAACTTTCTTGATATTTTTTAAGAAACAACTGCAGATGCAGATTTCCCTACTTGAATTCAATATTAAGAAAATTTGTATTAACGTCATGGTCATTAATGCTGATATTTTAAAGAATGCAACATTAAGTGCATACGTAAATTTAGTGCATGCAAAATAAATAAATATTTTTGAACTGTTTACCGAATTTCTGAAAAACGTATCTATTTGGGTATTATTGAATGCTAAAAGTATTCTTCTTCGCGGAGAAAATTACCACTAGATTCTAAGTGAATGAATCTCTAGAAATTATCAGTATTTTAATTTTTAAGGTATCCGAACACGTTCGGAGCAATTTTTTTAAAAAATGTTATATAAATGTTTTTTTTATAATGTTATATAGTAACACAATAATATGTTTTTTTAGATTTGAACTTTATAAAGATTAATAATAGAGTATTATTTTTGATAATAAGTTATTATGAATTTTCAAAAAACCTAAATTTGTGCTGTTTTCTAGCGAAAATTTTGAAACACTTCAAACATGCTAGAGGTCATACTTTTGTAGTAATTCAAATAAAACTAATACTAAAATAAACTACATACTATAGACTAGTGCTTGTAGTAGAATATTACCATTCTTTGGATAAATACAAATTTTAGAGCTAATCGAACAATCATTATAAGATTTTCAGCAATTTTTTTATGTCATTTTTCAAATAAAAGACCATAATTAAAAAATATTGTTACAATATACATTATTCTAGTACATTCACTAGAGAAACATTTGAAGAAAGTGTTCACAAAATTTCAGAACAATCGAATGATAATATCTTGAGTTATCATGTTTGAAGTGTGAAAATTACTCATAAAATCTAGTTTTGAGAAAAATCAAATTTTAGTTTTGTCACGCGCTTAAATTAAGTTTCTAAACTTTAAAAAAAATTTAAAAATATACTAAAAACATATTAACTTGAAAAAATGCAGTTTAAAAGAATTTTTGACAGGTTTCTGTCCCTTTAAATGACAACTATCGGTTAATTAAACGCCCACTTCCGGTTTTCGATTTGTTATAAAATAATTAATATCTCATCTTCTAATTAACTTACCGACAAAAGTAAATATGTTTTAGAAAGGTAAAGGAAGGAACTATCCAAAACACGAAAAAGAAATGGAATTTTGGCCGAAAATCGACTTTTCATCGTGTTCGGATACCTTAAATATTGATGATTGCTGTTACTATTCAAATAAACAAGTGCAGAAAAGGGAAATTTGTACGTTCTATAATTAAGCTAACCAAATTTTGCATCATTCTTATCTATCTCCATGAGTACCGAACCATATTATTTTTTGAAATTAAGCAAAAAAGTTTGAATGAAAATATAACTGTGAGTTAAGTTAGTTAAAATATTATGATAATGGTTTGGAAAGTTTTATAAACAGAAATTTAATATGCTTTGCATTTCAGGTGGAAATGATTATTATTTAAGATAGCATAAAATAAGCTATTTTATTTTATTTTATTGGTATTAACTCGAAAGACTCGTTAGAATAACAAGTATAGTAAAAAAAATTACTATTTAAACTGATTGAAAAAATTCTTTAAATTGTATGAAGAGTTGCTTTTATAGTTTTACAAATAGTCCATTTATATTTGATTACAGTTTAACCTTCAGAAATATACTTAAAAGTGAGTATAAATTCTAGAAATAATATAGTGAAAATTAAATTTGACATACTTATTTAAATATTTAACAAGATGAAGTTTCTTATGCTTAAGATGAAAGATAGCCGGGAACCTAATTAAACATTCGGTATTTTTTAAATTAGCATCGAATATAAAAAAAAATGCACTTTTTAGAAATACTTTCTTCGATAGCATGTTTTTATCATATTTGAAATAATGAATCACTTTGAATGAGTTTTGTTGTCGTAGTGCTAGAATCGATAATCGTAACGAAAATTTATTGTATATATTTAAGTAAAAGAAATTCGATAGTGTATATATGACCTCATACATTGAATTTTCACGGTATATTATTATCTAAACAATACTAACGACCATTTTAGGCTACTTTTTTTCGCTCTTCTGGAAACACTTCATCATTAAAATTATCAATGAAATTAAAGTCATTACCTTTTTTCCCCGTTTCATATAGTCGCTTCAAAGTTTCAAAGAGGGAAAAAAATAATTTTTTCGCAAGCAATAACGAATATTTCTGAATTTTTTTAAACATCTGGTACGAGCATGAGACCTATGTTTCAACCTAATGTTAAAAAAAGCAGAAATCTTCGTTATTGGTTACGAAAAATTCATTTTCCTCCCCCCCCCCCCTTTGAAACTTCGAAATATTGAGATAGGTGTGTTCCTTGCTATGCAGTGATATTATCTTCCTCGATCTTCAATCTTCTACTGTCTTTTTTCAATATTTATAGGCATTAAATAGGAAAGTTAATTTGCTCCTTTTTTCTCTTTCTAATATATGTAAACTCATGGAGAATGTACTGTTCTCGCCGATCTTCAGATTTTGGTGAATTTTGACATTTTAGACATCTCCATACTCATGAAAAAATTTTCGGAACAATACCTGTGTATGTATGTACGTGTGTGTGTGAATACTATAAATTAAAAACACAGTGAGCTAGATGGATCAAATTTAACATATCGTCCATTTACCAAAATTGTTACTATGTGCGAGATTTTGTGAACGAAGAGAGATACTTTTTCTGAATGCTTATACAATGTTATTCACTGAACCAATAAACTGTAAAAACGCATTTTAACATGTGCTTTACCATTCACACGAAATGAAAATATTACAAGCATTTTTAATTATTTTATTTAAATGCTTGCTACTACACACATTCTAGAAAATTATTCACGTTTTAAATAATTTTTATTTATTTACTTAGTTCAAAGAAAACTGCTGAACATATTTTTAGGTATTGCGTTTATTTGCAACCTCTTTCCATCCTTCGAAAAAATTAAATTACTAATATAATGGTCCAGATCTGTCTCTCTGTAACGCTCTGACGTCACCAACAATAAAACTCGCGCCATAGCACTGCGAGACGTTAAAAAGCATTATTTCATTGTTAGGGAACCTAAATTTCAGTAATTTTAAATTTAAAAGAGCAATTGTCGTTCTAATTTCAAATTTAATAGCTCTAAAATAGTGAAATAAAATTTGCTATCGATTGATATAAAATTTATCTCACTATGATCAATAGTTCCCGAGAAATTTTAAATTATTATATTAATCATATATTTCAAAGTAATTTCCGTTTTTAATAGAAAGTAGTAAATTTCGTCAGTGGTATATCATGCGCGTGATATAGTTTGGACGCCACAATGCATCTGATTATTTATTGCAATGGTGATGATATAATTTGATAATAGGTATTTTTTGATAACGCTTGACAAGCAGAGGAGTGCTTTATTTTGATTAGAATTTCGCAAAAGAAAAGAATCCCTTTCAAATTTTAACTTTTGACTTATGTTTGACAAGTTGAGAATTTCATAGTTATTGAATTATAATAAAATTGTTAAACAACGAAAAATACTTCACACGGAATGTAGTTTACCAAGAGGCTTTTTGAATAAAGAAATATGTAAATAAAAAAAATATTTCCTGTCATAAAACATATGTTTATTTTATTTGTTTTCAATCAATATCAAGCATTTCTCTCGCATATATATATTTAAACATGTCAAATTTGATTGGAAATCTCTCGAATGAAGAGGCAGTTTGCACCCGTCATACCATGACGGGTTATTTTGTCGTAAATTTATAAGTGCCCAATTTATTGTGGCTATGATTAATAATAAAGGCTCAAAAAAGTGTATTTTTAATAATGAAATAGGAAAAGCACGGCAATCAAACTGGCATCATTGAATAGATAATGTTTTGAACTTTAAGATGGGTTAATACTTGTTTCCATCGGTTAATATACTCTAAAGTTATCTCTTGAAAAGACGAAGGATACGATATCAAACAATAAGATTCTGGAAAGGATAGTTTTGCAAACTTTTAGATGATTTTTATAGATGCCAACTAAGAACATTTGCATATCACCTATGCAAATTAATTTTAACTAGAGGCTGTAAGTGACATTCTTATGTTGAATTATACGAGAAAGTTGACGGGAGAATTCTTTCTTATTTATTAGTCTTTTTTATTCATTTATTATTTTTTAAAACTTTTTTAGGATAAGAACAAAAAAAGATGTTTGCTTTTAAGCCCTGAAATAGAGGTTCAAATATATTAAGAGAAATTTGTGTGGTTCCGTGTAAAAAATAGAGTACAAAGTAGTTTTCCCTTTTCATTCAGTCAACAAAAGTGAGAAATAAAGATGTTAAAAATGTGATTTTTTTATTGATAACAGATAACAATTATTAAGGCTCAGCACACGATATATTGTCTTTGAAATTATAACTCAAGTTTTGTATAAAGTTGGGTGAAGTAGATCAATACTGTTCGTATACTGTACAATTCGTTTCAAGCTGTCATGATTCTTTTGTAGCAAAATGATCGAATGGTTATTTCCTGTTTTAGCCTTATTCATCATTTTATTATGTAAAAACAGCAAATACGTAGTTTACACATATAATGAGCATGTTTTAAATCTAATCGTTCAGTGAACTATTGAAAATCAATCATCACATCCATAGTTAATGATAATTAAATCAGCAATCAATCGCAATCTTCGAATGTAAACCCTTTATACATAGCTTTTATGCCTAGATTATTCTTCCGGTATCTAAAGGAATACGGAACGATCTTATTCCGACTACTAATCCGGTAACACACCGCTACTTCATCAGATCTCACAACAAAAACTGCAAGAGATCAGAAAAAAAAGGAAAAAAGCACAGTCGCGTAATAAGGCTAATATACAAAAAGCAAGAAAGCAGGGAAAATAAGCGAAATCGAAAATAAGAACGAGGAAAATTTACTTAATGGAGCTGCTTTACGCTGGGTGAAACAGCTTCACAATCATTCTGGACACATTACGATGCGTTGTTTAGGAAATACCTCGCAGATGTTACGCTTCGAAGCATCGGAGTAAGTGATGCGGGAGCTGCAATATTCGATGGAAAATAAAAAAAAGGCAAAAAATGTGTCGAGTTTGGTGAACCGCAACTAGTTGCAATGATGTGAGATCTGATCTTTTTTGTTATTTTATTGTTATTGCTGCTGCTGTCGTTGGTATTATTCACTTTTTGTTGAGGCTCGAAGATTTTAATTTATCTAATCGCTTCTCGTGGAGACTTGAATTTTTGTTTGCCTCAATCGATACGACCTTAATTATGGGAAAAGATAATGCTAAGTGTTTATTTGTTTATCAAAATGCGCTTTTTATTACGAAAAATAATTGAGATTTCATTTGTGAGTTCATCGGTAATTTCTTAAATGATTTTAATTGCATCATTAAAATGAATTTATCTGAATATTTTTGATCACCAAATTTTGAAAGATAAATAATATGATTATTAATCGCACTTCCTAGTATATATAAAGCTGATTAGTAGCGTAAAGGATGAAATTAGGGATGAAAAACCTAAATGCATTCGGATCATTTTGACTTTTTTCCTTTAGATTAAGAAATAATTATTTGAGTATATTTAATTTCATTTTATAAAACTGTCCAAAAATATATTTGACAGCTTACTTTTAAACTTTCATTAAAACATTTAAATAGAATAAATTACGACAAATTAATGTTGAATATATAATTGCATTAATTAATAATGTTTAATAAAAATTAAATTAATTGATCATTTAATAATTAATTATCACTTTATTAATAAAGATTTTGAAAGAATTTTTAGCTGGAAATTTGAAAACTAACAAATGAAAGTCAAAGGTATTTTTTTTACTTAATATACTTTCAAGATGCAGTATTTAAAATTACATAACATGTATTGAAATAAAAAACAGATCATAAGCAGAATAATATTCAAGAGAATTAATCGAAATATGTGACTTTAAACAGACAAAAATTAAAGAGAACTTTTTTTTCACTGTTTATAATCACGAAAGTGAGAGGGAAATTCTTGGCTCATCATTGTTCAGTGGGGAATGTTTTGATCATCATTGTTCAGTGGGGAATGTTTGGCTCATCATTGTTCAGTGGGGATTGTTTGTCTCATCATTGTTCAGAGGGGAATGTGTGGCATATCATTGTTCAATGGGGAATGTTTGGATCATCATATGATAAATTAAAAAGTAAGAAATCTAGAACTTTTCTTCCAGAACAGGACAGGCAACAAATGAATAACAACAAAAAAGATTTTTTTTTAAATATTACTTTACTCTTTATAAGGAAATTATTATTTTTGTTTTTGAAATAAAAAGTGACGTAAGTTTTAAGATTCGAATACAATTTTTAGTTCAATTTTGAATAAGTGAAATTAGAGTATTTGAGTAAGTTTTTATGGCAAAATTGAGCATTCATCCTTTGTCGAAGTCATTCCCTCGCAAAATATAAAAGAGGTCGATGATAATTAAACATTAAAGATCATGTATCATCATGTATATTATTATTATTTTTATGATTATCATGTAGGGGGAGTTGGCTAGATTGATACGGGGGGAACGTTGTTACAGTTCTCAAATTTTGATGATTGGAATGGCTCAAGATGTTCATATCCCCTCATATATATGCCACTGTAACCATTAGCACACGGTATATTTTTCGGCCATGTTAAGTCAAAAGTTTATTTACAAATGAATCAAACCGCTAATCTTCTAGTTGAAATAAATTTTACTTTAAGTACGTGTTGTGTGATTTCTTTCACTAATTACATTTTCCTGCTAGGGAATCTACTCCAAAGGTAGGAAAAAACATTTATTTTTCTGAACTATATTAAGTTTTGAGGGGTTTCTTTTAGCGTGACCACTTGCTTTAAGTAAAAAAGCCTCTCCGGGAAGATTAATACCTTTGACTCTGGGGCACATTGAAACGCATCTTCTGTGTGTATCAATGCGCCTTAACAGCAATTATTTTGCAAAATCGTCTTCAGAAATGGAAAAAACGTAAACATGAACTATCTAAGAGAAACACGCAATTAAGTATTTGTTTTAAACAATGAACATGGTTTGAATTTCATTGCAAAAATTAAAAGTATTGTTGTAAATTAGGTTTAAAATATTTTTTACGAACTCATTAAAATTGGGAAAAAAATGTACTGAAACTTAATTAATATAATCGAAAACATAATCTTTTGTATTTTCAGATGATGTAAAAATTATTTTTGTGCTATAATATTTTCGTAACTCATCAAGGAAGAACGCGAAAATTTCCCTTAATTTTTAATTAATCAAAATTTCCAAAAACGGCTTCGAGGCTCACATTCCCTCCCTCCAAAGTATTTTTAGACACACACAAATACATTTTCCTTTATTATTTGTAGAGATAAATTATTTTCTGATGCATTATTGTTTCATTTTTCTAGTCTCATTAAAAATGTAGAATTTTTGATTAAAATAAAAGTCTGTTACTTTGTTAAACTTTGAAACCTTGATTTGGAATATAAAGCTTATTAATGAGAAAGCATCTTTTGTTTTGATCCCAGACCTATTAACGATAATTACTTTCGATATTTCCGTGTGTATCAGTGCACCCGTTGTATGAGGCAGATTGATACAAATCCTTTTTTATTAAAAAAGTATAATAGATATTTTATTATTTCATTTATGACCAAAATTCGACTGAAATCCTATATTATATTAACAAATGCATAAATACAGTTTATTAGTTCTAATTATTTCCGTTGCTAAAATCATTTTTTAGCTTTTCAAAAAAAGTGTATCAATGTACCCGTGTTCCCCCATATCATGCAATTTAGTCTGTCGCATGCACACACACATACACACAGAACAAGAACACTGACGAACATAAAAGAATATATGTCATTGAATGAAGAATTGAACAATGCAGATTCAGTAGGAATAAATCGACAAGAAACTTATTAACACAATCTTAAAGCCTGATACATCAATTCTGTGAAGAGAAACGTTATCAATGATAAAAGTTTACTTTTTTCGTTTCTTAAAACTTTTAAGTGTACAAGTCCACTTATTTTCGTATGTTGATATTCTTTTATGAGATTGGAGCTCCGCACCATTACAATTTGTCTTATTTCTTCACATTCACTGAACCTCACATCAAAATAAATGAGACGTTTCATTATTGATAATGTATTGCTTCTTCTGCAAAGTTTTCTTTCTTTCCCCCCCTTTATCGCACTTTTTCTCTTTTGAAAAAGTAGGTTTTGGATTAATCGGAGAAAACCGTTGTTCCAGTCATGGATCAATTAAACAAATCCGAAAGGAGATGAACATTGATGTCGAACCAAATCTGGGCCGTTTCATCTGAATCTTTGTGAAAAGTAATAGAAAACGAGGAAACAAAACTGAATAAAACACTAAAATTGCTACAATGCCCATTTGACGCTGCAAATTGGAAAAGGAATTACAATGTTCTGAAATTCTCTACATAAAGTTATTATGACATTTTACAAAAAAAAAATTCTTATTGCCTCTGTTCCCGATCCCACATAAAGTATTAAAATTTGGCTTATGCTCTAACCAGGTTCATGTAGATCTCTTTCTCATGGCCTTCTGTTCCCGGACGGACTTAAGTTTTCACAATTCTTAGAAGACAAAAATTGGGAGACTTTAGAAAGAAAAAATTTAATATAGTATATATTAGATTTTAGTGATATTTATTAGATTTTTTATTAGGTATAGTGTAGACTAGATTAGATTTTAGTAGATTTTATTATTATTTTTTAGTAAACTGAGGGAGCGTAAAATTCCCTACAAATACAAACTTTTATTTTTCTTCCAGTCTTAAAATTTTCTAAGATAATGGCTCCAAACAAATTTTTGATTTCTAGTAATTTACGACACCTTAGACCACCGAAATGGCACGTTACCTATCTGAAAAAAAATTTAAAATGCGCTCTCATTTTTAAAAAACCGTACTTGTAACATTATTAGCTTCTTCATTAATTTTCGAAATTTGTCCAACAATTCTTGGACACCCTGTATAACGCAGATTTAATGGAATACACATTTACAATAGCATAGTGACATAGCTTCATGAGTAACGGCATGTGAAGAATGTATCGTTTCGGATGGCAAGACCTTTGAATATTTACTTTTAATACTCTAAAGGTTTGTTGTTGATACGGCTTCCTACTTGCCGTTATCGCATCTGTTATGCTGCGTACGATTTGTAATTTTTGAAATACAGTGGAATCTCCCTATAACGAAATCGCTTGGTTCCAGTTAAAAAATTCGCTATAGAGAAAATTTCGTTATACGGAGATTAGAGATTTTTGCAGTTATTTAAGTAAATGTTACAGACCTGTCATTGGGTGCGATAAGTTCAAAAGTATTTAATTATGACTTTCAACTAAAAATGAAGTAATATATATTATAAATTTGTTAAAATTATACTGATTTTTATTGTATAAATAAAATGCTCAAAAGTGAAGGCAATTCACCAATTTAGAGAATAATATGCACTAGTATGCATTTACGTTTATTTTACTTGAAAAATTCCGTTATTTTACTCTGCTTTGCATTTCGTGATGTTAAATTTTCATAAAAATTTACACATTTTATGAGTGAGGTAAAAATAGAGTCGGGCACATTTTCTTCCCTTTGGAAACCTCTTTTAATGGTTTCGAATTATTGTAGCATTTCAGTCCTATGTGGTTTTGGCTGTATCACGTCTTCATTTTCGGAATAACTGTCATTTTCCTGGCCTTTATTGCTGTCCATTAAACTTTTCAAAATCTCTTCATCTGTAGGATACGAAGCAATTAACAGTTCTGCGTCCACTTCTAAACTGTCGGAGAGAGTTGCATCATCTGTTATTCTTCCATTCCCCTCTACTGTTTTCCATTTTTCTTTCAAGTCGCCCAAGATCGCATCTTCATCGTCGGAATCACTGTCATCTGTCTGATTACTGAAGCCTCCTCTTTTAAAGCAATTACGGATTGTTTTAGCAGTTGCACCAAGTTTCCATACTTTATAAAGTTCTGCAATTGCTTTTCGAAGATCGATGTTTTCTTGAACTGTTTCATTTTTTTAAATTGCACTGATCATTTCTTTCAAGATTCTTTTCCTATAGTGCATTTTTAAATTTTTAATTATTCCGAGATCCAGCGGCGGCAAATTTTTGTGCAGTTAGGAGGAAAGAAAATGACACTATCATTTTTTAGCTTTTCTACAAATCTTTCGAATAAATTGGATAATTGTCGATTAATTAAGCAATTTTACGATGTTGTTGTCCCATTTGCTTATCCAATGCTTTCAACCATCTGTCAAAAATTTCAGACGTCATCCACGATTTTTTGTTGAATTCGTATTTAACTTCTAAAGATTTTATTCCTTTGAAGCACCTTGGAGATTTACTTTTTCCAAAAACAAGCATCTTTAACTTTTCCTCGCCAGTCATGTTGGCACATAACAAAATTGGGAATCTTTGTTTGCTTTTCTTTCCTCCGAAACATTTATCTCCTTTAAAAGCTAGCGTTCTTGCAAGGAGACGTTATCGCTGGAATGAACAGTGCGAATGGTTGCATGTGTGAGCGATTTGTTTGCA
Organism: Araneus ventricosus; assembly: GCA_013235015.1. Taxonomy (NCBI): domain Eukaryota; kingdom Metazoa; phylum Arthropoda; class Arachnida; order Araneae; family Araneidae; genus Araneus; species Araneus ventricosus. The sequence goes on from BGPR01000897.1 coordinate 107,901, forward strand.
CAGAAATTAGCAACTTTCTTCAAAAATGACAAAAATCGAAAAGACAAACGTATGAAAAAATTCATTATAGGGAGACAACCACTATGTTATATGGAGAATATTTTGAATGTTTTTTAACATTCCGATTAAAAATTTCGTTATAGGGAGAAATTCGCTGTAGGGAGACTTCGTTGTAGGGAGATTCTACTGTATGTCCAACAATTTTCGGACACCCTGTATGACACAGATTGAATGGAATACAAATTTGCAATAGCACAGTAGCATAGCTGCATGAATAACAACATGTGAAGAATGTATCGTTTCGGATGGCAAGACCTTTGAATATTTACTTTAAATGCTCTAAAGGTTTGTTGTTGATATATGTCTTCCTACTTGCCATTATCGCATCTGTTACGCTGCGTACGATTTGTGATGTTGTTATTTATACAACTGTGTTGTCGTGCTATTGTGAATTTGTATTCTAATTATCCCGTGTTTGAAACTTTATCTGGTGTACTCTTTTCTTTTACTTAATTCAGTGACGCACAGCCTCCTGCAGCGCTCACTCATTGCGTTTCAGACCACATATTCTATTGTAAAACTGATTTGTTTGTGTATGCCTTAGAGCTTGTAAACGAACTTTTGGGACACTCTGTATTTACATAAAACTAATGATCCATTTTCTTGCAAATTACCTTATTTTGCGTTAGTCTTTCCATTTGGGCGTTATTTTTCCCTGTCGTTGCTAGTTTTTCATGACAATAAGAACAATATTATGAGAAACATGTAATTAATAAGTAAATAGCAATTAGGGAAATTTACAGGATATAAAGTCAAAGTTTTGGCTATTCTGCGCCAAACAAATGGTTAAAATTTGAACAACATGTATAATTTATTCAGTTAAAAAAAAGCAGACGAGGTTTTTTTTCTCAAACAGTGTTGTAACCTACTTTTAATCTATTCTAGTATGCGTTGTTTTGTTTATAAACAGCCAAACGACGACAGGAATGCTTTTTATTTCATCATATTTCAACTAACAAGTAATAAAATGCATTAAAAAGTACATATTTTTGAAACTTAACTGCCAAAATGGATGGATCTTTTTCGAATGTGTCACGAATATGTGTGGCTTGCGTTTCGAGTTGTTGCTCGGTATTCAGTGAAACGTTAAAGGACTCATTGTTTCCTTAGTTTTGTTTCAGTTCGTCGAGAACATTTATTTTTTGCATCTAACTGTTTGGAATGGACGTATCTTTTTCATTTGCTCCCTAGCATGTCAGACAACAGACAGACATTTTTTTCTTGCATCCCAAAGAATGTTCTGCTTGTAACATTTTATTTTTGTGTGTCTGTTAAAGGCGGACTTTGTCTGATGGCATCGAACTGAAACCGTAGAAAAAATTTTATGTTCTTGGATTTTAGGAGAAAAGCAGATATGTGGGGCAAATTCTTTCGTGGTCAAATATTGAAAATATACATGCTATACCTCTGCGTTTCTGTTTTTATCGCTAAGTTCATTTTCATTTTTATCTGTCAGAATCCAAGTTAATCTTGCAGACATACGTTCAGTGAACTTTTATACGGTGGTGGTATTACAGGGTGTCTTAAATTATTGAACGCATATCAAAAATTAATAAAAAAAACTAATAATGTTACAACTACTGTATTTTTTTTAAATGAGAGCGCATTTTAAAAAGTTTTTCAGATAAGTAACGCTTAGTTACGGTGGTATAGGTGGTAGTAAATTATTGGACATCCCCCATTTTGACAGCCATTATCTGCGATACTATTAAAGCTAGAAAAAATAAAAGTATGTATTTGTAGGGAATTTTACACTCTTTAATTTGCTAAATCAATTGTAATTCGAAAACTGAATGTTTTTTGAGATATTAAAGAAAAACTAAAAGAGTTCCTATCTAGTAGTGCCTATAAAGTAGCTACAGATCAGTTTCTGCTGATTGGTAGCCATTGCTTATGGAAATCTCTCGCTGTTGCAAATTTAGAACGCCGTAATGGTACACCACCTATCTGAAAAAGAATTTTTTATTTGCTGTATTATTTAGAAAAACGCAGATGTAACATTATTATTTTTTGAAATGGGTTCGATAATATATGACTACCCTGTATTTTTCTCTGTTCTTGTAACAAGCGAACTAAAGTTTAGTTTAGTTTAGTTATATTAACGTCCCGTTTTCAAGCAACACGAGGGCTATTTTGGGAAGGACCTCGTAATTTTAAACCGCGGTCATATGACGAGGACGACACCTGAGCTGGCGCCCCTCTTCAAACTTCCGCGCCACACCAACGGGAGGACGTTTAGCCACTACATATGATTTAACGTGCAACAGGTCCCATACATGGCGGATCTTCAGCATATATATATATATTCACTCCAACATGTAAACGAATAACAACAGCGCGCCGCCTCTCGCGTTATCTCTTCTATTCTGGTCATAGAGCTACGTAAGAACTGAATCTTTTACCCATGAAGAAATATCCTCAATGACTGAATAAAAGAAGATTGATTGAAAGAAGATATATATATAATCTCACTTAATTTTACTTTAAATTCTAATATTATATATTTTAATACTATAATACAATTATATAATACTATAATATAATTTAATATATATAATACAATACTAACGTATTCCAAAATCATTTTTCTTAAACTCCAGTTTCGTTTTATTTCCGGCGTTGGAGGTATATTAAATCAGGCATTTTGGCATATTTATTACGAAAAGAATACTTAAATCGCTTCCACAAGCGCCCACAGAAATCCTTACTCAGCGACTTGTGGGCGCAAGACTTTTCCCTAAAACACTTACGCAATTTGCTAAAAATATCTAATATTCCCTTCAGTTTGATCACGTGTCTATATGTTAATACCCAATCTGAGAGAAAGCAGGGATTTTTCGTTCTTTTCTGTCTTGAAACTTTCATACGAGATGTATGTATATTCCGCCACTCTCCCATATATTGTTAATAAATGAAAAGTAGTTATTTACTCGGCCTGCTTATCACTTAACGATTACACAAACAAAATTATTTTTGCATATATATATATGAAATGTATTCGTTGTTGTAGTCGTTAAATGATTAAACAGGCCGAGTTATTAACTAATTTATTATGGGAGAGTGACGGAATGTACGTACATCTTAGTATAAGGTTTCAAGCCAAAAGAGAACAGAAGATCCCTGCTTTTTCTCAGGTAGGGATTTAACAGATAGACACGTGATCAAAGTGAAGGGAATAATAGCTATTTTTAGTATATTACGTAAGTGTTTTAGGGAAAATGCATGGCGGCAATAAGTCGCTGATTTCGCGATTTGTGTGCGCGTGGAAACGATTAAAATATTCTTTTAGTAATAAATATGCCAAATCGAGAGATTTAATATACCTCCAGCGCGGGAAAAGAACAAAACTGGAGTTTTAGAAAAGTGATTTTGGAATACATTAAGACTTTAAAATATATAATATTACAATTTAAAGTAAAATTAAGTGAGATTATTACATATATATATACACACACATCTCCAAAGCAATAAATTTTGTTCGTCGCGATGGCAGATTGTCTAAAAATATTAACAGGTAAAATCTGGGCTTAGAATGGAAATTCCTTGAATTTTCGGGAAAAGCACACGGATTTACGTCAGACTAAAAATACTAATCAAACTTAAATTGCTTTGCCGTCACCTTGTTCCGTGGTAAAGTCTCGGTCCTGCACGATATTTTTGCTGCTAATTTCAGACCAAATAAAGATCCAAAACTAACTCGAAATTTAAACATGGATTATATGTTTTTCTTTGAAAAAATTCCTTTTCAAATTAATTTTTTAAAAATTTTGGAGACATTTTTGTGTAGTTTCAGGATTCCTCCCTTTTTGACAGAAAATGCATGAATTAATTCCAATCGCTAAAATAAAACATCAAAACAATTAAGAAAATGCCAAAATAATGCTATTTGGTTCAAAAAAGGGAAAACTTTCGTAAATAAATATGCTTTCATTCCTTGTACGCAAGATTCAAATCCATGGTTTGATACGTTACCCGGTAAAAGCGATTTTAAGAAAATAAATTTACCAGAATTTCATTTTAATTTTAATAAGTTTAAGCAAGAATAAGCTTAAAGCTCTTAAATTCCTGCTGATTTTTTATCCAATTGAAATTGCCTTAAAATTATTAAACAATTTTAAAGTTTTCTCATGCTTCTGGAAGTGACCGTGTATATTCGACAAATTAAAAGTTATGAACCTGTCATACCTATTATTTTAAATTTTTTGTGATACTTTTACACATAATTTTGCAATCTAGCTTTCTTCTTTGATAATGTACGAAGTAATAAAATAAACATTAGTAAATAAGTAAACAGAAAATGAAATAAACTACATAAATTCAGCATTAATTCATGTTGGTCATTTTGTATGAATAAAGATGATGAAACAAGAATTACCTTCTCTTGTGCTTTTCTTAAAAATGTTTACTTAAAAAATTGCTTTCTGCAAAACATTTATAAAACGATTTCGATTGTTATTATTTTTGGGATATTTGTTATAATTTTCTTTCCTCGGAAACTACTTTCAATTTCTCTGAAAAATTATGTATATACATAAAGCATTTCCGAAATGTTAGAATATTGCTATAATTCTCTTTCTTCGTAATAATGTCAACGTCATTCTTTAAAGTGAGTTGTTTTTAAAATTTAAAAATGATTCTATTTATTTTTCTTTTCCATATATTCATTAATTTTATTTACATGAAATGATTTTGTTTGTTTAATAATTGTATTTATTTATTTATTTTTAAAATATTACGAAAAGTTATTGAAAAAACAGGAACTGAGACCACTCTTATGTTAGAAATCCGGAATACAAAGTTATTGATAAAAAAACTATAAGGATTAATCCTTTCAAGTTCATTACATGTTTCGTTCTGAAAATTACTAAATTTATTGCAAAAATGAATATTTGACATGTAGCTGATCATAAATATATAAAGGAAAAAAATCTAGCATTTTTTATTTTCAAGAAATTTGTGGTTTCACAGTGAAACCAATGAACGGTAACGGGCTATTTTAATAGTCTTCGCGTTGCTTCAAAACGGGACCTTAATATAACTAAATTAAACTAAACGGGCTATTTTTCCTACGAATAAGTTATCATCGAATTGCAGTTTAAACTATGTATTTAATTTATAAGTATACGTGAGTATTCATGATATTCAACCTTCATAAAATTCAATTTTAAAAAATGTGAATTTGTGCTAGAACCCTCATCATTTGTTTCTCTTAGAGATCAAAAGCAATTTAGCACTTGCAATGCCGATATCTATGTGAATACTAACGGTATTGAACTGGAATGTTTATATGAGTTGGCCTATATATCTGGCTCATAAGGAAAGATAAATTACTCTACGTTTCGCCGCTGAAAAAATGCTTAATGTATGGTTTCCCTGCGAAACCAATGGTCGCAAAAGGGTTAAATGAATTAACCAAACAACGTCTTCGATATTTAACTAACTTTTGTTAATTTCCCATTATGTTTTTATAATGGCGAAAATATTTTAAAATCCATCTTAAATTGTTTGAATTTTCGATAATCGATGCGTACAAAAAAAGTGACAGACCAGGTCGCTTTGAAAAATTCGATTTTTAACGAAGAATAAACAACTTGATGAAAAATACTTCCTGTTTATGATTAAATTTCCTTTGTTAACACTTTTTCTAACTCATTGTTTCCTTCTCTCAACTCTGAAATCAAGAATGGTTAGAAAATCGCTTAAATAACAGGATATCATATGCCACAAATAAAGAAATCGATTCAATGTGCTATAAGGAGGAAGATGCCGTTTTTATACTTCTCCAAATGATGCTATCAATCATCATTTAGCGTCACGTGACGACCGGGGACCTGCGATTCGGCGATTTCGATACGCGTGGGTATATACAAAGTATAATAGATGTGTTCACATTTTCTGGGAGAAATAAAAGAGCAAAAAATGCGATCACCTGTAGCATTTTGCGGCGCTAAGTGGTTTGCGTGATTTGTGACAAGTTGGGAGTTGCGGCCGCGTGCTTTTTTGCGTGAGGAAACCATCTGTGACGTTATGGCCGTGGCTGCACGAGAGCATCGAGTTTCGCCGTAATTTGCCCGAACGAATTATTCAGATGGACTACTGACGGGAAAATGACTGCCGGTCCTTTTGTGACTTGATGCCGCGCAACGTCACTTCATGACTTTATTAGTCTTTTCAGAGAGCATTAGGTCTTTAAGGTAAAATATTAAGAATTTATTGAAATGCAATACAAAGATCATTCTTAGAAGTTCTCAAGTTGGGAACGGTTTCCCAGATAGCATGTACACTTGCCGCAAGTTTCATTTTTCTTGATATTAGCACTTACCATGACAAACTTGATGTGGCAACTTTGCAGCAAACTTCCTGCAAAGTAACAAAGCATAATCGACCAACCCACTTGCAAAACAAGTTTGCTGTGAAGTTGTTATGACAAACTTCACACCACGATTTCAAAACAAGTTTGCTGCAAAGATGATACAGCACACTTACAGTTATATATCTGGTTTTAATCTTTGTCTCTGTTTTGAAAAACATCCGATTTTTAACAGCATCTCCTAGACCATCCTTCTTTTTATTAATTCAATAAATCAATGATAATTCGTAAAAGAACTAACTTTTTTATAAAAAATTTTTTGAAAAATTATCCATCTTTTTACTAAATATGGAACTCGCACTTTAAAGAAAACTGTATATTGCCTTTTTCTTAATGTTAAAATTTTAACGTTTATAAACAAAATTAAACCTAAAAAACAATCACTGTTTGTTAAAAAATAAATCATATTTTTAAAAGTAATTACTTTTGAAACCTAATTTCATAATTTATTCTACTAGCAAAACGTAGTTATTAGCAAAACTCGCCCTCTCTTTGACTTCAAATCATATTCTCAACTCAAAATTTAAAAAATTAAAGAAATCAAGAAAACAGTTTAAAATAAAACGTGTAGATGCAGATCTATTAGCGCAATGTATCTTCCCCTATAAGAGTTCCGCTGTCTGAGTGGCTATGAAGTGGGTTGTCGGGGGTTCGAATCTCAGGTTGTCTTCGTACTCTGTTTTTGCTATAGTTTGCAATGAGTTTGACGCGGCAAGCTTGTCATAAGTTTGACGCATGGTTGACTAACTCGTTTGCGTTAACTTGTTTCAAGCTTGCACTCGTGCCGTGTCAAGTTTGCTGCAAGCTTGCAGATTTGCAGAGCAAGATTGCTGCAACTTTGCTGGAAACTAAAATTTCTATCTGGGCTATTTTCTTATTTGTAAGAATGCCTCGAAAATATACATACAAGGTATCCACTCTAAATACGGCACATAGCTAGTTTCTAAACCGTTAGAGGTAGGTATATACAGTGGAGCAAAATAAATTGGAAAAAATTGACTCGCTTAATGAGCGACGTTTGGCGTAACGAAAAGAGGAGAAGCCGCGGATTTTGAGCCTGCTAATATCATCTCCACGAAGCGTTATTTTGTTTAAATTCTTAGCAAGAATGGTATCTAGTGCTTGTGTGTGCACTTTTAAATGTAACCTGTTTTAACTGTTAATCGAACAAGGTTTTTCTAGCAATAAACGTTTTGAATGGAACGGTTATTTACATATTTGATTCCAGTAATACTTCAAGCCACGGTTTTTTAACAACTATTTTTCTGCTACGCATTTACAGTTGTCGATACGCTACGTAACAAATGATGTGACGTATTTGAGTGACGTAACGAGTTGACTGACGTATTTGAGTCAATGACTTAACGTAATTGGCATATTTCTTTTAATATGAATAACAGAAATGGTACATCAATCCGTGTTTAGCACTCATTCCGCTTTCCATTTCTGAAAATCCTATCCGCTTTCCATTCTGGTTGATTCTGCATAAAAGATAAGATGAAGATGATTCAGGCTCCTTAACGATCTTATACATAATTTTCTTTGAATAAACGTAATACATAAAATTTTGTGAGTATTTTTTTTCGGCATGGAACACATTATCGTATTTTACATTGATTTTTATGGGAAAAATTTTTTCGCATTACGAGTAATGATCTGGAACGAATTATGCTCATTAAGAGAGGTTCCACTGTACTTCAAACTAGAAAAATGTTTTAAATGGCGTAAAGAATTATATTTTATGATTTTTTAGCACATAAATATACTGCTGAAAAAATTTCGAAGTCTACATTTTTATATAGTCCCTCAACCCTAAGTAATATTTAGTAAAATATTCTTGACGCACTAACTTTTTGAGCAAAAAAAATTCCACTCTTCTGCGACTAAAACTGATAAAGTTATAAAGTTTTGTGTCATTCAGTAGCCGCCTCGAAGAATATCTGCCAATAAACGCGCAGCGCTTGCTAACGCGGTCGCTAATTGGTTTAAAATTATGAAATTCAAATCGCCGTAATTCGGTCAGTTTTAGTTGTAAAAGAGTAGAACTTATTTTTGTTTAAAATCTTAGTGTGTCAAAAATATTTTAATAGATATGACTAATAGTACCAGGGTATAAAAATTGTTGACTTCGTAATTTTTTCAGCAGTAAATTGATGTGCTCAAAAATCATAAAATATA
>BGPR01000897.1:116518-128398 GCA_013235015.1 Araneus ventricosus
TTACTTAAGACATTTAAAGCTTATTTCCATTTGGAAGTATATGCCTATCTGTAACGGTTTAGAAATTATGCATTTGGGCATGTTTAGAAGGGGCACCTTGTATATACAGAGTGATTTAAAAAAAAGGGGCCCAAAATGAAAGGGTGGGTCAGGCATACAGAAACAAGTCATTTTCGCAACAGAACATGGGGTCGGAAATGTAAAGGAGACTCGCTACAGGGGGCTCTTTTTCAGAGAATTAAATAAAAGAAAAGGATACACCAGGTGATATGCACAACACATATCGAATGGAATACAAATTTACAAATCTACAATAACCCATTTGCATAAATAACAACATAAGAAGCGTGCATCACTTCAGACGGTAAGTCCTTTGAACTCTAACACTCTTTAACCCTTTGCGGACAGGTACGGCGTATAGAGTGCGCCAGTGGGTATTTATCATAAGCTGAATAAAAACTATCGAAGGTAGACAGCACACCACCCGTCTAACCTCGTATTGATCCTTTGCGGCGCAGTGTGCCAGCTGATGGCACACTTAATTTCACTCGCTTCACAACCGTTAAATTCAACTATAAATGGAAAAAAATAGGTTTAGGATAGGGTCAATAGTACTGCTTTTAGAATGTATATAGCAGCCTTATGAAATTTCCTTTCGGAATAGAAATTATTAGATATGAAGTTTGGGAAAATTCCTTAACTCAGAGATAAGAAATTTTTTTCAGTTCTGGACGCTTACAATTTTAGCAAATTAACTCGAAAATTTTCCTACAATATTCTTGAAGTTTTAATTTATGATTTTCTGTAAGATTCAACAATATTTTTTGAGTGTATCAAGGTGGCTGTATCTAAGGGGGTTCTCATATGAGGGGGTGACCCCAAAGGGGGATGGCCCCTTCGGAATGAAGTAAGTTTTTTATAATTTTTTTTGTAGATTCTATGTCTAGACAATAAACTAAATTTATTAATGATGTTTTATCATCATATTTCAAAAAATGTTATTCCTTGCGCCGCAAAGGGTTAACATTCCCCCTACTTGTTCCGATAGCGTCCACTGACAATGAATCAGTCAGTTCGGACTTGAAAGTGCATGAAACGCTCTTCATAACCCAACCCGGCTATCACGAAACGGCGGGAAATTATCCCTACAGAGCAATAGTCGGCTGTTTTGAAGAATTAAGCAAGAAAATAGCAGCTGAGGACGAATCTTATGCATTATATCTCGATGGAGAAGTGACTTGATACAGCGAAATAAAAATTGATTCTGAGACTGATTTGGAGAACAATCCAGTTCACGAAGAATATAGAGACTCGAACTCGAACACAAATGCTTATATCACCCATCCGATCAACCTCTAAACTTATTATACAATCTCTATTAATAATAAAGGAGAATGTGTGCGTCTGTGTGTTGGTCCTCCACAGGGCAGACCGCTAGACCTAAAGCTAGGAAATTTGGCACAAACTTTCTTTGGAGGGTGGGAATGTGCACCTCGGAGCCCTTTTTTGACATCTTGATTAGAATTTTAATCAATTAAAAGTAAACAAAATTTTGGCCTTTTTCCTTAATAGCTTCCGGAAATATTACAACAACAAAACCATTTTTAAGCCATATGAAAGTGCAAAAAATTACCTTTTCATTGATATCAATTAAATTGCAGTACATTTTTTTCTAATTTTAATAACCTTTCAAAAATATTTTTTGACATAATTTACAACAATACCTTTCATTGTCGCAACGCATTTCAAACCGTTTTCATTGTTTAAACAAATATTTAATTTGTTTTCAGACGTTTTCATAATCATTAACCCTTTCTTGGTCGGCGCCGCATGTCATGCGACGAAGAGAAAAGTTGCATCGTTTAAAGTGAATTCGCCGCTACTTACACGCCTCGTTAAATTCCGCGACTATTTTTTTTGTATTTCTAATTATAGCTAAGAAATGGCTCAAATAGTCCTACTTTCTTCATGTTTTCACGGTGAGATTTCCCGCCTTGAATGGAAAACATAATCATTTTGAGGGAGATTCGCAAAAAAAAATCCGACAAAGGGGTTAATGTCTTGTTACAACAGAGGAGGAGATAAATCGCTAGCATGTCAGTGAATGACTTTCCATACTCTGTAGCCTCAAAAGTGAATTTTGATGGAACGAAACTTCTGATTGCTTGTCTCACTGCGACTCCTATAAAACCTCCTCTCCTGCCTCTCCTATAAAACCCCTGTAGAGGTTTCAAAACCCCCTAAAACCCCTGTAGAGGTCTCAAAATCCCCTAAAACCCCTGTAGAGGTCTCAAAACCCCCTAAAACCCCTGTTGAGGTCTCAGATGTATTTCCTTCTCATCCAGTATCATGGCCGACAACACGGTTTCCGAATGCGCAAAAAATGCATTGCACTTGATCACAGGGTCAATAATTATGCCTTCAATAAAATTGACCCTATTGTTTTTAGGTAGGCATTGAGTTGTTTCAATTGCTTTATCCTTCTACAAGATCTTTTTTCTTGCAATGGTATATTAAAATGTTTTTAGGGGGATTGATTTAAGAAGAGAAATTGATTTAGCTTATTAGATAAAATTAATTCGCTTTGATAATTTAATTAACAAATCAAGACACTTCGTTATGGTTCGAGGTAATAAATTGAAACATCTTGGTTTTTGTTTCATCGAAAAATTTGCAGAGAACTTATGCCAACCTTCCATTCAGCGTTAGATGCAGGGTCATTTCTATATAAAAACAATAATAATAAATTTATAATTAGATTCTGGGTCATTTCTATATCAAAACAATAATAATAAATTTATAATTAGATGCTGGGTCATTTCTATATCAAAACAATAATCATAAATCTATAATTAGATGCTGAGTCATTTCTATGTCAAAAGAATAATAATAAATTTATAATTAGATGCTGGGTCATTTCTATATCAAAACAATAATAATAAATTTATAATTAGATGTTGGGTCATTTCTATATCAAAACAATAATAATAAATTTATAATTAATTTGATTGTTGAATACTCATTTTGTGGTCAGTGTTTATTAATATTTTTCATGGTTTCTGAAATTATTAAGATATAGCAGCTTTCAACAGAGGTGGCAAAATAGCTTACTAAGGATATTTAAGATTCTTATATATGGTTATAAGTAGACTTCTCTCTGTCTCAGAAAGGATTAAACAAGAGCTTTGCACCGTCTGTGAGGTATTTCTTGGCTTTAATACTGAACTATTGACGAATTTATCTCTTCAAAACAAATTAAGATATTTCTCCAAGTGGATTTGAGGACTTTTCTTCCCTCATATCTGATATGAGTATTCTCTTATTGCTGTAGTTAACCATCCAGAACAGAGGTTCCCAACCTGTGGCACGTGTACCCATGGAGGTACGCGAACTCAAAGTCGATAATGGCGGACACAAGAAAACGTAAGGATTGAAAACGTTACAGAATTTTGTATCTCCAAGTTCGTATAAAAAGTAAAAGTTGTGCAAGTCCTAAACCTATCTTCAAAATAAGTAAAAAAGGAAGCAAAACAAGGATTAATTTTTAGCTATTCTTATAAGGTTTATGTGAGATTAAAAGCATCGGAAATTATCATTCGAAGACAGCAATTTTCTCCGACAGATAGATTCTCTTTTTTTTTCCTATTACATTGTTGATAAGAATTGTAAGTTATCTCGTATTATATTACGGATTTATATTTTAGAAAGTTAATGTCATTAAATTATTTCAAAAATGTAATTGTACATATGTATATAATAATTTTAAAATGTGTTTTATATTGGATAATTCAATAATTGAATTTAGTTTACTATGCCTAACATGTCGTGCGTATTCGTGTCAGCCGTCACTAAAAAGTATAAAATAAAATAAAAAAAAATTAAGGTATAAGCTTTTAAGGTCCGAAGGGCTTTTCAAAACACGGAAATGTAGAACAAAAGTAGAAAAAATGAACGCAAAAGTTGAAAATAATTTTTCTGATTACAATAAAATGCATGGTTCGAAAAAAAGCATGGGTGCCTTATATAGCACCTTATATTTTGTGTATATTTACTTGAACAAATGGAATATTCATAGAAGGTAAAGGCGCTCACACTCTTTTGTCCGAACCATGCATTCTATTGTACTCAGAATAATTATTTTCAACTTTTGCGTTCATTTTTTCACATGAATAGAAGCTTATACCTTAATTTTTATTTTATTCCTTGCCTTCATTTAGTTGGAAAAGAAACGAAAGTTTTTACTACTTCAAACTGCATAGAGGAAATAAAATAAATATATTCAGAATCCCGTTTCCTTCACATTAACGATTTCCTCTATGTAAATGTTTTGTATAAGAAATTTTAAACGCATTAGTTGATATTTATAAGTCAATAAACTCAAAATGCACGTTTTAAATTTGAAACTTTTATCTGATCTGAACGTTACAAATATTTTCTGAAAACTTAAAGAAATATGCAACGAAAATTGTTAAAAACATAAATAGCTCATGGAAATGAAAATAATGCATTGAAATAAGACTTTTATAATTGTTTTTAAATCCTGAATCAGAGTGCTAAAAGCTTTTCATTGTGATGTCCAAAGGGCTTTTCAAAACACGGAAATGTAGAAAAAAAGTAGACATTGTAAATGTTAGAAATTTCGATATGAATATTGTGTCTCATTCTTTCATATAAAAAGCTCACAAAATTTTGGTAATTGTAGATAAACAAATTGTAGATTAAAATAATAAACAAGATTCGCGCTGTCTGAGACACCTTTTATTTGCACTTAAAAGCACCTTTCAAAATTACGCAGAATTTTCTTATGAAAATAGCACATGTATGCATCAATGCACGTATACATCACTAATTCAAATCTTTATTTTGTTACCAATGATCCTTTAAATAATCTATTTGCTTTAAAATTATGGTCGTAAAATTTATCAAAACGAGGAAATAAATCTGTTTTAAAAATTAAACCTGAATGCGAGAAAAGAGTTACAAATGACTTGGAATAGAAAGATAAAAACACCGACGATATAAGAACCGCTGCTCAAAACTCGGCATCATTTTGTCATTACTGTACTTGTTACCGAAGAGAGAGAGCTTTTCATTATTCTCTACTCATTTCGTGCGATTTCTGATTCATTAACCCTTTCTTGGTCGGCGTCGCATATCATGCGACGAAGACAAATTTGCCTCGTTTAACACTTTCGCCGAAACGGACGAGATATCTCGTCTTCCAAGATTAATCGCTGTGCGCTAGGGACGAGATAACTCGTCCTCAACACAATGTTTTTCTATATTGTTGCAGCGTGTCCAGTGTTATTTATTAACTTTTCACTGCATCCCAGTCCATATAATTATTTTTTCACAAAATTACTTGTATACTGAAGCGGCTAGAGGACACCTCAAAATGCCCTACTTCATCATTGACTCAGATCAGAAAGTTGCAAATGATATTCCAGGCAAAAAGGTTCATCAATAAACATTTATTTCATATTTTAACAAGGTATATTGTGCAAAAATGAACTCGTCAATTAGAACCTTTAAGCAAAAAGAATCTGCAGAACGATACATCTCGTATCAAAAGTTACCATGTACACAAGAATACTTGACGAGAAGAGAAACACGTTCAGTGACAGGCACATCTGGATTCTGTGTAGCTGATGATTAACAAGCAGCATCTAATTGCAAACGATGGAAATCTGAACCAGTCGGGAAGGCTCATACTCTGCTTAGGCGAGATGGCTCATACTCTGCTTAGACGAGATGGCTCATACTCTGCTTAGACGAGATGGCTCATACTCTGCTTAGACGAGATGGCTCATACTCTGCTTAGACGAGATGGCTCATACTCTGCTTAGACGAGATGGCTCATACTCTGCTTAGACTGAGATAGCTCATACTCTGCTTGGGTGAGTGGCTCATAACCTCTAGACAGATGGCTCAGCTCTGCTTAACGACAGAGATGGCTCATACTCTGCTTAGACAGAGATGTCTCAAACTCTGCTTAGACAGAGATAGCTCATACTCTGCTTAGCCACAGGATGAAGCACACTCTGCTTAGACAGAGATGGTCATACTCTGCTGACAGAGATGGCTCTGCTCTGCTTGGGTGAGATGTCATAAACCTTGCCTCAGACGAGATGTCTCAAAAACATCTGCAGACGAGATGGCTCATGCACTCTGCTTAGACGAGATGCTCATGACTCTGTTAGACGAGATGGCTCATGCTCTTAGCCAGACGAGATGGCTCATCTCTGCTTAGACGAGATGTCTCAAACTCATAGCTAAGGAGCAGAGATGCTCATACTCTGCTTAGACAGAGATGCTCATATAGCCCAGGCAGAGATGGCTCATACTCTGCTTAGACGAGAGATGGCTCATACTCTGCTTAGGAGATGTCTCAACTCTGCTTAACGAGATGTGCTCAAACTCTCTAGCAGACAGAGATAGCTCATCTCTGCTTAGACGAGATGGCTCATACTCACCTTAGTAAGAGATGGCTCAGACTCTGCTTAGACAGATGGCTCATACTCTGCTTAGGCAGGATTAACACCGTCTGTTGTGCTGCTGTAGATCCAACCACAGAGGCTCATACTTCACTAAGATGAGTTGGCTTATACTGCGTTGGTGCCCTGTCTCTGTGACGGAATTGTAAAATATACTCATATAAATACCTTGACCAATAGTGCGCGCGCATTATTACCTTCGCACCATTTTAGCATCTTTAATGGAAAAACTCCACCTGCCGCCTCATGGCAAGGTGCGAGATGAAAACGCAAGTGTCAAGGAAAAAGGTTCGAGAAGCTGCCACAATACCAAATATTTTATATACCAAAGTCGGTGGAAAGTAACCTCAGATCTGGTTTCGAAAGGAAATAATACGTTTTCTAATAAGTTTTAATGAGCGCAATGATACACCAGTTCCTAAAAATTATTTCATCCACCATAAATTTTCTGAAGCGTCGAGAATGGAAGGCCATCATCACATGGACACAATACACACAACATCAATTAAGTGGTCTATTCTGGTACCCCTGGTTGGGTTGGGTTCCGTTGTTAACGTGCCAAGCAACTCTAACCAGGGTACCAGAATAGACCCCTAAAGCTACCCCAACACGGAAGTGAGTCGTCTGCGATTCCCACCAAATTCGACGAGAAACAAGCTATCTGTGCAAAACATGCACATCACAGCCTGATTTATGTGTAGTGCCTTGTTTTGAAAACTATCACAAGTTAAATAAATTCTAAACTTAGGCAAGATTTACGATTTTTAATTTATTATTTTTTATGTTGTTAAATCATTATAAGGATTATTATTTATTAATATTGTAGGATAAGATAGACATGTAAGTGTATTTAATTAAAGTAAAATAAAGGAAGTTTTAAAGGAATTTCCATTTTGTTATAACTTTAGCGTTAGGGGGAAACTTTTAGCGTAGGAGTTAGGAAGAAGGCGCACTATTGCCGCGATGAGTGTATTAAAGTGAATTCGTCTCTACTTACGCTTATCGATGAAGGTGTTAAAGTGAATTCGTCTCTACTTACGCTTATCGATGAATGTGTTAAAGTGAATTCCTCTCTACTTACGCTTATCGTTATATTCCGCTATTATTTTTTTTGTATTTCTAAATATTGCTAAGAGATGACGATTATCAGAAAGTATTTTATTCTAATTTAAAACTTGGGTACATTGCAGGGAAAACTGGAGATCAGTTAATGGGTTATCACATGTATGACCACCAGTAGGTCAAGCAAAAACGGCTTACTGTCAAAAATATTTTGCATTTTGGAATTCAGGATAGAACATAAATTAAAATATAATATAATATTCAGCATATAAGGGTAAGCAATAAAAAAAAATGCCCTTTTTTTTAGTCGGAAATTCGAAAAAAAAAATCCGACCAAGAAGGGGTTAATTGCCGCTATATGAATGCCTTGTGATTTCTTTTCAAAAAATGTTGTTTGGAATTGAAATCCGACGATTTGGACAGCATTTTCATCATATTTGGGATAGTGCTGGCTGGGAAACAATCGCTTTTCTCCAGCAAATGGCATCAATAACACTTCTATCGGCTTACAATTTCCAGAAGAAAAATAGTTTTTCAAAGGCTAAAGATATTTTTAATTCAATCTTATTAGCGGTTTTATGTTTGTGTTTGGTTTTCCTTTCTCTTTTAAAATAATGCTTTTCAGGTAGTACTGATCTCCTTTGTCTTTTGTTGGGAAATTGCGGGCTATGAGAAGCTATATCTGGCGTAATGCAAGCTTCTTACAGAAAAATTTCCCAAATACTTTGAATCCATTTCGAATATAATCTTTAGCCCTTGAAAAAATGGACTAGAATGGATTCCTTGTTTGTTTAATTCGATTATCTCAGAGTATTTCTTAGTTCTTTGCTTTCTTTGAATGATTTTGATGCATTATTTTTCGTATCCAGCTGCAATTGCACGCTACTTAAACATTGTATAATTTTTATTGTCTAAATTTTATGGTTTAAATTTTGTCGTTCTGTTTGAAGTTTATGTTAAATTTATTTTAAATTTATCCTACTTTTTCTAGTTAATTGCTTTTAAGCTCTGTAGTTTTTCAAACAGATACGTGTTAATGGCATTTTGGAATTTAATTGGGCATAATAACCATCTACTCGATTTCGATACTATTTTTCGAGTGGCCGAGAAAAAGAAAGTATTCTATACATATTCTATAACATTGTGTACACATTGTATAATTGTAGACATAATATTCTTATATTCCTTTTTTAAGCTATTTGAATAATCAATTTATACTCTTGTTTCGGTCTATAGATTCATTTTGCTCGAATGATACAAGTGATAGAATGTATTCCATTCATAATATTTGTTTCTGAATGCACAACCGCCCTGCACCCCCAAAAAATTAATGAAAAATTTAGCATCAAAACATCAAATAAACATCTGTTTTAAATTAACTCATTATTCAGAATTTAATTCTTTAAGGCAATGGGAACACTTTTGCACTTAGTGGCAGTTTGAGTTCGAGTTTAAAACCACATTTTACTTGTGAAAATTACCCAATTTTAATCATTAAAGAATATGATTGTGCGACATTAAAATGAATGAAAAATCACTTATGTGAGTAACTGTTGAAAAGAATAGAAGAGAGAGTAAACAGAGAATGTTAATAGATGAGAGAGAAAATGAAATAATTATTATTTATTCAACTGATAAGCATCTATTAAATATTTATCATTGTTATAAGCTTTAATTATAAGACAAATTTTTTCTTACTTATAGGATATTTTTAATAAATGTTTTTCAAATATTAATTATTTTTTCGTTTCTCAAATTAGTTATTTTACGTATAAGCATTTACCTTTTCAACGACTCAAAATGCTTGTTAAAAAGTACATTTGAAAAATATGAGGGCTCATAGTTCTGTTTTCATTTCAGTAATAGCGCAGATAAATATCTTCCAATATAATCGCTTTATAATTGTGTAATGAAGAGAAACCTGATAAAATATGCTTTTACTTGTATAGAAAGAGTTATATTTTCTTTCTATCCAGCATACAACTATTACTGTGGTGTATTATTTTTAAAAGTTTATGCACAAATGCTCATAGTCATCTCATTAATAATTCACATCGGAGAACTCTAAAACGGTGAAACAAAAAATGAAAAACTTGTATTTATACTTAATTCAGAACTTGATTAATTCAATATCATTCGATGCAATAGGGCAGTATTGTTATTCAGAAGAAGGAGCGTATAATTGTTTCCCAATAAAATTTCTGCAAAACTGCAATTGTTTCGATCAAGGACTCCAACATTTCTTTTCAAAACATAGCCATTTAAGCATATGCTTTGTCTGAAAACTGTTTTCATGATACATATTTTGCTTTCATTCCATTCCTGGGTGGAATTCAGATGAATCCTTTCCAATAGAAGTTACCTATAATTGCGTAAATGCTGAGATTGATACATAAAGTGTTGTTATTTAAATAGGCAAGCTCTAAAGTAACCTTCCGTGATTTAACTAACTCACCACTTAAAAAACATCTGCCTCGATAGAGAATGCAGAAAAAAAAATACGGCTGTCACGCCAATTATGTTTTGAAAGCGAGCGCGGTATAATTTAAGACTAAGCAGCCATCTTTCATCCCCTGCGTTTTGTGCACGACATTGGGCACTGGCATAATGCGATTTCGTTTACCAATTTATTCATGACCATCTATTAGTAACTTTCATTAGCTATTTATTAGAAACTTCTCTTCCAATATCGTTTCCGTGTGACAAGGCAGCAGAATGTTTTCGCTTATTATAAATCGAACAGAATATACTTATTGCATATTTTAAAACAACAATTTTCTGGCATTGTTTGGAAATGTTCAGCATTTATGTTCTGGCAATTTAGATAAATTTCACTATTTCCCTTTCATAATGAAAACTATCCAATTCAAATATGATATAAGCTAGTAATCAAATATAGGAGGACAGTTTGTCTGTTGTTTTTGTCCTTTATTTCCAACAAAATTATTCGTCCTAGAAATTCATAGCCATCAGTTGTATTTTATTTTGTCCGAAAAAATTTACGTAACATCCCAGCATCGGGCAAATGCTATTTGTTTAGCTGCAGTGAAATTTTATGCTTGTTTTATTTTGCAAGCAATTTCTACTGTTGTCTTGCAAAAGGGGCAGATCAGTCGATAATTTTAATGAACATTTCTGCGAGAAATCTGAGCGATACTTTCTTTTGTGTTGGTCAAATATTTTTTCGGAATGGCCGGTAAATTAAGTTTTTTTTATTGATAATACGGAAAGTGAAACAATCTTGTGAATTAAAATAATAGGGGTATTATCTTCCAATAAAGAGTTTCTTTTTTGAAAAGTTATAATAGTATCAATCAGTTTCTTTTAAAGAATGGTTTTTTGAAGATAATAATGCGTACATTGTAAAATTTCGTGGAAATCGTTCAAACTTCCATTAGTGAACATAAGTGGATATTTATTAGATTTATTTGAAAGTCTTCACTTCATTCGCCTTTGTCATAACAAAAAGTAAATCATATATTTTTAACATGAAGTGCAGCTTGAATTTTCGTTCGATACGCTTTGCTATGTGCATACATTAAAGAATATTTTTCAATAAACTTGATATCAACGAACAGACATGCATCACTTGCTTTCGTTATCACAAAAAGTCATTTTCGTAAAATGGTTTTTCGTAAGGATAATTTAATAAAACGGAAATGAATATGAAATAAAACATCATACAATGCATGAAAGATGATTCTAGATGACTCGTAGAAAGTTAGCGCTGTTCTTTAGGACAGTAATAAAAAATGGTGTCTGAATATAAGTAATGATTTAAACTTTAATGATAACCACGGTGGCCTGGTGCTAGAATATGAGTGAGAGTCGATGACGGCAAACCGTGGGTTCAACAAGACATGATTCCGTTCAAGATACGTCACATTTGCTGATGTGCAGTAAAACTTCGATTAACCATCAGTTTCTGCTAACCCTCATAGTCTAAAAACATGCCATCAAACAAACAGACATCTTTAAAATTGTCCACGGATTACTTTTACGGGCCTATTCTGGTACCCCCGGTTGGGGGGGGGGGGGGGGGCCCGGGCGCACGACAACAACCGGCCAACAGACGCCTCCCAACCCAACCGGGGGTACCAGAATAGACCCCTTAGTCTCCACTGTTTAAAGTTGGAAGTAACCCTATTAGCACAAGATATTTTACGATAGCTCCACGATGTTGCTACGATATTCTGAATGCCGTACAACATCGTAAAGATATCGTATGAATATTGTAGAACAGTTTGTGCTAATAGGGAATTCTACTGTATGATGATGGAAGAGATTAATGCTAATAGGGAATTCTACTGTATGATGATGGAAG
>BGPR01000897.1:136169-162008 GCA_013235015.1 Araneus ventricosus
CTAAGGTTCCAGATATAAGACTAATCGAATCTTGAAACCAAAATTTTAGTGAGAGAAGAAGTATGCTTCTCGCTAAGGTTCCAGATATTAAACTAATCGAATCTTGAAACCAAAATTGTAGTGAGAGAAGAAGTATGCTTCACACTAAGGTTCCAGATATTAGACAAATCGATTCTTGACACCAAACTTTTAGTGAGAGAAGAAGTATTCTTCTCACTAAGGTTCCGGATATTAGACAAATCGATTCTTGACACCAAACTTTTAGCGAGAGAAGAAGTATGCTTCTCACTAAGGATAGCAGTATTTCCATTATGCCTATGGTAAGACGATACACAGAAAAACGAAAAAAGATCCTGACAGTTCACCCTTACTGTTTCCCTTGAAAAGCTGTCCGCTCCTTTATGGGGCAGTTAAATGAATTTAATTTGATTTGTCTATTATTCATAAAAATTACAGAGCCAAATACAGGAGGATTTTTTTAAACTGACAATAGTCAGAGCCTTCTGTAGCTCGATCTATCCCCAAATTTGGTAGGGTGATTAATGAATACATGGGGAAAATTATTCTGTAATAAAAAAAGAATTAGTTCCGAAAGTCGCCCATAGGGGAAAATGTGGCGCTGTTGTAGTCTACACAGCTGAGAATTAGGCAAATGAAAAACAGAGAAATTCCAGTGCAAAACCGCTTTAATACAGCAAATGAACTGCCCCAAAGGGTTATAGAGATGAAATTACAATGCACCATAGCACCAGACCTCTTTCAGTGTGACCACACATTGCATTCTGTACGGAACATTCTCGACGGCCGAAAGTAACGTGCCACCAGGAATGCTCAGCACAGTTCGTAATATGTTGTCCTCTAAAGTCGTCAACGTCGGGACCCCACCACAATGGTGTCGTGGGACTTCCGATGTGCATGAAAATCGTGGGATTTCCGATTGGGGGAGGGGAGATCAGAAAGCCTCTCTTACCAATTCAAAAAGAGGGGAAAAGAAACTTAAAAACGAAACACTTTTGAAGGGGGCTTTATGCAGCTTATATATAAAAGTCAATATATAAATTGTGATATTAGTGAAGATTTTTAGTCGGGGATGGGTAACTAGTACATACATATATGTAGGCTACATACATAGTCTCGATTAACTGGGCCCAATTTACATTGAGGAGCAAGAAGAGGTTACACCAGCAATTCTGATAAGGACACTAACAAAATAGCGTACCATTGCTGCTAAGAGAAATTCCCCCTCCCCCAAGAAAAAAGCTATCAAGGACTTCTTACAACTGTCATTCTTGAAGTAAAGCCGTTTTTCAAGAGGGGAGGTTGGGGGAAGAGAATTGATATCGGAAGTCCCACGAATCGGAACTCCCACTATCGGAACTACCACGGAATCACCACGATACACCTTAGACTTCAAATAACCCCACATGAGAATGTTGTTTACAGATTGTAATGTGGTCTACAAGAAGGGTGGTCAAATTGAATCACACTGAAGGCTCATCGCATGCCCTCGCCGAGGAAGTAATTTTATTGAATAATTGCGCTGTAATTTCATTTCTGTAACCCTTTGGGGCAGTGCATTTGCTGTATTAAAGTAGATTTGAACGGAAATTTTTTCTTTGTTATTATTTGTATAATTCTCAGTTGTGTAAGATCACAGCAGCGCTACATTTCCCCTATCGGCGACTTTCGGAACTAATTTTTTTTATTACAGAATCTTTTCCCCCATGTCGTCATTAGCCCCCCCTACCAGATTTGGTGGTATTTCAGCAGATAGATCGAGCTACAGAAGGCTCTGAGTACTGTCAGTTTAAAAAAAATTACCCAACAGGAGACATGAAAATGAAATTATTCGTCAAATTAAAGGAAACTCGATTATGGAATTAGCAATTTAGTTATTAGTTTCATAGGGTGTGATGGGAAGTGCGCATTATCAATGAAAGCGTTATTGAAAAATTTATGATTTATAATTCTCGTCTGTGTAGTCAGAGAAGTATGGACGCCCCCAAATGTCTCTTATTCTTTGAAAAAAATCTTGCCAGCAAGCTGGGAGGCGAAGGTAGATAGTTTTTTGTCTAAGTTAAGGTTAATAAACTGACTTCAAAAGCAAGTAAGTGTTGTTGTACCTACAGCGAGTTTTGCGCATTTTTGAAGCAACACGAAGGCTATTTTGGAAAGGACCTCGTAATTTTGAGGCTTGGTCAGATGATGAAGACTACACCTTAACATGCAGCCCTCGTTCCTATCTTCCGCACACCATGAGTAGGAGGATGTTTGACATCGACAATTTTAACCTACACCAGGGCCGAATACTGGATCTTCTGCGGAATCGAGTACATAATCCGCAACCCTCCGGTCTCGAAGTCGAACTGGCAGGCTACGAGCGAACTAAGAACATCAAAAATGTATATTGGTCTTTCTTACCTACGGGTGTGGATTTCAACTCTTTATTTCTAAGGGCGGCAGCTATAAAAAAAAACCTTCAATACAAAAGTTGTTCATTATAATGGGGCAATTAATCGCCTAATTTGGATAACTAGCTTATTCCGCGCAGAGCATCTCATCATGCATTTCCGGCCAAATTGGCGCATTCTGGCTCCTGACGCTTCAGCTCGCCAAGAATACAGAGAGCGTAAACTATCGTCAAGAAAGAAATAAAGCCAAGTTAGCGATTCAGTGCTCCAAGAAAATTCGCCAAGACAAAAAAGGCGCCGTAGAACGGGAAAGTACTCGATATGCAATGTTCACAATTGTAAGCTCTATGATGTTCATCTCAATTTGTGAATTCATCTGGCTGATTTAAACTATTTTGACATTGATCTGAAAGTTCTCTGGTTCGCTTAAGCCTATCAGCTTCATTTCTAACTGATCTCTTTGGAATAATTTCATCCAAAGTTTCATTATATTGTAAGAAATATTGAGAATTATTTCTAAAACTCATTTTTTTTTCAAGAAAAAGTTGTTTTATACCAGAACGAATATACTTGCAGGCTATTCCTATGAAATTATGCCTAACATGACTACCAGTTTTGACGTAGACTTACGTCTCTCCATAGTGGTCTAATGGTGTGTCGGGAAAGGATTTTTTTTTCTCTTTTCGGGCTAAAGTTAAACGCCTATACCTCCTCAACCAAATAACATAGAGAGTTGGTTTTAGTTTCATTTAACAGAAAAAGCTGCACTCTGAAGACTGAAAAAATAATTTTAGAATTTAAAATGACGGTTTAGTCACAGTCGAGTTGTAAAGTTGGTGAAAATCACGAAGATTTTTGCATAGATAGAGTCACATAGTCACACTAGACTATAGAATTAATAGTCACATAGAGCTACTTTAGTCACAGAAGGTCACAGTTGAGTAATCGATTGATTAACTGTCCTTAATTAATTATTATTAAGAATTGTTGATTTAATTGAGCTGTCCTTTCCATCGATTTAATTGTTTTGAGTTGGTTTTAGTTTCATTTAACAGAGGAAAGTCATAGAGTATAGGCCATAGGTCACAGTCACATAGAGCTACTTTAGTCACAGAAAGTCACAGTTGAGTAAGGTAAGTAAGTCTACGCCCCTCAATCTCAGCGGCCGTTCCACAGAGACAGCTTCCCGTTGATTTTTTTTACTTTCTCGTATACGAAGTATACAAAGAGAAAGTATTGTAATCGTCAAAAAATTCGAACTCGAGATTTTGACGAATCTCCACGTTTTAGACCTCCCTGAGTCTGAAAAACACAATTTTGGAATAATGTCTGTCTGTCTGTGAACATGATAACTCGAAAACTATTAGAGCTACGGGGATGAAATTTGGTATGTGGTCTTTAAACATAATTTGTAGGTTTCTATCAAATTTTGGACAAAATCCGTCAAAGGGAAGTCTGTCTGTCTGTATGTCCGAAGTCATGCGAACACTATAACTCAAAAACTTGAATAGCTAGATGGATAAAATTTAGTACACTGTTTTATCGTCATGAATGTAGGTCCGTATAAAATTTTGGGCCAAATCCGTCAACGGGCTGACTGTCTGTCGGTCTGTATAATAGCATACTTGTTCAACTCCATGCGCATGCGTAGATGCCTGTGCAAAGTAGGGATACTCCGAAAACTTGGCAGTTTGCCAAAAACCAATTCTGGCGGCGAGATTTTGTAAGGAAGCAAACATTTAGTGCGTCTCGTTTTACTTGCGTATTGGAAGCAATCTCTGCGCATGCGCAAGCTATTCAGCGAGCAAGCTATTCTCCTGTTTTCTTCTCCGCACGCGGAACTTGCAATTCTAGAGTTTGATAAAAAAAATAAATATTGCGAAGTTTTAATACATACGTATCTTTTTGAATATGATTCTTCACCTCAATATTTTACTATCACTATAATCAACAATGAAAAACCTTCTGATAGTCATTGCATTCTGGGTTACAGTTGGTTCGAACTTTTTATCAACGCAGAGGGAAGGGAAATGACAAATGTTTGAAAAGTATACGAGAAAGTTGAGGGGAGGCCACTCCCGCTGGTTTGTAAAGAACCCGATCGTTGCCATCTTCAAAAGAGGAATTAACCTCTTTTCTGTGGCACGTACTTTAGCGTTTTATGTATAGAGATTTTTTCTGTCTTCAAAAGTAAAGAAGTTATAGGGAAATGAAAATTTAAACCCAATCACCGCCACCATTTCCTCAACCTATCAGCTGAATGGCACCATCTACGAACTCGGCCGAGATTGATTTCGGTTAAGAGACCATGATCTGCAGAAATTTTCCAGAAGTCCTGCCATGCAATAGGTAGCATTCCTTAAAGGAATCTACCTAAAATAACTACGAGAATGTTAAGTATATTCTTTTGCCACCAATGAAGCAAATCCTCAAAAGAAAACCCATAAGAAAGTGAACGGATTTTAAATAGAATGGCTATTTTTATTAAGTGTCTTATTTGTAAAAAGAATGTGTGACAGAGGGTCAATTAACATTACTGCCTCGTGAAATAATGGCAATCTGCGAAGATAAACAGGAAAAATTTTGTCTAAATTCTTCCGAAAGTGACCGTTATATTTTTCACGCATGACGCTTGGCTGAACAATCGATTTCTGAGTACAAATAAAATTTTGTTTCTTCTCCTCAGTAAAAAAGACGGATTCTTCTCTCTCAAAGTTATATCATGATGATTTACGCTTTAAACTCGTGATATAAAGCATGTTATATATCTGTATCCAGTAGTAAAACATGAGAAACATAAGCCGCCAGCAGTTTCTGTATAATGCTTATTGCCATGATAACCTTATTCAGGAAACGCATTCTGAGAATGGTTTTGATTAAGCTTAAGTTCTAAAACGGTTTGTGTATTAAAATCAAGGTAGTCAGAAATGAAATCGGTGAAAGCAATATTTTCAACAAAAAATTATATAAATCTTTTATCTTACCTTTTGGCAATCAGTGTTATATGCGAAATTTTCCGAGCAAGCAATTAAATATCTGGTAAAATTGTTCGTACGTAGTAATGAATATCATAGTGAATAAAAACGCAAACATGCAGGAAGAGTGTACGGTACATAAAACATTAATTCTATCCCTATTGTTTTATGCAACAATAAAAAAAATGCTTTATTTTTTATTACCGCACTTGAACACAGGCAATTAGATTTTACAAGACGTTTAAATATAAATAAATTATCGAAGAATGATCATAGTAATAATTTCTTGAAGAAGAATAGCTTCTTAAAAAACCCTTTCCAATTAGCCCTGATGAAATTAAAAGTTCTCTAATTACATATGAAATATGTCTTTGGAACGATGGGCAATTCTAAACTAATTCTTCCTCAGGATGAACAAGCATAACTACAGAGTATTGTAACGGGAAAGACTTTAAAAAAAAGAGAAACTGTTAAACACAGGGAGAAATTCTTTTATACTTTTGTTATACACCGTTATATATTGTTTCTAAAATTAAAGTTTTAAGTAAGTGTAAATGTAGTAGCATATTATTATTTATGTATATTGTTTCTAAAATTAAAGTTTTAAGTAAGTGTAAATGTAGTAGCGTATTATTATTTATGTATATTGTTTCTAAAATTAAAGTTTTAAGTAAATGTAAATGTAGTAGCACTTAACCGGGAAATTGTATGTATAATTCAACTTCTTCATTTAAAAGTTCTCTAATTACATTTTAAATGTGTGAAATCGTCTTTGCAACGATGGGCAATTCTAAACTAATTCTTCCTCAGGATGAATAGGCATAACTGCAGAGTTCTGTAACGGGAAAGACTTTAAAAAAAGAGAAACTGTTAAACACAGGAGAAATTCTTTTATACACCGCTGTATATTATTTATGTATATTGTTTCTAAAATTAAAGTTTTAAGTAAGTATAAATGTAGTAGCATATTATTATTTATGTACATTTTCTCTAAAATTAAAGTTTTAAGTAAATATAAATGTAGTAGCATATTACTATTTATGTATATTGTTTCTAAAATTAAAGTTTTAAGTAAGTGTAAATGTAGTAGCACTTAACAGGAAAATTGTATGTATAATTCAACTTCTTTCTTTAAAAGTTCCGTAATTACATTTGAAATGTGTGAAATCGTCTTTGGAACGATGGGCAATTCTAAACTAATTTTTCCTCAGGATGAATAAGCATAACTACAGAGTTTTGTAATGGGAAAGACGTAAAAAAAAGAGAAACTGTTGAACACAGAGAGAAATTCTTTTATACTTTTGTTATACAACGCTGTATATTATTTATGTATATTGTTTCTAAAATTAAAGTTTTAAGTAAGTGTAAATGTAGCAGCACTTAACAGGGTAAACTGTATGTATAATTCAACTTCTTCCTTTAAAAGTTCCCTAATTACATTTGAAATGTGTGAAATCGTCTTCGGAACGATGGTCAATTCTAAACTAATTCTTCCTCAGGATGAATAAGCATAACTACACAGTTTTGTAACGGGAAAGACGTAAAAAAGAGAAAGTGTAAAAAACAAGGAGAAATTCTTTTATCCTGTTTTCATAGACCGTTGTATTATTTATGTATATTGTTGCTAAAATTAAAGTTTAAAGTAAGTGTAAATGTAGTTTCTCTTAACAGGAAAATTATATATAATTCACTTCTACATTCATTTCAAACCATCTTTTAAACTAGGTTAAATGACATATAGCATTCGATTTTTTCTTTCGATCAATAGTCGAGCGCTTTCGATCAATAGTTTAGTATTTTGTTTGAAATCGCAAATGGCCGTAGTTAACTGGAGTTTATAGAAACAGAGCGTTGAACTTAAACAACTTTAACTCTTATGCATGATTTAACTCATAAATGATTAATAGGATTGTTAAGACGATATCAAGAGCAGCATTGAGTTTCGGGATTTCTCTCTCTCTCTCTCTCAAACTCGTTATCTTATCATCCTCTTTTTCAACTGACTATAATGCATCATACAAATATTTATAAACCGAAATCATTGCATTTATTAAGGATTTATTGTTTTCAGTTCCAAAAACCTCTGCTTTTCTTAAAATCTGCGCAAACCAGTGCTCTATAAGTATCGTGATTCCTGGAAACGTTCCTGGAAGTCATTGGCAACAGGTCTACGTAGAAAAATTTATGAAGTAGGAAGATGTTTAAGTTTGTGCTTTGGATATGAGGATTGAAGAGATATTAGATGATCAATTGTTACAAACCTGGCTTTAACGCTAATTCGAATGCATGGACCTTAAAGGATCAATTTTTACTTTCGCGTATTTTCTCTTTCTCTGAAACTGAAAAAAATTGTTAAAAGAACTGCATGAAGATTACTTATTTAAAATCTTGTGTTAAATTTATTAACTTTTTCAAAATTAGGATTCAAAAAACTATGTGCATTCTTCTTCGGTTTTAATTTCTCGTATATGAAGTATACAAAGAGAAAGTATTGTAATCGTAAAAAAAAATCGAACTAGAGATTTTGACGAATCTCCACGTTTTAGACTTCCCTGAGTCCGAAAAACACAAGTTTGGAATTATGTCTGTCTGTCTGTCTGTCTGAACACGATAACTAAAAAATTATTAGAGCTACAGGGATAAAATTTGGTATGTGATCTTGACACATAATTTGTAGGTTTCTATCAAAGTGTGGACAAACTCCGTCTACGGAAAGTCAGTCTGTCTGTCCGCGTTCATACGAATACTATAACTCAAACACTTGAATAGCTAGATGGATAAAATTTGGCACACAGTTTTATCATCAGGAATGTAGGTCTGCATGAAATTTTGGGCCAAATCCGTCAAAGGGTTAACTGTCTGTCGGTCTGTATAATCGCATATTTCTGTAGACGATAACTTCTAAAAGAAATGACTTAAATAAATGAAATTCTTAGATAAATGAAATGAATGAAATGTAGTCTTGAAACTCTAATTGTAGATGTTTCTCCAATTTTCGTTTAAATCGGTTAAGGAAAAGGCGTTGAAATTGTATATTTCGGTTTTTGCCCATTCTACGACGCAAAAAAAGGAGCGAACGCTGGAGCGTTTTCCCCACCTTAGGGAATACCGCACATTTCTGGCGGGAGGTGTATTTTTTTTCTCCCACCCTTGTTAGTTGTATGCGAGAAAGTTTCGGGGAGACAACTCTCAACCCATCCAAAGTATATTTGTGCCAAATTAGGTAGCTCTAGGTGTAACTGTCTACCCTGTACAGCGCCATTGCAAATTGGCTTTTTGATTGACATTCATAATATTTTTTCTAAGACTAAACAAACATTTATTAGAACATTAAAACACAACTATTACACTTCGTACCTGCGTACATCGTAACTTCGTTCAACCGTACTCGTACTCGTCCCTTATTTTTAAATTAAATTCAAAGTAGGTCAACATCTTACTGTTGCCACTCATCTGATATCATACACTGTTATAACAATAAATAAATTGAAGTCACGCTTTTGTCAGGCATAAATATTAAATATGCTTACACACATATTCGCTTTTATTAGTAGAGATTAAAGAAAATATTTCGTTATCGTTTTATTTCCCGATTCTGGGATCGCCACACTAATTTTTGAACGAAAAGAGAGTGAAAAGTGAAGAAAGGTTTAAGAAATGGTCCTGTGGTGCAGAAGCAAAGTGATTTGATAAGTGGTTCTTAAAAGGAAAGTTAATATTTAATAACTTGCGATAACTTCCTCGTTGTCATTCCGCCATCCTCGATGTACCAACCACAACGTCTAGTTTAATTAATGCAAAAAGCA
Organism: Araneus ventricosus; assembly: GCA_013235015.1. Lineage (NCBI taxonomy): Eukaryota > Metazoa > Arthropoda > Arachnida > Araneae > Araneidae > Araneus > Araneus ventricosus. The sequence goes on from BGPR01000897.1 coordinate 145,362, forward strand.
CTCCTTTTTGAACTCTTAAAATGACAAGCAATTGCCTTTAGTGTTAGTTGAGGGATGATCGAAAATATTCAGGCATTTTGCGGAACTTGTAAGAAGGATCCGTACACGGGTTATTTCTGAGAGGAAATACGAAAAGCGTGCCATTATTTTGCGAAAGTTTTTTTTTTTTTTGCTAATACGTCAGTAGTAGAATCTAAAATGAAACAAAATTGTACAGATTAGATTTCACTAAATAAATGTAAAGGAAGCGTTTATCTTTTTCCTCTAAAAACCAGCGTGAGTGGCCTCCCCGAAATTTTCTCGCATACGACCAGTAATGTGGGGTGGGTAGGTAAATATTTTTGGGGTATATAACCGGGTATTTACCCAAGGCCTGGGTATTTTGAGAAAACAGTTATAAATGGTGATTTACAATGAAACATATAAAATTTATATATTCCCAAAAACTTGATATTTTGCAAAAAGAAGTAAGTGTCTTTGGCCAGCATTCCGCGAGCATAAAAATTACGTTCCCAAAAAAGGTGCTGTTTCCCCTCAACCCGCGTGGATAAAAAATTCGAACCTACTGTAATCCAGAATCCTATGACTATCAGAAGGTTTTTCATTGTAGATTATAGCGTTTGTAAATTTTTAGGTGAAGAATCAAAGAGAGAAAGAATCAAATTCAAAGAGATGCGTACCGATTTTTCCACTCTTGCCGGCTCAAGGACAAAGTGACGCAATCCTTCCGCGTGCACAGAGATTGCTACCAGTACGTATGCGCATGGAGAATCGGATTAAAAAAAATTGAATATGCAATTTGAACGCCTTTTTTAACCGATTTGAACGAAATTTGGACACAGATCTATAATTAATGTTAGCATCCGTGATACCATGATTTATTTATCTAAGCGAAAGGGATTATGAGATATAATTTTTACTAGTATGCGATTATACAGACCGACAGACAGTCAACCCTTGGACGGATTTGGCCCAAAATTTTATTCGGACCTACATTCATGACGATAAAAACGATAAAACTGTGTACCAAATTTTATCCATCTAGCTATTCAAGTTTTTGAGTTATAGTGTTCACATGACCGCGGACATTCAGACAGACTTCCCGTTGACGGATTTTGTCGAAAATTTGATAGAAACCTACAAATTATGTTTAAAGACCACATACCAAATTTCATCCCCGTAGCTTGCCAGAATACATTAACAGGATTCTGGAAGAACGCTAAAAGATAATTTTAAAAGTAGACTCTTAATAATTTATATCAGGACAAACTATTGATTTCATTTATTTTCATGCTTTTGATTATTGAAAAATTAATTATTTAATTTAATTGTTTCAAAATATTTATTAGAACCTTTCTTATACTTCAGTATTTGCTAACAGAATTTGAAATGCCTATGTAACAAATAATTACTAATTTATAGAGAAAATTAAATTTCGGCTATTTTTAAAAATCGTCCGGTTTGATTGATATTCTCATTATAATTAAAAAACGCTTCAGATCAGAAAAGGATTTTGTGTATTATAATTTTTATATAATAGTAGTTTTTACATTAAAAATATTATACATGAAACCATTTTAATCCGGAACAACGTCGGGTATATCAGCTAGTATACTGTTTAAAAAGTGGAAGCGAATGCGACTGATGGGAGCATTTCAACAAGGTGTCACAGTTTAAAACGTACTGTAATGTAACGTAAACGGGAAGGTGACGGGTTGAAAGCAATAGTGTCCCGGAAAGATAGCTAATTTGTAACTAAATTTTTGAATTTTGTTTTTCTACACCCTATACTTCCGGGTACATTTACATGTCCGTAAATTTTTTTGCCCCTCTACTTTTCCACCAAACCGCCGCCACTAAAAAAAGTCATTTGCATGCAGTTCTTTCAACAGATTTTTGCAGTTTCAGGCTTACGATAAATATAGTGAGCATATTGTAATCATCATGAAATTCGACCTCGAAACTTTGGCGAATTCCCCCGATTTAGAACACTTTGAGTCCTAAAAATTCATTTTCGGAATTATGGCTGTGCGTCTGTCTGATTATGTGTATGTGAACATGATAACTCAAAAAGCAACAAGCTGCTTTGGAGTCAATGGAAGCAATTTTGATTTGTGTATATAATTTTTAAATGACTTGGGCCCAATTTTATAATAATGTGAAAGAAGAAACTGATGTAATTAAAAAAGTAAAATCAACTTTCAAATAAGACTGGGCTAAAAAGGATCAGACTTGCATCTTTTTTTTTATTATTCTACGTGTTCATTTCATTAGATTAATTAAAATTTATTGATTTTTTTATCAGAGTAACAAAACCCATTACCTACCTACTTTTTTCACTTTTTATTTATTTAGCATTTAAACGTCCCGTATCAATGCTTGGCAATTATGACAACCCTAACTATTATGGACTGAATATACAGTGTGTCCGTAAAGTCATGGTGCAGTTATGAACGCTTGTTGTGGCGAACAGAAACGAAACGAAAGGTTGAAACTTGCGCTACATTGGACAGTATCCCAAAGAGTGTCTGTAGTGCAACAGTGTGCGCGCGCAGGTGATGACGCAACTCCTCGCACCATACGGAGCCGACTGTGACGTTAAACATCTACCTTGACATGTTGCAATTGTATGCAGTTCCACAATTTCCAGAAGGTGTCATCTTTCAACAGGACGGCGCTCCTCCACACTACGGCAACATTGTTCGTGAGTTTCTTTCTGGATACAACATTCCCCCAGCGGTGGATAGGCAGGGGTGCTGTCATGGCATGGCCACTACGATCCCCGGATATAACGCCATTAGACTTTTACTTGTGGGGTTATGTGTAGCAACATGTGTACAGTGAACGTATCAACGACATTAATCATTTAAAACAGAGAATCACGGATGTTATTCACTCTGTTACACCAGACGTCCCTACCCGTGTGTGGGAAGAACTAGACTATCGTTTAGATGTGTGTAGGGCAAAAAATGGAGCCCACATTGAACAAGTATGCAAACCTGGAGAGTTTTCCTTTTATTTGGTGAAGATGTCACCTGTGTATCTTGTTTCGTTGTTTTCCTGTGACCGGTCAAAAGTGCACCATGACTTTACGAACACACTGTATTACTGCTACAAAAGGCATAATCCATCCCTTGTGTTCAATCTCTGTCCCAGATGAGTTGCTTTATTTGTGTATCTAATCTGTAATCATTTTTTATCTTATGTATTTTGTTCTGTTACGGTCTTTATCTAGATAATTCCCCAAATCTTTGAAGTCTCTGAACAATCGTCAAAGTGATATTTCCTGACTTTAATCGATTGAAAATTGCTTCTAATGATAAATAAAGAGAAACTCACGCTGTTATCATTAAAACTCTTGTCACGTACCATTTCTACCATTTTCGGAAAATTTAAATGAATGGCTGGACTGAAACTCAATTGCTTCTAAGCGGATTTGAATTCATTTGTTTGTCTCTTTACTCGGCTTAAATTTTTTCACCTACTGAGTATTCCATTCCTTCAGATCTGCTCGGCTGAGTTTGATTATAATAGTCAACCCAACTGGAATTGTCGTTCTCATAAAGAATGAAATCTGAACATCAGTTCTTTTTATTTATTTACTCGTTTAAGATCTGTATTAATAATTCAGAACTCGACTGCGATAGTTTGTTGGATTGCTGTTAGTCATAGTTATGAAGTCAATGGTTTGGTTATCAGATGCATGTGTTTCTGTTCTGACGGATCTGAATCATGCAGATTTTGCAAAGATTGTAATCTATTTATTCGATTTAATGACTGAATTTTAAAGTATGCTCTCTGTATGATATATGGTTTTGTGCTGAAAAGTTGAGTTCTTCTGGTTGATTAATATATTTTATTGATTTTGGAATCATTATCATAACAGAAAATTCAGATCCAAATATTTACTGAAGTGAATTATAAACTGAATGCTCCCATGTAAGAACGGCACTTCCTGTCTGCTTGCAGATACGGAAATCCTCCGCGCTTTTGCGCATGCGCCAGTCGGCACATTGACTTCGCCAAAATAGGTGCTAGATGAAAGACGAGAAGATGTTTATTTTTTATTAAACAACTAGCCGCTTCGGCGACCAGCTTGTGTGTGTGTCAATAAAATTTCAATTGAATCACTTATAAATAATTTTATATTCATGGTACCCTTAAAAAGTAGATTCAAACCTCAAATTGCTATAGACATTTAACACGAGTTCATTTCGTAACCTTGCACTCTTTTTCTGTTACTGGTCTGTATTAACGTAAAATACGCAGTTGATTTCAACATTACATTGGCACGGCACATTTTACGTCCAGCAGTATGCTAGTTGGCTTAAAACGCGCTTATAAAAAGTATTAAAACATAGCAATGATAATCTTTCAGTTTACTGGATTATTTCATTACTAGAAAATCACCCGTCATGGTATGATGGGTGCAAATTGCCTCTTCATTTGAGAGATTTCCCGTCAAATTTGTCGTGTTGAAATAGATATATATGCGAGAGAAATGTTTAACATTGATTGAAAACGAATAAAATAAACATATGTTTTATGACGGGAGATATTTTTTTAGTTACATATTATTTACATATTTCTTTATTCAAAAACCTCTCGGTAAACAACATTTCGTGTGAAACATTTTTCGTTGTTTAACAATTTTATTATAATTCAATTACCATGAAATTCTCAGCTTGTCAAACGTAAGTCAAAAGTTAAAATTTCAAAGTAATTCTTCCCTGAAATTCTAATCTAAACAAAGCACTTCTCTGCTTGTCAAACGTTGCCAAAAAATATCATCAAATTATATCATCACGATTACAAAAAATAATGAGATGCATCGTGGCGTTCAAACTATATCACGCGCAATTTACCACTTTCTATTAAAAAACGGAAATTAATTTGAAATATATGATTAATATAATTTACAATTTCTCGGGAACTATTGATCATAGCGAGATACATTTTATATCAATCGATAGCAAATTTTATTTCACTATTTTAGAGCTATTAAATTTGAAATTAGAACGACAATTACTCTTTTAAATTTAAAATTACTGAAATTCAGGTTCTCTAACAATGAAATAATGCTGTTTAACGTCTCTCAGTGCTATGACGCGAGTTTTACTGTTGGTGACGTCACAGCGTTATCGAGAGATCTGGGCTAATATATTAATAATATACTAAATATCTTGAGGACTTCCTTTACAGATTTCACAGAAAAATTGATCAAATAAAAGAAGAAAGTAAAATCCAGTAAGATATTTTCTTAGCTTTCAACAATGGTAGCGAAACACGCAATTGAATATTTGTTTAAACCATGAAAACGGTTTGAAATGCGTTGCAACAAAGAAAAACATTGTAGTAAATTATGCCAAAAAATATTTTTTTAATTTATTTAAATTAGAGAAAAAACCGTACGACAACTTTAATGATATCATTGAAAAGATATTTTTTAAATTTTTCAGATGGTGTAAAAATAATTTTTGTGCTGTAATATTTTTGGAAGTTATTAAGGAAAAACCGCTAAAATTTAGCTTAATTTTTAAATAAATAAAATTCTAATTAAAATTTCGAAAAAACTGCACCGAGATGCACATTCCCACCCTCCAAAATATGTTTGTGCCAAATATCATTGCTCTAAGCCTGGTCTGTTCTGTAGAGCGCCAACACACTCACACACAGACATTCTCCTTTATTATTAGTATTGATATATAGAAACACTAGTTTATAACTCTGCATTGCTCGGGGTCCATATTTTTTCATATGCCCGTCTCCATTTTTTTCAGTAAATATTGTCAATAACTTTGTAAGTTCCAACTTTACTTTCTCATTCATTAAACAAAGTATGCATTTGATTTCAATATTAAATTGGCGCGCCACATTTTACGACCAGCAGCAGGCTAGCTGGATCAAAACATATTACCTTAGCTTTCAACGATGGAAGAGAAACACAGGGCAGGCTGAATGTTTAGCAGGGCACGGCTGAACCTTTGTGTTCAGCCCCCTCCTTAACATTTGACGAGATTTATTCCATCAGAAAAAACAAATATTTAAAGACGTGGAGGGTCCCTCCATCCCATGATTGGTATAAGCGGAGCAGTCCTGGTGGCTCCATTGGCCTTGCCTGCGATAGAGCCGACCAGACGGCGCTGTCTAGATTTGTTAGCGGTCACCTGAGGAGTTGCTCCTTTAGTCACGGTAACAAAGTTTTTCCGGTCTGCGCAAAGTGTGGAATAGCGAGTGCGTCCCCAGAGCACATCCTCTCTTGTCTTCGCCTATCTAGGGAGACTTTCGAGACGGATCCTTTGCTTGCTCTCGATTTCTTGAGGGTTAGTGGGTTCGTGGACGATGTCTAGCTGCCGCTAGACAGAGAGGGATTAGTAACAACAACAACAACAGAGAAACACGAAATAAATATTTGTTTAAACAATAAAAACGATTTGAATTTCATTGCAACGATGAAAATTATTGTTGTGGATAAACAATAGGTAAGAAACGCCCGAATTTACCACTTAAAATTAAATAAATAAAAATCTAATTCTAATTTTAAAATAATTTTTACGGCGTTAGCTCCTTCTGCTAATCCATCAGTGTGCCAAATCTAGATGCTGTAAGTCGAACAGTGTGGTCGTGCATAAAGAGCCAGAAAACGAATACACACGTATGCATTCCTCTTTTATTTATATACTAGCTGCGTGGCCCGGCGTTGCACGGGCTATCTCGAATACCGCGTCATTCCCTGGCAGAGAGAAGTGAGATCACGTGATACATGCCCAACATTCTCTCCTCGGCAAATAAGAAGAAAAGAGCTGTTCAAACATTCCGCTTGCGTAAACGCGTCGAAATCGACTTATTTTTTAAAAAATCGCAAAAAATACAAAATTCATGGTTCGGAATTATTTTTTTGTCTGACTTTAGTACGGAGGGAAGGAGATAACCCGGCGTTGCACGGGATCCATATTTTGCCATATCCCCACCTCCAGAGTATAAACGCATGAAGCAAGAAGCACTGCATACATGAAATCTCAAAGTTATACCTCACTGAAAACAAAGTTTTAGTAAAACCCTATTTGAGCGATTTAATTTTTCCTGCTTCTTTACATCAATTACCAAAACCTGCATACAACGTCATCCGTATTGCATTGTTGCATGATTGAGGGATCCATATTGTATTGTTGCAGCTTTCAACAATGAAAGTGAAACACTCATTCAAATATTTGTTTAAACAATGAAAACGGTTTGAACCGCTCTGCCACAATGAAAAGTATTGTTGTAGATTAATTTTTAGTTAATATATTTTTACTAATTATAATTTCGGAATTTAAATGATCAAAATGGATTTCTTGGATTATCCCCCATCTTTTGGTACTTTCGACTCGCTTTTCCGTTCAACGGTTCATGAGAAGAGAGCCTGACACAGTCATACTGCAGTCATGCAGTCAATAATAATGTAGAAAGGTTACACAAATGCAATCGAATTAATACAAAATAGTAAGAATAGTATTCATAAAGAAAATGAATATCAACATCGGAAATGAGTACCTAAAAGAAAAATTTGCCTAACAAGGAACTCCGAAAAAAAAAATCTTCTAACTCACTGTGTATCACCTCTCTGCGGAATAAAATCTTCCAAGAGTGATAATTCCGGTTTTTCTGAAACGAACAGTATGGAGTGAAATCAAAAATGTTTTTATCAATTTTTTTAAGCAATGAAACTTTCTTGGCTACACAAAGTTTCCTGATTAAAAGTTTCCCAAACACTTCTTTTCCTTAATGATATGCCGTTGCTGTCTTTGAGTTCGTAATTTTTACGTTTTCTGGTGATAGCTTATTATATAATACAGTTCTATATAGAACAGTTCTTAACTCTAAAAAAGCCGGATTTTTTAAAATTAATTTTAAAATGTTTTCTGACTTTTATTTCCTGAATAAAACATGGGAAAAATACTTCTAATTTTTTTGTTTTAAGTCTGATTTATGGCTAAAAACAGTTTGTTAGCTACTCACAACTCTGGGCTTTATTTCAGGAAAAAATTTCCTTGATAAAATTCTATAATATTAAACACATATGAGTTTTAATAATTAATAACATGGATAAGGAATTTCCTTCAACGTTGTATGATATATAACAATATTAACAATAAAATATGAAATTCTCAAGCGTACAAGCAGAGCTAAAAAAATGCAGCCTCAAGTGAAAAACATCAATTTATTCAATTCTTACTATTAGTTCACACTCTCCCTATATATATATATTTATATATCTTGCTCAAATTGTCAATCGTTAATAAAATACTTTTTATTCATCCACTCAAGTTCAAATACATTTTTTAAAACTTGTAGTAGATGACACTTGATGTTAATGCAGTTTTTTAAAATATGAATTCATTAATTCAATTTAATTAATTAATTTTAGTTTTATATGGGAGAAAGAAATTTCTAAAATAAAATTTTTCTTCGTTGACCTAAGTAGGAATTGACTTTAAAATTTTTTTATATTACTTGTTTTTATTTTTTATCAGCACTCGGGCTGCCATCTATATGTTGTAAATTGATTTAATAAATATTTCAGCGTGTATCCTATTGGCCACAACAGGCATTAGAGCTTCAGTCTTATTCTCAAGATTTCAGAAGACAAAATTCGTTATGTTGCTTAAAGGCAACACACGGCATTTAAGGGTTAAAATTTCAAAATCCATCTGTCCAGAAATGCCATATTGATTGGGGTGATAACTTCTCTTCAATTTCCAAAATACAAAAAAAATTAAATTATCCATATAATAATTTGCATCAGATCGGCTAGATAAATGCATGGGATATATTCCATAAAGGAGGCGTACAGTATTTCGATCAACTTTTAATTGCCTCTTCTCCTAAAACACTAATACTGAACAAAAGTTTTATTGCAAACAAAAATATAACGCTGTCAATAGCCCTATATATTTCTTCATCTACAGCTAGAGCCAAAAAGAGATCGAAATAAAGTTTGCTGGGGTATTTATTTGGTAGAGAAGTGACAGATTGGTGAGTTTCCGAAATTAGAAGACATTTTTTAAAGGCAAACTCTATTTCGGAGTGCCCTATGAATTTAGCTTTTCATGAAAAGAATATGTGTATAACCTTAAATGGCAACGCGCGTGTTAAAAAATAAAATGTGTTTATTCTCCATACACCAGAAACTCAAAATGAGATGTCTCTACTTGAGATACAAAGTATTATTACTATTGCAAAAGATAGAAATATGCTTGCAATATTAATGTAGATAAACAATTAAGGGCTTATTCAGACTTTTATCGTTTCCTTGAAAATCTGTATTCACCAATCTTATTTTTAAAATTAAATTAATTAAATTGTTGAAATTTATTTTAAATTTTTAAGTGAATTTTAAAAAAATTCAATTCAATTTTTAATTCATCTAAGAGCAATCTGACAACACTTGGCTTAAGAACAATAAACTTTTATCACGGTATTATCACGGGTGTTTTTCTTAACATAAGTATCAGAGTTGCGGCGATTTAAATCAGTTGATTAAAATCACCGATTTAAATCGCGATTTAAATCAACTGATTTTTTTAAAAAAATCACTGATTTAAATCACTTTATTTTAAATATCAATTTAATCTGCTTTAATGAAATAAAATTGTTCATATATCTTTAAATAGTGATTTTAAAATATTTTTAAATGTATATTCAAAGAATATATTGAACATAAACAAAAATATTTCATTGAATTGGTGTAACTAGAATACTTCCCTATCTTTATTATTGAGAACAAAGCAAATTATATTTTAAATAAATCTCTAATGAGCAACACAATAAAATGCAAAGTATGAGATGCTCCTTTTTATAAAATAAAATAAATATTGTGAAAGGATCATGATCACAAAGAAAGAACATAATAAAATGCAGTGAGTTTCATTTTAATATTGGAGAAAACTAAATTTGTTTTTGGGGACAACAAAGTGTTTATATTGCAATAATGTTCAAATGTAAGATAATTAATACATATAAATGTTCCAAAAGAAATACAAACATCTACATAGTGCAATCTCTTAAACTATGATCTATACTTATAAAAGGCAATGTTTATATGTGTGTGTGCGCTTACAAATATTTTTTAAATAGTTGTTACATATTTGAATTAATTTTTTTAAATTTATGTTTTTTTAAAGAAAGTACAGCTTAATGACCGGTATGTTGTTATATATATATATATATATGAGGGGAATTATTCTATTAGAGCTCATTGTCTAATATACAAATGTTAAATATATATATATAGTTTTAAAAAATCATTAAAATAAAAAAAATCTCGATTTAAATAAAAAAATCCGATTTAAATCAAATAAATCGATTTTTTTGAAAAAAATAAAAAAAATCGACAACCTTGATAAGTATTTTCCATCAAAGAGACGATAACGATAAATTGAAAGTGAAGTAATGCAGGAACATTAGACAACAGAAGGCAGGAATAACAGAAAGCAGGAACATTAGACAACAGAAGGCAGGAACAACAGAAAGCAGGAACATTAGACAACAGAAGGCAGGAACAACACAAAGCAGGAACAAAATCAATGGCCTGTTGGGGTTCCGTGAATTAATAGCTTGCTGGAAGCGTATTTAGTCCAGTTGCTTTTTGGCAACCAAATGACATATCTAAACCTGAATTCATATGACTAAAATGGTAACCAGAAAACGAGCCAACCCCGCTCTGCCTTGCCATCCGGGTCAATTGAAGAACGACAGCTGGAACAGTTCGGACACTGAGGTCGGAGTCCGAATGGCCATCACTTGTCACGTCCCTCCCGAAGGAGGTACGTATCGGCATCGGTGAGGGATAACTCAACACACACCATCACTATGTCCTCCAGAGAAGTGAAAACCAGCTTTCTTACGAAATAACGTCTGAAACAATGATCAAAATACAGGTCATGAAAAATCTATTTGTGACGAAATAGGTTACAAATATGCATCTAGCAAGCTTCTGTGCTCCCTATAGTTCTTTATAATTTCAATTTGACTTGGTTCAAGTAAAAATAAAATTCAATTCATTTTATTAAGTGTTTCATTGTTTATTTGTGTTCATGGTATACGTTGTTTTATTTGCACTCTTGCCATTTTCCTTACATTCGCTTCAAAATAAATGCCTGGAACAGAGAACAGTTTTTTGTTTAGTTTGGTATCAACAAGATCTTATTTTTGTTTAACTTTGCAGTAGTTTAAATTTCGAGACTTGAGGGTTCAACATTATAAATAAGAAGATACCTTCGCAGAGCTTAAATGATTAGGAAGTTTTCATGTTTAGTCTGTCTAACATGATGTGCTTAAATGATCAGTAAGTTTTCATGTTTAGTCTGTCTAACATGATGTTATCCATTCTTCTTCATGCCATTGTTTTGTATTTGGTGACACTTTCTGTTATTTGTACTCATTCAAATATTCAGCCAGTTATTTACTTGTTCAAAATATAAGCAGACAAACGTAAACATTTGATTGCCACTTTATATTGGTATTTTGTTTTTCTGCTAGAGCAAGCGACTCATCCATATAAACACAAACAAAGCGACCAGACCCTTTGGATATGCAGGGACAGTCCCAATTTCTGACTCTTTGTCAGAAATTTCCCTGTATTTGTCCCATCCTTGGACTATAAGTAAGTAGTTCACATTGAAAACATAAAAAGGTTAACTTGATCTAATTTTTTAAGTTTGTTACCAATGTCCTCCACAATTTCTTTTACGTGCAAAATAAACTCTCCCTAATTCGACTTGAGAACGCAAGTGGAATCGTTTCCTTCTCTGTTCTTATTTATTACTAGCCGCCTTTGGTGACCAACTTGTTCGCAAGGAATATTGACTATGTTTAATATCAGCTAATTCTCTTATGCATATTCTTCATGGTTCCTATAATGAAGTATTTTTAAATCTTAAAAGATAGCAGACGTTTTAATCCATTACTATTTTAGAAGCATTGCACCTGCTCTGTTCATTGTGCCTATGCACTTCTTTAACTACAGGAAGAGCAGAAGATAAAGTTTTTCCCAAATCCAAAAATAAGCCGTCCTTTTTCTAAAAAAAAATTTAAAAACTTTCCCAAAAGAAATAATAAGTACATTATTATAAAATTGCTAAAGAAGGCAGTAAGAGATATAGGATCATAAACAATAAATTTTATTATAACTTATTTTTAAGATTGATTCAAGTATATTAAATATATCCTGTGTATTTATTTTAAGTATGTTTCTTTTTTCAAAATATATTTTCCTGTTAAAACAAAATACTTTAAAATAGTGTAGAATTCTACACTATTTTGAACTAAATAATTCTCTATACAGTGTTCTATACTGCACTCCTTAGAAAACGCCTTCATTGTTTATATTTAGCTGAATTTTTTCTCTTGTTCTCAAAGTAAATTGGAGCGCTTAATGTGTATGATGGCATCCCGAATCGCCTCCAAATAGAAAGTTGCCGAATTTGATTCCTCCCGAACTTTAATAGCCAGATCAATTTGAAACTTAAAATACTAGAAACAGTTAAGACGGTGGTCTTTGGATAGGTGTTTGGGGTGGAAGGGTGGTTTTTTTAAGAAGATGGGTTGTTTCAGTTATTTATTTTGTTTAATTTTAGAATGGACTAGCAGTACACGCACGTCGTTGCCCGTGGCATAATGACTTCAACAAAATGAAAAAAGCCCAAAGATTTAAAAACGAAATCAAAACACACACACACACACACACACACACACACACATATATATCTATGCCATATATATATATATCTCATAACTATATATATATATATCTCTCTCTCTCGAAAAGATCAGGCTTTATAAAAGGAGAAAAGGCAGTCCATTGTCATCAAGGAAAAGACGATATTTGTCCAAATCTTCATTTATTTAGGCATCAGGTTTTATTTTTCATAGGTAAAGCACTTAATTTGTTTGCAGCTCCATGACCAGAATTTCAGAAGTTTACGCCCGCGCGGCGTGTTGTTGTTGAATGCTTACATGCTGGCGTGAAAAAGGGCCGAAAAATGAATGCGCAGAACGCTTAAGTACCCAGAATAGGGAATTCCCCTTGAAACTCGTGATTTGAAAGGAAAGTTGTAGTGCGTTAATTATGATGAAAGTAGAAGTATTTAAAATGAGGTGTCGTTAAGATTATTTAGGAAAGTTAAAAAATTAAAATATCACATATATATATCTTAACGACACTTCATTTTAAATACCTCTACTTTCATCATAATAAACGCACTACAACTTTCTTTTCAAGTCACGAGTTCTAAAGGGGAAATTCCCTCTTCTGGGTACTCAAGCGTTCTGCGCATTCATTTCTGCCTTTTTTTCACGCCAGCATGTAAGCTTTCAACAACAACGCGCCGCTCGGGCGTAAACTTCTGAATACTGGTCATGGAGCTACGTAAAAATTCAATACTTCACCTATGAAGAAATAACGTAATGCCTGAATAAAAGTAGATTTAAGCAAATATTGTCTCTTCCATGATCAAAATGGACTGCATTTCACCTTTTTAAAGCCTGATCTTATATATATATATATTAATTCTGTTAAGGATAAGTAGAGACACTGAATATTTAATGTTTAATGATTAGTATGGATATTTTATTGAATGATATATTTATTGTTTCTAGTGTAATATAAAAGTGCAATATATTGCTGTATTACATATTTTTATCTTGAATTTTAGTCCTTTCTATATAGTTATGTTTTATTGTTAGGGTTAGTTTATGATTTTTCTTTCTAAATTCTTTCATTTTAGGGTAAATTACCCAGGTTGTTTTCTCAACAACTTTAGTAACAGGGATGGTCTGTACAGCAAAATTAATTTAATCTGGCTAAAGCTTGTCCACAGCCAAGCTGCCATATTAATTGTTGAAAACTCCATATACTTGGATTGCCTTTTTCAATACTATTAATAACAACAGAGTTTTTTTACATGTTGACATATAAATGTTTAAACTTAATTTTATGTTCATGGTATCTATAGTATTTTCAATTCTTTAGATTTGTTTTAAATTTGGTTGAATTGTTCAAGTAATGACTGTTTAGTATAGGATTTGCTTCTTGATATGTCTAGTTTACTTTGTTTCTGTATGATCATATATAATAAGTTTTATATATATATATATTCACCGCATTTGTGAAGTTTTTTTTCCTCATATTTAAATCATTTATAGAACCTATTTTTTCTCACAATTAAATCTTTTTCAGATTCTATGTTTATCATATTTTGTCCATTTCCTAAAATTTTCCTAAAGTTTACTTCTTTTGAAATTGCACTTCTTTATTTTAAGTATTGTCTTAACTGTTATTGCATTTGTTTCTGGTTTTGTTTATGTTTGTATATATATATTATTGATTTCGCCCTCCATTTTTAGTGAAAGTACACGCAGGAACTAAAGATATCAGCATACATGCGCGACTATCAAAAAGTACAAATCAAATGACTCTTGGATCAGTAAAATCTTGGATTAGTAATTAAGATTAGCTGACGCAATAAAATGATCGAGAGTATGACGTGATTTTTGCTTGGTACCGCCAGTCAATCGGATAATAGAAATGTATTCTGGGAACTGAGATTAACCTTGGGTCGGTCGAAAGCTTCGTCGATTCGTATATGCGAGAGAAAATGTTTTGAATTGATCAATAAAGAAATTCATAGAAAATCGGGGGGGAAAAGATATTTTAACCATTCTTGTTTTAAAACAAGGATAAATATTCCGGTTTATATCTAAAAAAATGAAAATTATAGCGTTATTAGAACGTCGGTTGCAAGAAAATAAGAATTGAAAGTTAAAAATATAGAGGAAAAGTGACTATTACTTACAAATTTCTCAAACTTCAGTAAATTATGTTGGAAATTCAAAACAAACTTCATTAGAATGAAAATTGCTTGTTCTATCCAATGGTGCATTGATCGTTTTTCAACGATCATTAGAAAAGATATTACAACCGTAAACGTGCCAAAAATGACCCAAAACAACACAAAACATTAAATAAAAAATTTCTAGATTAAATTTTAAAATTCCGGCTTCGAGGTGCATTGAGTCACCATTCACTACCTGTGTGCCAAATTTCATGGCTGTAAGTGTGATAGATTAGTCTGTACATCGCACACACACGCAAACATTACCTTTTATAAGTATGGATTGTTGACATTTTCTTGAGTTGATGTAGGTCAAATGACACCCAAGTTATAGAATAGGCGAAAGGTAGTTGACAAAGTCGATTGGGCCATCAAAACATTTTCTTTGTTATTTTTATTCTGTTAATTTATAGATGATTTAATTATTATAAGACACAACATAATACGGGAGAGAACATGCATATAAAGGAAGACGGTTAGCATTAAACACTGACGCCGACAGAGGGCAGAATAGTAGGAAATATATGGAAATACAGGCATTATTCGTGCTTTAAAAAACATTTTGTCTCTGTTATCTTTTGATGCTGATTTCCGGAAATTCGTTTTGAATGTCATTAGTTTTTATGCAGGTCCAACTGAAGACCTAAGTTTTGAATATACGGTTATAAATTGGAGAACCATAATCATGCATTTCTGAAAGATAATTTAAGCGCATAATGAAATACCAACAATGCCGTAAATATCCAGCATCGTATTCTAGAATTTTTCTGTTAGAAAAGATGAGAATTCCAACGAGGTGTAATCAGAACATTTTAAAAACTTTACAACACTTTATTTTGCGCTTGCAACTGATCCATTTTCGTGTGAAGAAAGCTTCTAATTTATTGCATACTAAATGATAACCTGGCTTCGCTTGGGAACAAAATCTTTTCATAAGACCCCCTCCTTTTCTCTTCCAACAAATATTATCACTAACTTTCCCCAACAAAGGAAATCTCCTTTGAATCCTTTCTTGTTGAATTAAAATTTTCAAATCTAGCCTTCATGCTACCTTACTAGCCGCCTTCGGCGATCATCCTGTTCGCCGAGAATATAATTTCGATTGAATCTCTTATGCATAATTTGATATTTATAGTTTCCTTAACAAAGTAATTTTAGACTTCAAATTGTGATGGACATTTAACCCATGTTCTTTTCATCGTCTTGCACATTTTCTGTCCATTGTCTACATCAGAGGTTCCCAACCTGTGGTACGCGTACCCCTAAGGGTACGCGTACCACAGGTTGGGGGACTAGTTGGAGTACTCGAAATCAAAGTTGGTTATTGCGGACAAAAGAAAACTTAAGGAATTAAAAAAAATTACAGAATTTTGCTTTCCCAAGTGAATACTTGCTATTTAATAGCTATACTACTTGAATAATTTACTATTGCCAAGCGTAATTTTTAGCTATCCTAATAAGTCAATGCGAAATTAATACAATACTGCTTTCGTTTATTTTGGCATGGTACTAACACTATTGTAACAATGGAATAAAATATAAAATCAAAAAATAAGTTATGCCAATATTATTAATTCGAGTCATTCAACTAACCCAAGTCTTTAACATCATTGATAAAAACTTCTTTGCATAGATGGATCGTTGAGGAGGGGGGAGAGAAGGATATGATAGTAGGGGGTACGCGAAAATAAAAAGACTTACCAAGGGGTACGCGAAAATAAAAAGACTTACCAAGGGGTACGCGAAAATAAAAAGACTTACCAAGGGGTAC
>BGPR01000897.1:166280-193828 GCA_013235015.1 Araneus ventricosus
ATTAAATAAAATAACATGCAATTAAAAATCATTCACTACTTATATTACCATTAAATACTTTAATATTCCGTTTTACATTAGGTCGTTCAGTTACTTTCCGATTTATAAAATATTTTCAACTCCTTTATATCATGTTAAATTCTATCTGTATTGCACTAAAACCGTCTTAATTTATTATTTCGTCCGATTAAATTTGTTATAACATGCGATTAAAAATCATTCACTACTTATATTACCATTAAATCCTGTAATATTCCGTTTTACACTAGGACGTCTAGTTACTTTCCAATTTATAAAATATTTTCAACTCCTTTATATCATGTTAAATTCTATTTGTATTGCATTAAAACCGTCTTAATTGAGATTTATAAACAATACAGTACAAATGAATGAATTTATGCTATATCAAAATACAATTTAGGAGAGTTTTGTTGTATTGAAACACATGTCATGACATTTAATTAGCGGATTTCATTGCATAGCAGATAGTTTAATACATACAAAGCACAAGTTTTGTGAAGAGTTTTCTAATGATGTTCACACTTAAAACTCTTTACATCAATTTTTTTTTTTAATTCTCACTTGATGGTTAATATAATTACGGTATATCTGTTCATGATATTTTTACTGCTAACATATAGAGCTACTTTTTTAAAGAAATCTTACGAGATAAATTATTTATTGAGTAAGAAAGATTTTAAAAAAGGAAGAACTGATATAGCTTTAACTAAATCAATTGATGGGAAATTTCATGTTTATAGAAAGAATATTCAACTTTGTGTAGTCGCTTTATTCTAAAATGTCAGAAATCTATATTACAGGAAGGGTCTTACAGTTTTGCGCTCTATTATAAAGAGATCGTGTTATGTGAATATATACGACGAACTGTATTCAGGAAGAAAGTTGTATACGTAAGAAATTATAGAATATGAATTTTTAACACTGACTATACGATGCAAACAGGGGAAGCATAAATACTGCAATGTATTCCTTTTGAAATTCCGACTACAGTGCACAAAGTAGTTTTCAGGTGCACGCTTTTTAGACAGAATTAGTTCACAGCCTAATATAGTCCTGATACACTAATTTTAACATAAACAAAATAATATTTCGTCTGGTTTTGAAAAATAAAAAACTGCAATTTAAAGTAAATTAAAAACAGTAAATAAGTCTGTATAATATAAGCATATATAGATCATTTAATCACATTCCTGGCGACTAACGAAGACCTAATTAAAAGTCAAAATACAACACCGTCACATACTCTTGCCTAGAAATAGAAACTTCCAAAGATTCACCTCCTAGAACCAGAAGTTCGAAGAATTCCCAGTTGAGCAGCAGAACACGCTAGCTTAAAAACAGCATCCAGCCACCACCAATTCTTCCGTAATTCATTCGAAAAATTCACACTTCCCATCACTGCCAACCCTTGAGTAACAAATTCCAGCGATCCCTCAGTATAAATAACAAGACAGAACAAAAACACAGTCCCGCGATTTTTAGGATGGTTGCGACAATTTTCATCAATATAACCGGTGGTAATACGTTATTCAATTCTTCTTTTTCGTCGCATCGAACACCACTATCAGCCCCGAATCATGGAGCTGCAACTGCATGAAAAAATGCAACTAAATGAAACATTCAACCCTTTCACTGCACTCAAATTTGATAACTCCTCTTGAAAATATTTTATATTATACTGGGATTGCAATCCTCAATGTGTTTTTATTTTATTCTTCTTTGTTCACGTATAATTATGTTCCCTTTCAAGTGTTTTTATATCCTAATGTTGTAACTTTTTTTGCTTTTGCTTTTCAATAAAGTTTCACACATACTCATCCAACCGACAAGGCGCCGTTTAGGCGCCGAGTTCGGGGGTATGCTGTGGTGTTATCTATAATATAAGCATACTCGCAGGCTGACTTATGGAAAATTTATAATATAGCTAAGCAAGCACCATTTATCTCACTTTTCCAAATTTGTCAAGAGGAAACTAACTTTTCCACAACCAATAACGACTATGGCGTAATTCTTTTAACATCCGAAACAGATGTGCAGTCAGTCTAATGTCGATACCAAATGTGAAAAAAATAAATCCGCCATGCTCGTTGTTTGTTGAGAAAAATTCAGTTTTTTATTACCCATGTAAAATTTGGAAAATTGAGATAGGTTAAGACGCTTATCAAGCGACAATATGTATAGAAAGAGGGAGGGTATTTGATTGTCAATATATTTATAGACTATGTTCTGTTTTTAATGATATTATTTTGTATTACACAGAAAAAGTTTTGTGTTTAATCTACTTATTGACGAACGCTACTATGCTTACCACTTAACTAGAGAAATTCCTTAAACCTCTTGCCTAGACAAAGTAAAAATTGTTTCCCGATTTTTTTCATACAATTTTGCGAGAGACGCAAATAAATAGCAATACACTTAATCGCAAAAGTATTTGAACTTTTTCATAATGTATATATTTAAAAATAATCCCTAATTTTATACAGAAAAGTTAAAAATCGCGTGTGGTTAGAGAGTTAAAATCTAGAAACTGACGTTGCTGCCTTTAAAATATTTTCCATTTTCATTTACCTTTACAAAACATTTTATTGTAATTAATAAAATTATAGCACTTATATTTTGAAATGATTCCGTTTTTCCATTCCTTAAAGATCAGGGAAATGAATAAATAAAGAAACAGAAACAACCTGCCGTGAAGTGCAGATAATAATATAAGATTATGCGGGAAATCACAAAACTTCCATAAGTGTTCCTCAGTCTAAAAATGGCGCTTTCCTAATGTATTTAAAACCTGAAAAAAACTTCGATTTTTAAAAGATAAAAAAAATCCCTCAAAAATACGAGAAGATCTGAGTTTTTTTTCCTAGATCTATATCTGATGGTATTAAACAGATGCTAATTCAACGAAAGACAGATGTGGCTGTTTCTAATACGCATTCTAAGCGCTTTTATAATCGCATTAGGATTTATGAGTTGTAAAAAAAATTACAAATCAATTCAAGCTACAGTTCTTTAAAAAAATCACAATAAATTATTTATAGCTGATCTTAATGTTAAATTGAACTTTATAGAATTATCATCTACAAAGGCATTTGATAAGATAAAAAGAAATAGCTGATAAAAGGAATGAAAGGAATGCTCTTAAAATTTATGGATAATAAAAAGTTTGTATTTCATAAGAATTTTCTTGGGAGGTATCTGAGTTTTATTTCTTGAAATGAACGATTGATTAAAATACGACAGAAGTATTAGAAGTATCCATCATTTACCAAAATGTTGATGAAATTTTTAACCGATCTAGCCTATTAAAGAGTATAATTTTTGATATAGGTTTAGAAAGGTGATAAAGGTTTGGAGTGGTGTTTTGTACATGACATAACACCACTCCATGCTCCAACTATAATCTTAAGATTATTTAAGCAGTGTCGTGGGTACGAAGTGGAAGAAAAATCATAAAACTAGAAGGGGTGATCTCTCTTAGACTTTGCCAAATTCCTTACACTGTTGCTTAGTTATTACACGCGACAAGTTTACAAATGTTAACAGGAGCTATTCCATTAGGATGGATTCCTATTGTGCTTTTTTACATTTCTCTTAGACTTTTCCAAATTCATTACACTGCTGCTTAATCATTAAATGCAACAAGCTTACAAATGTTAATAGGAGCTATTCCATTAGGATGGATTCCTATTGTGCTTTTTTACATTATAAAAGTTTTTCGTAAAACAGATCATGTTGATAAATAAAACTCTGAAAAAACAAAAATACGCATTTGCACATGAAATAACTGGACAAAAGTAATAACTACATGCAAAGGCAAAACTGTAAGATGAGAAAAAAATTCCATTAAAAAATAAAACTAAGGGAAAGAAAAAGACGAAAAAAATTAATAAAAGAATAAAATAAAATAAAAAATGTGCACAAATACAGAGAAATGTGTCGTACAGAATTTTAAAAAGTTAGATTCTGAAGAAGAGTTAATTGATAGAAACTCTGCTTAGATGAACAGGGCATCCTTTAAAATAGAAGGAACAATCAGGCCTAATAGCATTAATCGGCCCAAAATCAATTCTGATAAATAAGATATTTGATGATAATGGGTTTTTTAAAGTAACATTTGTTTGTTAAGATTTATTTGTATTTGAGATATAGTATTTTTGTAAAGAATGTCATTTATACACGCAGGATGAAATACTATTGAAATTTATAGAAATATTATAATGTTTAATACATATCATCAAGATATTTTTAAGTTCGATGATATTTCTTATTATTTCCTTCTTGTACATGCGTTCATTTACGACGAGTAATGTTTACGCGTTTATAATTATATTTATTAAGAATTACATGGAAATGATGCAAAATCGTTCATGCATTTTCATAACCTTTCTTTCTTCACATTTAAAAATTGCTAAGAAAGAAAAGTTTTTAAAATCCACCGCACGCCAGAAGGTGTAAACATAATAACTATTGAAGAGATTATTCATTTTCCCGTTATTTAAGAAATTGAAACATTTTTTTTATCTTTTCCTCTGCTTAAAGATTTCTCGTAATAACGTTATTCTTACACATTTTCCATTCTAGAAACAATTTTCAAATTCTGTTTGTGGAAAATAAAACATTGCTGTTTTAGGTATATGCGTCAGTTTTTTTTTTCTTTTTTTTTCATAAACATCCTCGGTTTTGGAGTGAAGGAAAACATAAAAGACTGCCGTAAAAATAAGGAAAAAAATCAAATGGGAAAACATTCCCATTTTTAAAAAAACTTTGAGCAGATTACTTACTTTTGCAACCTATTTTCTGATTAAATTACGGTATTACATATTATTAGTTCCGAACATATCGAACCAAATACATTAGCTCTTTGCTTCTCATAAATCAAATCGCATTAGATCCCTTATCTATATCCAGTTGTTCTGAGAATCATACTATTAGAATATTAAGTAACGTATATTTATGATCAAGTATTTGTATCTCTTTTAAAGAGTGTGTATCGAATTGGTAACAAGTTTTAAGGATCTTCCCACTCTTCCGTAAGCTAGAGAAAGAAAAATAAAACTTAGTTATGATACTTAAATATAAAATATAAAAGAATAAAAATGTGGACAAACTAAAAGAAGCAGGGAATAGCAGAAGGAAATTTAAAAAGTATCAAATATAGTAAAACTTCGATTAGCCGCCACTCATTTAACTCTAATTTCTGTTATCCGTCATCGTCCAAAACATATCAAGAAACAAACAAACGTCTTTAAAATAGTCCACTGATTACTTTTACATCCTACTGTATAAAGCTGGAAGTGACTTATCGCCGGTGACAGAAGAATTGACATTGATCTGACGTGCCAAATCCATCACTAACCAGACTGTTGGGAGCCGTTCAAATAACAGGAAGGAAATACTGTTCAGCAATGAATTCCGAGACAACCACTTTTGGACGATTTTACATCAGAAAGGAATGTCAGGCAATGAGTCATATGAGTGCATTTCCGGAGTTCTTGGTTAGATCACGCTCAGTAAAATGTAAAATCACCCTTCCATTCTTCATTTTCCTCCTATTTTGATGAAAATAACTCCGCCCGGCACGTGCCCAAAAGCGCTGAGGGTTTCCGAATCCTTTGCTATACAATATACTCTCTTTGAGTGTATCTTTCATATGTCTGTTATATGAAAAGTTTTTTAAACGAAAGTCAAACTTCTTACAGAAAAATTTCCCAAATAATTTGAATACATATCGAATATAGTCTATAGCCCTTGAAAAAGTGGACTATAATGGATTCCGTGTTTGTTTAATTCTATTCTCTCGGAGTATATTTCTTGGTTTTTTACTTCCTTTGAATAATTTTTGACTTTCTCTATTGAAAGTCATAATGAAATAAGTATAAAGTTAAGTAGAATAACTTGTCTGCGAAAAAAACGAAGTTTAACTAGACGAGCAACTACACGAGCAACTGATTCATAACTTAACTGGACATCAAAGTAGAGCATCGTATTACACTTAACACATCATGCTGCATCGGCATCACAAAAAGAAGAAGATACAATAAAACCAAGTAGAGCTTATATACCTGCTGTGACGTAAAATACTCCACAGGCAGCTGACGTAAGAAATCGGAATAATCAACTGTTGCCAACACAGACGCTATTGTACGATAGTATTACACTACATTTCTGTACATTACTACTCTTTTATTGAAGTTCGTATTGGTCGTTTTGTAAAATTAAATATAATACTTATGTATTATTCACTTTTAAAGGCCAGGCTTTTTTACACTCAGGCCAGAAGTGAAATTAAGATACTATATATATATATGTGTGTGTGTGTGTGTAATAATCTCACTTAATTTTACTTCAAATTCTAATATTATATATTTTAAAATCTTAATGTATTCCAAAAGCACTTTTCTAAAACTCCAGTTTCGTTCTTTTCCCGCGCTGGAGTTATATTAAATCTCTCGTTTTGGCATATTTATTACTAAAAGAATGTTTTAATCGCTTTCACGTGCCCACCGAAAATAATGACGCGTCTCCTTGGCGCTAGAATTTTTCCCCTAAAACTCTTACGTAATTTATTAAAAATACCCAATATTCCCTACACTTTGATCATGTGTCAATATGTTATTCCCTTATCTGAGAGAATACAGGGATTTTGCTCTTCACTTTAACTTGTAACCTAAACGGAGATGCACGTATACCCACCACTCTCCTATATTTTACTTATATAGTTTGATAATAAAATAAGAAGTACTTATTTGCTCGACCTGTTTATTTCAATGTCTACAACTACGAAAATCATTATATATATATATATATATATATATATATATATATATATATATATATTAAGAGATTTCTGTTATCCGTTTCATCCCTGGTCCGGTCGGTGACGGTTAAGCGAAGTTTAACTGTAATACGATTTTTATAGAAATATCATTCATATTTGCACAAGCACCATCAACCAACACCGATTCTTATTTGTTTTTTTATCATTATTATAACTTAAAAACGATCATGTAACCATAAATAAACCAGTGGACTGATAGGTGATTTTGTCTCTCGAATAAAGAGTTACAGTTTAATCCAACTATATTAACGTCCATTTTTTGAAGTATAGAACAAGGGCTATGATGAGACGAACCTCGCAATTCTGAGCTGCTTTTAGATGACGAGGACGACACCTGAGCCGTCGCCCTGTATGGCTCAAATGTCCCTCGTCAGGCATAGGCGGCAAAAAAGTACTCAAAGGCATAAACCTGCAAGTAAATGCAGGTCAGGTACATGCACTTCCTACACGCTTCTTCCAACTACAACCATTTCATTCTAGATTTCTAAATCAATTTGTATACCCGTCTTCCAAACTTTCATGCCACGCCAGGAGGAGGACGTTAGGTCCTCGACGTCAGATTTAACGCCTCGGAAGTGGGGGGGGGGGGCTTCAAACTAATTTATCTTTGAGTCTTTAGATGTATAAATAGTTTCTAACGAAACAAACGTTAAGGTTTCTAAAAGCTTCGGTGGCCTATTGGCAGCGTATCGAGTTAGGGATTGGTGGATCGTGGGTTGAGAACTCGATTCCAAGAAAATTAGCTGTGAACGTAGGCCTGGTGCACGTTCAATCTGCGTCGGTGCGGTGTACAAACTTGAGTCGAGGAGTCAACCTAATCAACTGACTACGGTTCAAAATTACGCTGTTTTTCCACGTAACATAAGAATGGGGTGTTAGTCTATTAGAGAGGTTCCCAACCTATGGTACGCGTACCCCTGGGGGTACGCGAAGGATTATTTTAGGGTACGCGAAATCAATTTTATTAATGGATGGAACAAGAAAACATAAGGGAATAAAAAAGTTACAGAATTTTGTTTCTCAAAGTAAATACTTGCTATTTAATAACTATACCACTTGAATTAATGATTATTGCCAAGTGTAATTCTATCCTTAAGTTAAAAGGAAATAATTACAATTCTAGTTTCATTTGCTTTAGCGTTGCAGTAATACAATTGTAAAAATGGAATAAAATGTAAAATAAAAAATAATTTCTGCAAATGTTATTAATTCGATTCATTTCACTTTAAGCTAACCTTAACATTATTGATAAAAACTTCTTTGCATCGACGGATGTTTGGGTGGGTGGGTGGAGTTGGATGTGATATTTGGGGGTACGAGAAAACAAAAAGAATAATCAAGGGGTTCGCGAGGGAAAAAAGTTTGGGAACCCCTGGTCTATTAAATTAAATGAAATAACAAATATATCTATAAATATGTCATTAACATGGTTCTTCTTAGATTCTCTAAACACATGAGTCAACTGTTTTAGATGACAGATTTGTTTAGTTTTTTGTTTGGTAACGTTAACGTCCCGTTTGGAAGCAACACGAGGGTTACTTTGGGACGGACCTCGCAAATTACGAGCCTGGCACCCCTCTCCAAGCTTCCACATCACACCAGCGGGGGACATATGCCCCCCCCCCTACTTTAGATGATGGAAGAATTCCCGAAACGAAGAGGAATTTTGGTTAAAATGAATGCCGGTTTTGTCTACAGAGGATAATTCATCCGGATTCACTAACTGATATTTTCTTCAATATTTATAAAACTGGCAACTTAGTTTTATCCCTTAACTAAAACGAAGTTGGGAAGAGTGCAACACAGAAAGACATCCAAACAACTGTAGGATCATCTTTGCAGCCAGTAACGTATCTCAATACTTGCACACTAAGTATTTAAAATAATATTTTAACATAAATGAATAATTAAAGTGAGTTATTTTTTGTATAAAATATAGCTATTTTTTAATTTAAAGTTGATAAAACTACGCAGTTATATATGCTGTGAAAATATATATTTTCATATTATGTAAAATTATTTCCTTCTGAAAGTGTAGTTTATTCAAGTTTTCCCTTATAAGATTTCTTCTATAGGAATTAAATTTTAATTCCTTGAAATGAAAAGAAACACATAAGAAGTTTAAATGAATAATTTCCAAATGCTTAGAATAAATAAGAACTTAAGATTAAGAAAAGATAAAAATAAGCCGGAAGGTCGTCTTTAAACATAAATCATAAATTATTTTGTAGATTTCGGTTTTTCATATAAGATTTTACTGTCGTCTGTAAAAAGCGTAGACCTATATTTTCATCATTTAACCAATACTTTAACCTACAATAATATCACAATATACTGAATAAAAGGTTTCTTGTATATTTTACTATTATTCTTTAACGATTTGGGCCCGTTTCCTTAGTTTCGACACCCGATTTCACCAAAGATACCCCCTTGAAAGAATATTTTGAGCTCTTAGTGCATCGAAGATTTTACTGGCCCAATTAATGCCAAATTTGCAATGGTTAATGACTCACGTTTATTTGGCGTGGAAGTTACGAAATTAGTTAGCAATCTCGGACACATTTCTCGTCATTTGACCTCAGTTCAAAATTAATAAATGCACCCTCGCGTCGCTCCAAAAATGGGACGGCAATCGAACGATATAAAACAGGTTATAAAACAATGATACAACCTTAAACGTAAGGTGACCAACTTTTTTCCAGTGGAAAGGAGGACAAAAATAAATTGATGAAAAAATATCGTAAATAAAAGAAACATTTGTTCATTGCAACAATAATACAGAATGCACTATAATATGATAAATGCATAATAAAGACATTTATAGCGTTTTAAATTAGAATTATGCATACATGCCAATTAATTAATACTTTTCCAAAGAATGAATATTTTTTGTACATAGAATGAACATTTTTTTGCAAGTACTGTGGCTATAGTATCAACATTCAAACTCGATTTCTCAATGTCCAAAAATCATTAGCAAGTGAGAATAAACGAAGAATAAATTTTCACATGAAATATGTTCATTTTTGAAAAGGCTGAATATGTCTTCTTAATATATAACACCATCTTTCATCAATTTTATAGCGTTTATTTTCCTATTGTATTAATTTTACAGAATTTAAATCTAAATTCAGTCTCCTAATTTCAAATATTGAGAGGAGGACATTTAGGAGGACGCCTTTCGAGGGAAGACAGAACTTACAAAAGGAGGACTTTCCTCCTTAAAGGAGGACTGTTGGTCACCTTATTAAAAGTCAGAATTTTCATGGATGCAAAACTGATCACAAACTTACCATGTTTACTTACATGTTCAGCGCACCATTCGATGTGCCTTCCGTTTGTTATTCAACACACATCCAACCAATGCTCCAATTCCTCACATACAAGACAGATTAAACAGCTTCTGTCAGTATTTCTCCGCATTTTCAAAACTCTTCGAGATGTTCTTTCATGGATGCCAAACTGATCACCGACTTATCAAGTTTACTTACATGTTCAGCGCACCATTCGATGTGACTTCCGTTTGTTACTCTACACTATAAAGTAATTTTAGTTATGCTGAAAGTAAGAACTTTTGTTAGTTTTTATTTGTCACCTTAAATATCTCATTCATCCACTCTTTCACCCTCCATTCTTTCGTTCATTCACACATACATGCACTCCTCACGATACTAACAATAAGGAACGATCATTAGGAGAAATAAAGAATATTTATTACTAATACCGGATCTTTTTGGGAGGATACGACATGAATTGGACTCTCCCAACCTGGTTGGACATTTACCCCACCACCTCATCACCTACTATAACCTTCCCTTAAAGACCCACGGAAATGCGCTGTGGTTGGCAAGAATAATTGGAACCCCTACCGCGCTTATCTCCTAAGCAATCTCAGAATCTCACCTCCCCCCTCAAAACAAGCCAAACGCCTCAGACCGGCCTTCGTCGCTGTTAAGGGGAAATTTTTAGACCTCCTCGCTCGGTGTGAGAGGGTTAACCCTTTCCGGCACAAGGCATTAATTTTTTTTAAAATATTATGAAAAAACATTATGAATGGGCTTAGTTTATTGTTTAGACATAGAATTTACAAAAACCCCACCTCTTTCTGAGGAGCGGTCGTTGTCCCTCTTTGGGGAAAACCCCCTCATATGAGGAACCCCTTTGGACACAGCCATCTTGATATGCTCAAAAAATAATGTTAAATCTTACACAAAATCATAAATTAAAACTTCAAAAATATTGGAGGAAAATTGTCGAGTTAATTTGCTAAAATTGTATAGGTCAAGAACTCAAAAAAAAAAAAACCTATCTCTGAGTAAAGAAATTTGGGCATTTTAAATCTACAATTTTTTCCGAAATGAAAGCGAAATTTCATTGTGCTGCCATCTACATTCTAAAAGGAGAACTATCAGCTGATTTCCTGCAATTTTCCGGGTTGCAAAGTGGAAACGGATTTTTTTTTTAGAAAATTTTAAAGTAGGTGTCCTCTTTTGCGACCACTGTGACTGAAAAGTTTAAACGTCCGGTATCAATGCTTGGAAATTATGACAACCCTACTAATGGTTGAACTGGTTTGAACTTGCAGGGTCATGTTCGATCGTATTAATTCAGCCTGGATTGTTTGGCGCCGGGGTTTTACTTTCCGACATTAGTCTTGACATGTAGAACGCACTTCAAAACTAATACTTTTTTTGTATACTGGTGTTATTGGAATTTTACTCTATGTGGTAAAACATAGCAATTTATAAAATATATTCTGAGTCAGGCGTCGTTTTTGTTCCTCATGTCCGTCCCAACAGTAAAAATAAGCACATCACCTTTACTTAGATGAAACAAATGAAAACTAACACATTTCATCTTTTTGTACGTTTTCAGTGGATAAAAATATAAAATAGCAAAGAATGCGCGTAAATTAGTGCGAGTTTGAGCTATTTAAAAAATAGGACATTAAACTGTGCGGTGTTTTTCTGTTTCTGATAAGAATCGTTTTCAAATATCGGATTTAGAAAAAAAATAACACTCTTCCCTGTTATCACAGTTATTTTTACAGGATACTGCTTCGATACGTGCATCATTTGAAACTTGTTTACGGTTGAAGCAACAGCCGTCCAAATAAATTCTCGATGATGATTAGAAAATATTATGGATTTCTCTTCCAACGTCTAAACACCCGTCTCACTACTTTCCAAAGAGTCTACGATTCTCGGAATACGTCAAATTAAATAATAACACAGAGAATTAAAGCATGTTTACTTTCTACAGACTTCATAGGAAATAATTTTTGCTCATTATTTTTACTGTAGTCTCTGGCAACAACATGAAAGTCAAGGAACCAAATTATATAGAAAAGCTATTCTGTTATTTCTAAATTATAGTATTAACTTTCGCTCGGACGTTTACATTGTTAAAAATATGAGTGTATTATTGTTATTAACTATAAAATGATGAAATGGGTGCGGTTATCCAATTGATAACTAGGATTGCCGTAATTGCCAAGCATTTATGCGGAACGTTTAAATACTAAATAAATCAAACATGAAAAAAGTGGGTAGGTAAAGGTTTATTTTACTCTAATAAAAAAAGCAATAAAGTTTAAACAGCCTAATAAAATGAACACGTAGAATAATTAAAAAGATGCAAGGATATTCCTTTATAGCCCATTCATATTTTAAAAATGATTTTACTTTTTGAATTATAGCATTTTCTTCTTTCACATAGTTATAAAACTGGGTACAAGTCATTTTAAAATTATAATGACAGATCAAAATTGCTTCAGTTGTCTCCACTGACAACCTGTTTCTTTATCCCGACCACTGAGTTGACATTAGGGAAAATATTTTCTCCACATTTGCATTGTGGGATAGCATGACAAATACGTATTCGCATAGCTTTATTAGATACTAGCAGTACGCGCACGACGTTGCCCGTGGAATCAGGACTTCAAAAAAGTGTGTGGGGGGAAATGTCCACAATGACACGAAAAAGTTTTGAAAACAAAATCAAAACAAAAGATACACATTATTGATTTCCCCGTTTATTTTTCTTTGCAATAACGGCATTTATCAAAACAGAAATGTAATATTTTTGCTTTTACCTCCCGACAATGAGGCGAATATAATGACGTCACGAAAGCATATGACGTTATCTGTGGCGAAGAAGGTCACGTTGCAACAATGCATTCTGGGATCGTCCGGAGAAGCTCTCGCTGTTAAATTTCGCTAGCGAAAAATATGTTTGAACCGATCAGGGAAAAATTAATTTTTAAAAACCGAAAAAAGATATTTTAACAGTTCTTGTTTCAAATCCGACATAAACGTTCCATTTATAAGCTGAAAAAAATTAAAATTATAGAGATGTTAGAACGTCAGATGCGATAATTTAAAGAAATCTTTATTAAAAATTACCATAAAAGTGACTATTTTTCAAAAATTTCTCAAAATTCAGTAAATAACGTTAGACGTACGAAACAAACTTCATTAGAACGGAAATCATTTGTTCTTTCTGATTGTGTATATGTTTTTTTCCGTACAATTATTCGAAGCCTTGCTATTGAGAAATGAGTGCGAAAAACCACCCAAAAGGACACAAAATATTAAATAAAAAAATTTCTGGATTAAATTTCAAAATTCCGGCTTCGAGGTGCATTCAGTCACCATTACGACTACGTGTGTGCCAAATTTCATGGCTGTAAGTGCGATAGATTCGTCTGGACATCGCAGACAAACACACAGACACACACAAACATTTCCTTTTATAAGTATAGATGACTTCTGACCAACATAAGGGAGAAAACGGGACAAATAGTAATACGGGACTGAGTAGTGAAATACGGTGACAGTCCCGTATATACGTACATATGGCAGCCCTATCGATAACCAAAGTTTTGAAATATAGCAGCACCCGTCGTCCTCAACATTGGTCCCACCTCCTCGCCGTTTCGAGGCTCGCAACAACTATTTTTTTTTTAATTTTAAATTCTTCGTATGGAACTGACTATATAAAGCAGGCCATTCACCGCTCTTCCAAAATGGAATTTTTGGAACACGGAGAGGAAAAACCTATCTCAAGGTCGAAAACCTGTCAAATTTGGAGCAAATGAATCCAAATAGTGGAATTCAAAAGAACTTAAAATCCAAAACTCAATCCGCCGATTCCGGTTTGATACCTCGATGCGAGGCTAGCGGCAAAGAAAGGATCTGCCTACATTGGCACCTCGCGTCGAGGATAGAAATGAAACTCGAAATCCCCTGCGCGGGGGAAGAGGAGTCTGGGTCGCAGGAATTCTGCGACTTTGAACCTTGTCTCAAAACAAACTTTGGAACATCCGTAAATGCTTTGCCTAATTTTTCAACTAAAATGGGTGAAAAAAAATCCAGTCTTAGGAAAAATGACATAGCTAACCTTCTTGTGAATGCCAGATTAGGGGATGTCCATAAATGATGTCACACTTTTTTCAATATTTTTGACCCCCTCCCTTTGTCACAAAGTGCCACACTTCACCACACACCCTCCCCCTTTGTCACAAAGTGCCACACTTCACCATACCCCCCTTGTCACATGTCACGCTATATTACATAAACACATACTTACAGTTCAGAAACAAAGCACTACGTTATAGATCATATATCAAATTTTATTTTTAAACTTTAACTATGTGTTTTAATGACATTTGTGAGCACGGGGAGGTTTTTTTTCTAATGGTGAAGAATTTCTGCTGCTACCATATTCTCAGAACCTACCCTGAATGCCTTTTTCAAAAAAAAAAGGAATATAAGTGAAAAAAAAAATCATACGAAAGTTGTTTTAGCCCCGATTAAAAAAATGCCCTCAAATTCTGGTAATTTCAAAATGACTTCAAAATTTAATCTGCTGATTTTAAATGTTTTTATTTTAACCAAAATGTGTGATGTCACACTTCTTGTTACCCCCCCCCTTGTCACAAACTGTCACAATTCCACGAACCCCTTCCCCCCTCCAAGCGTGACATCATTTGTGGACGGCCCCTTAAGAAAAAAAATTCATTTCAGTTCGAACATTTTGCAATACTTTGTAATGAACTTCTGCATAAAAGTTTTCAGAACCCTAAATGAAGTATGATAGGGCTCTGAAGCAAGTTTCCATTCCTTATAATAAGTATTTTACAATATTCTTGAGGCGCCATGTTAATTAAAGCACATACAGATAAAAAAAAAATACCATTTTAAAATTGCATAATAGACATGGAGCTTTAGCTTTCTGATTGATCAGCTATGCTAGCAAAATGGCGAAATCGGTCCAGTTGTTGAGGCTGGGGATTCAGTCAAGTTTTCTGCACATAGATAGGGTTGCCATAATTGCGAAGAAATGATACGGTACGTCTAAATGCTAAATAAATAAAACGCGAAAGAAAGTGGCTTTATTTTAATCTGTTGAAAGTGAATAAAGTTTAAGAAATCTAATAAAATGAACATGCAGAATAATAAAAAAGATGCAAGGCTGATCCTTTTCAGTTCAATCTGTTTTAAAGTTGATTTTACTTTCTTGATTATATCATCATCATCAGTGCAAAGGCATCAGGATATCAGTGTATGTCTCCACTGACTCCCTGCTTCTTTTGTCTAGGGAGAAAACGGGACAAATATAATACGGGACTGAGTAGTGATATATGGCGACAGTCCCGTATATACGGAACGTATGGCAACCCTACCCATACAGTACAGTGAAGTAGTATTTTTGCGATTTCTCTCGCAAATCGAGTGTGGAGGCGGGGAGACAATCATTGTTGTTATATCTAATTGTCATGAGCTTTCTTATGAAATAAAAATTCTCGAAATCGATCGCGTAGTTGGGGCTTAGGGATTCGGCCTTTGGTTTTTGCCAACTATAGATTATCGAATAACCATAATGATGCATTTTTAAATAATCAATTTTAGATGGACTCCTTATAGAATGCATAAGAAAAGTTACATATATGTTTTCAAATTAGATTTTTTAAAAATTAAGCTCTTCAAATGTACCGAAATTTCAGAAAATAAGGCTTGAGCTTTTTTTTTTAACTTGATGACTTTTATAATGATGGTTATTTGACAAAAGTAGCAATGAAGATTCCGTTAAGTTCATCTGACTTTTTAAGGAAGTTAAGTGACATGTTTTTTTCCCGCTTTGAAAGCTTTTAATGAATGTTGAGAAATCTATAAAATAAACTCCTATAGTTAAAAAAAAATCCAAAATAACGTTAAATATAACATCATTTAATTGGTTTTACGTGTGAATCAGACTACTCTGTGAAATCTCATTTTTTCCTTAACTTCCCTATAAGTTAAAAAAAACTCCAATGTATTGTAAAAGATAATGTCATTTAATTGGTAGTTAGTGTGAATCATACTACTCTGTGAATTTTTATTTTTTAAATTCATCAAAGTTCACACTTAGAATGACTTGGTAAAACAAAGGTTTTTCAAAAAAAACTTAATGATACATAAAACACTAAATTGTCACCTTTTTTACATTGCAGTAATTAGGGTTTAAAGAAAAAACAGTTATTTTGGTTTCAATTCTGAAAAAGAATTGAATTGATAAGCTTGATTTGAAGAAGGAATTTGCCGAATTCACACTAACATGGTTCTTTAACTCTGTAACATACAACTTGCGTTTTTCTGTTGTAGTTCCGTTGTTCAGTTATCTATAAAATGCTGCAGTGTTTTTAATTTTTGTTTTTGAAATTTCTTTTACTTTCCTAATACGTGTGTTTCCTATTTCTTCATCCAGAAATAAAATTAAGTTAATGTAATTAAAAGTTAAAGTAATAGTATATTACTTTTAATTTTCCAACTAGCTTCGAAAATAACAACTTCGTTTTGATTATACTTTCTTAATTTTCATTATTTTCTCCTTAGTTTCATTTTTCAATAGACAATGGAAATCGAAAATGAGGTCAACTTCACACTTCAGTTTTACAAATAATTACTCACAACTTCAATTTTACAAATTATTACTCACAACTTCAATATTGTTTTAATAAACACTGTAGTGACAGTTAATAGGGGGAAAATGTACCTTTATTTTATATTCTCTCGTATACGAACCAAACAAAGACAAAGCATTGTAATCGTTTTAAAAAAAATTCAACTTCACGATTTTGATGAATTTTAAAATTTCAGACCTCTTTGAGTCCGAAAAAAGCATTTTTGGAATTATATCTATCCACCAGAAACGAGCTAGACCAGGACTTTCTAAACTGCAAGAACTGACCTTAAACTGAGGCTTCAAAATTTATTCAGCTTTCTCTTCCACCAAATTCTTCATTAATTTCTAAGTAAAATCATCATGTCTGAAAATATTTCAATTCAATTTGTTAAATAATTGTTTTAAATTGAAAATATTTTAGATATACGTATTTAGCGCGTTATTTACCTGCTTATCTTCTATTTTTGTATATTAAAAAATATTTTGAAAAAATAAAAGAAGTCAGGAATGGAAATGTCTTCATAAAACCTCCAGGTAGAGAAGGATAAAATTTAATATGTATTCCTTTTTTGGACCAAATTCGTCAAAGGGAAGAAACATTCACTTAAACACATAAATAATTTGCTTCATCGTGTTATAAAACTATACAAAAATGAGTCAGATTTGCAAAGACTTTTTAGCATCGACATTACCATTCAGATTGAACTAAAATCGTCGCCGTCGTTCAAGCAAAAGTCGCTAAAAACTTTTCCACAAAAAACTTTTTTAAGGGACTGAAGCAATCGATTAGAATTTCTAATTAATTATTTTTTTATATAAAACCAGTTATCTAAGCTTAGTAAACGAACCGAGGGAGCTAGTAATCTGCAAAACAATTTTGGCCATATTTCACAATGACTCAAAATTAATTAAGTTCGCCAATCCAACCGCCAAATCCTTTGGCTATGTTTCAAGCACCAAATTCGAACCAATTATTTCTAGAATACAAAGCGTTGAATTTGATGTTCTTTGAGTTTGTTTATTTAACTGTATCTCACAACTATAGTTTGGGATTTAGGGACTTCTGTTTGAACGACGACGATATTATGCATTTTATTTATTTTGGCTATGCACCTGGAATGAACTGAAAATACTACGAACATTTTTATCTACTGAATTTATTTTTCTGGAGTTGAAACTCCGCCCGGTAAAAAGTTTTTAAGTTTATATTTATTTGTAGGTAAGATATTGAGGTTATGGACGAATTTTCTGTTTTGTTTATTTGGATTCACAGACCATTTTCCGGTAACCCTCTGATTTAAGCAATCATCAAATCCGTTTGGATATGTTTCAAGCGCCAAGTTCGAAGTCCTTTCTCTGGAACACAAAATGTTGAATTCTACGTTTTTGAGTTCTTTTAATTCTTTTCATTTAAAAAGGCTAAAATAATGCTCTTAAAACGGCTAAATTCCAAATGGAACTATTGTAATTAATATCTAAATCGTTTGGTTAAAAAATTAACCGCCATTTATTATCTAAATCGTTTGCTTAAAATTTTAACAGCCAAAGAAGCCTTAGAAGTCGCCAAAAAGAGTGATAACGGAGAATTATGGCAGCCTTTCCACAAAATGAGGCTCGTATTTTAATTAAACATCGAGAGCTACAGAGATAGGAACACCTAATTTAATATTTTCGAAGTATCCGGAAGCCATAACATTAAAAAGTACTTTAAAAATTAATTAACATCTTTAAACCGAATGTTGAAATTTTGCTGATTCCTATTGACAAAGAATTCACCGGAAGTCGGTCGGTAAAGCGGAACTTCTACAATACCTCAAATAAACAAAACAGAAATTGCGCCCATGTCTGAAAACTATAGTTTTAGACTTAGTGACTTTTTCTTGAACGACATCGATATTACATTTTTTTAATTATTTTATTTATTTGACTTCGCGCTGGAATGAACCAAAAATGCGAATTTTTTCACTATTGAAATTACTTTTCTTGCATTTCCACTCCACCATGTAAAAGATTAAATATATATTAATTTGTGGGCAAGATATAAGGATCATAATTAAAGAAATAATTTTAAGAAATTGTGGAGATTACAGAGAAAAAGTGGCAAGATACTAGTAGCTGACTCGTAAAACAGATAATAATATTCGATTTTTAAAATCGGCATAACCATGATTTCTTGGGATGAAAGTTTCCGAAATCGCATTCGGAAACCGTCAGAATGATTAAATTGAAAAGCAAAAAAGACAAACCATCGGAGAACACGCATCTTTCTATATTTTTTAGAATATTTTTGTGGATGCCATTCGAGAACATTTGACTGCATAACACGTACGCAAAATCATTTGTGACGACAACTTTATAACTTATGTGGAAGTATTCAGATAGTCGAACTAAGAACATCTTTTTAATTATCTGCGAATAATATTTTCAAATATTTAGGTGAAAGTTCATGCAAATAAGCATCTCAGAAGTAAACTGTCGTTAAAATAATATCAAATATCCAAAATATGACACAGCTCTAAAATGTGTATCAAAAATTAGAAATAGAATCAATAATATGCTATATTTTAATTCACGTAGAACATCGAAGTTTTATAACGCAATTATCTTTAAAATTGGAAGGTATCTCAAAATGAACATGAAGTGGTAAAAAAATATATTTTGTTTTTTTATTAAGAAAGAACATCAAGTTTAAAATATCGTTTGCTTTCCTCGTGTTCTTGTTTAATAAAAAATATCAAATTCTTCTATTGTTATTGGTCCATATTTATTTTGAAATATTCCAGAATTTGTGAGAGCAGCAGTGTATAAATAATTATATTTTTTGTTCCTCAAAAGTTCATTTCATCGAATTTCCTTTTATAGTGTAAATTAATGTAACAAAATGGTGTAAATATTTTTGAGTGATATCTAAGAAGTTGGAAAAATATTTTTTTTGGAAAGTTCATTGTACCCGTAAAGCAAATCAAAATTACCATGCAAGATACTTTTTCCATTCGAGTGGAAATATTTCTTTCGCTATTTTTATAAAACTCATTGTTTTTATTGAAATAATTACGCATTTCAGTAACTGTGTTGTATATATTATTATTGTTGTTTATTTAACTTTTTTTTTATTTAGAAATCGTTTGGAAATATTGATAAAATGCTTTACCGTTTTGATTGGTTAATGAATGTTTGCGTTCGTTGTCTGGAATTTAAATATAATTGGTTATGAGTGTTTGTTTTTCTTCTGTATTTTGTTTTCTCAGTCATTCTTCAAAAGGTCTCAAACGTTCAATTAAGTTGCCACGCTTTGATTGGCTTAAATTTTCTACAAACTCTTCCTGTTTCAATTTTTCAAAAATCAGAGTAATTTACTCTACGCACTTAGTTAATCGTCTCTTAATGCTGTAGAAAAACCAGATTAATCGCAAAGTGTACTTACCCAAGCATGAAAATTTAAATCGGAAATAAAAAGTTAATAGATCTTGCAATTTCCGGAATTGACGAATTTGTTTCGTGAAATGGGCAGTTTGATCTGTTACCAATAATTGGCGTATAATTCTTATCAGATCTGTAGGTTTCTATTTTTTATTTT
This sequence comes from Araneus ventricosus, assembly GCA_013235015.1. Classification (NCBI taxonomy): domain Eukaryota; kingdom Metazoa; phylum Arthropoda; class Arachnida; order Araneae; family Araneidae; genus Araneus; species Araneus ventricosus. The sequence continues at coordinate 186,662 of BGPR01000897.1, forward strand.
TTAAAATTGGTAATGCTATTTAAGGAAAATTTCTTACTTTTATCTAAAGAGGTAATCGCAATATTATTCATTAGTATTGCAAGTTGGTCAATAATTGATATTATTAGTTAATTTTTTTTATGTAATCGAACACATATTTCCCCATTCGTTCTGAATAATGTTACTGTGTATTAGCCATTATGGAACCAATTAACGAGACATTAGATTTGCTTTTCAAACATCACTGCTCATGTCATCTAACGTCTAATTGTTCGCTGCCTTATGTTATGGTCTGATGTAATATTACAAACAACAAATGCAAGATGCGCGGAGGAGTCCGAAATTAAATTGGCGCGTCACATTTGAAGCGTATTTAAGGACTGTTAATGGATACCTTGTGAAAATCACTTCTGCAAAATCATACATTTTTTTATTGAATTTTCATTTAAATTTAAAATTTAGGTAAATAGCTTCTAAGGCATTTGTATAAAAAATAGATCCGAAGATTGTAGAATGGAATTTCGGCCCACCATTCATCAAGAAAGTCACATAAGCAGTGGCAAATCCAGGGGGGGCTATCGGGCTACAGCCCCCCCCCCAGAGCCAAGCCTGAAATCTTGATTTTATTTAACATCATTACAACTGTTTTTTTCTTAATTTCCCTCTTTTTAAAAAATAATAAAAACGTTTCAACATTACTTTCTGGCTTGACAGGCTCGAAAATTTTCCTACTTTTGTAGCCATTTCACTTGTACTTGTAGCTTTGACGCTGTCGAAGACATTTTTTGGCTGGTTATTTCATTGTAATTTTTATTAAATTATCGAAAGTATTGTAGTGTTTTTTTATGATTCTTATTGTCAGGTGAGTCAAGTCTCTAAAGTTAAAGAGTTTTGGTTTACTTTAGCCTTGAGGTTTGACATTCATCACGACGATACAAAGTTTTTATGATCTCAACCCCCCCCCCCAAACCCGAATCCTAGATTCGCCACTGCACATAAGACAAATTTCTTTAAAGTTCGTTAGAAATTATTAAAGAAGACTTCATATTTAGCTTTATGTAATAAGACTGCAAAGTTGTTAAGCTATTTTCTCATTTTGTGCGTAAAATATAAATCGAATTTCTGAGAAAAGTCTTTATTCATAAGTTTGAAATAAAATATACTAACATTATTTCTTTATAAAGTCCCTTGATGTTGAGTTTCATCTAGTGAAGAGTCGAGGAATCAATTCATAAGACGTGATAATCACATGACGAACGTAACTGCGCATGTCATCTTAAACACTGCGCTGCGACGTCATGAAAACGCTACTTCACTATTAATTCCGTGATTAAATTGGCGTGGCACGTTTGACATGTGTTATGTGAGCATGAATGCTACATTATGGCTTTAGCCATCTCCAGCCCAAATTGATATTAGTAAGTAAAAAAATTAAATATTGAAAAAAAACAGTTAAGAATTTTTTCGGAAAAAAGAGTTTTTTCGATTTCGTTCGGAAATGGGGGTGGTGAGGGGCAGGCGACCCTTGATGACATATCTAGACGTCATTACCTTTCAAATGAAAAAAAATGTCGAAATCGGTCTGGTGGTTGGGCTAGCGAACTGTCTGAGGGTTTTACCATATTATTTTAAATATATAGATACCAACAGTTCCATCACAATGGCGTGTCAAAAATATTGTAAAATACCTATTGTAGGTGATGAAAACTGTTTAATTAGGGCGATTTCATTCTGTGTTTATGGATCTGAAGACTTTTATGCCGAAATCCGCGAAAAATTTATACAAAACATTACAACTAGATGAGGTTTATTGAGAGATTTTACAATTTTAAAGGAATCTTTTGTCTGCAAAGAATATGAAATCTACTATGGTTTTATGGTCTGTCCCACTGATTTTCATGCAGTATTTAAAACTGTAAATGTAGTGACTGAGAGCCTCGAAGCAGCGAGGTGGCAGGCGTAGTGCTGAGCAAAGTGGGTGCTGGCCGCGAACCCACCCGGACGGCGGAGAGAGAGGCTAGTTTTATTAATAACGTAATTCGTGATTTGAAGGCCTTGATTTTTACACATAGGTTGCCAAATTGCGTGTCCAGCACCAGTCTATCTTTCATATATCGGCAATTTACGGAATAAAAGGAGAATTGACTACATTAGTCATTTCTTATTTACAGAATGACTTAGCTAGTGTCGTTGCTCTTCTTAATTATAAAATTGTTGTCCTGCATGCCTGATTTTGCCGCCCTTCTTGAAGTGACGTCCGGAGAGGACCGCCCCCTTTCAGCTACGCCACTGACACATTTGCTTTTATTATTACTTTCTCGTATACGAAGTATACAAAGAGAAAGTATTGTAATCGTCAAAAAATTCGAACTCGAGATTTTGACGAATCTCCACGTTTTAAACCTCCCTGAGTCCGAAAAACACAATTTTGGAATTATGTCTGTCTGTGTGTGTGTCTGTTTGTGAACACGATAACTCGAAAACTATTAGAGCTACGGGGATGAAATTTGGTATGTGATCTTTAAACATAATTTGTAGGTTTCTATCAAATTTTGGACAAAATCCGTCCACGGGAAGTCTGTCTGTCTGTATGTCCGAAGTCATGCGAACACTATAACTCAAAAACTTGAATAGCTAGATGGACAAAATTTAGTACACAGTTTTATCGTCATGAACGTAGGTCCGTATAACATTTTGGGCCAAATCCGTCAAAAGGTTGACTGTCCGTCGGTCTGTATAATTTACTATTGAAATCAATCCGTTATCTCCACGCGCATGCGTACTTGAAGCAGTCTTCTGTGCAGGCGAAAGGAGCGAATTACGTCAGTTTGTCCTTGAGACGGCAAGAGTGAAACCTAGCAGTGTGCGACAGATATGCGTTTTAATCGGCAGGCATCGCTTTGAATTTGATTTTTTACCTATATATTTTTCAATCACTATAATGAAAAACCTTCTGATAGTCATTGGATTCTGGATAACAGTAGGTTCGAATTTTTTTAGCCACGCGGGGGAAGGAGAAACGGCATCTTTTTGGGGAAGTATACGAGAAAGTTTAGGGGAGAACACTCCCGCTGGTTTATTCTAGTTCTTTGTTTCAGATAGCCAGGTATTCACGTGCGTAACCTGTATATAAATGTTACAGTTACGAAAGTTGATAGCAAGATTCCATCGCTGCGCTCATCTGTGGCTCGTGTGAAAGTGAGTGTGTCACCCAGTTTTGCATCTTAACTTTCTCGTGGCTTCCTTCAGCGGGAGGGCGGAAAAGATCCCTCCTAATCCGATTTGCGGGAATTAGAGATAATGGTCGGGATGAAGAGATTAAAAGGGATATTAAATATTCTGAGAAAGAGAGGGGAAAAAACGAAAAATCTCCGCAAAGTGTTCCAGTTTTGCGTCTGCTCACAGATCAAAAGCCGCAACTTGGAAAATGATTTATTACAATTATTATTTATTTAAGTTACTATTCAGTAAATACATCGAGGGAAAAAAATTTAGTCCTTTATATTTTATTATACGTAGTGAAGTTTTAATTTTAATGTTATGGAGTTATAGCTGAAATCAATCGATTTTCAATAATCTTTTTTTAATTAATATCTTTTATTTTAATACTTCCTCCATCGTCATGAGCTCTCTTTTCACAAAGCTATTGAGTAATATTTCTTAACGTAGGACTACGTTCCTCCAACTGGGGTCTCAGGAAGGAATTTGATTCACACGCCAAAACGTCACAATAAAGGTTGTATAGAAGATCCTCTATATCTCGGTAACTACATATATTAAAATTATAACTATTGTCTTATTTTAGAGAGGAAGCGTAACAACAGAAGTTACAAAGAAAATATGAAAATCGGCATTGTAGTTCAGCGACTACTGAGTCGCAAAGTTGGGCAAAAATTCGCATGAATTGGTGACGCGATCCTCTATATCTAGATAACTGCATATGTTAAAAGCATAACTATTGTCCTATTTTAGAGATGAAGGGTAACAACAGAAGTTACAAAAAAAAAATGTGAAAATCGGAAAAGAGTCACGCGAGTAAAGTAGTCCTGCGCCTTTAACATCAGCGGCTGTTTAAAAAAGACAGCCTGCGGTCTTTTTTTTTCTATACACTTGATTCTTCAGGAAGAATTCCGTAATCATTCTTTTCATCTCCTCATCAAAATTTTAAAATTATTACGTTTTCCTTTTTATTTAATGCAATAATAAATAACACTTCAGTTTTCTGTGTTTCCGAAACTGCAAACTGGGATATAAGTTTGCATTCGCGGTGCCCCGTCCAAGCTGTGGCGGAGTGTAATAGGGCAGAGGTTCCCAGTCAGGGCAGAATTACTAAATAGGCCTTCTAGACAACTGCCTATAGGCTCCGAAACCTTCGGGGGCCCCGAGTTTATTACTATTTAAAATTGTTTTCAGGGCTTTCCTTTGATTTATAAGAGCTCTTTGATTTATAAAATACTCAAACTTACCGAAATTAAAATGAATTATTGTTTACATTTCAGAACTTTATTCTTGCAATTTTTTTTCACGTTTTCAAATTCATTAGCAGATCAATGTATCACAAGTCAACAGTCCTGTCAAATATTTTATTAGAAACTGTGTTAAAAGAAAGTTTTGTAATTATTATTTAAAATTACTTTTAAATTTTCATCTTTTATACTCGAGATACTAAAACCAATTTTTTTGAGGATGGTGCTCAAAGAAATTTTGTTATTGCAGTTTGTCATAATATTTGTTACTGAAAAACTTCTTATGCAGAGATTACATTAAAATCAACAACAAAATTCTTATTTTGTAAGTTTGGATGGAGGCCCCGAAACCTACAAGGATTAATCCGGCCTTGTTCCCAACGAGTGTTATGCGTGTCAATGGAGTTACGAGAAAGTAATTTTGGTAATGGCGGAAGCCGCAAAATATAAGAAATTCAAATAAAAGAAAAAGTTATAGGATTTTATTTCCTCAAATTCGTGTGAAAATTGAAAGCTATGCAAGTTCGAAAGCCTACTGGGTAGTATTGTTCCTTAAACATCTATAGTTCAACTATCGATAGTGCACTCAATAGTTTTCCCAAACTATCGATAGTATCGATTGTTTTATCCCCGGCGATGCTATCGATAGGTGTTCTTCCAGTCGATAGTTTAGAAATTATCGATAGAATCGATTGTTTTCTCCCCGGAGATACTATCGATAGGTGATCTTCCAGTCGATAGTTTAGAAATTTTCGATATTATAGATAGTATCGATTGTTTTCTCCCCGGCGATACTATCGATAGGTATTCTTTCGATAGTTTAGAAACTATAGTTCGATAGTTTCCATTAATTTCTATAAATTTCTATAGTTTGAGTCGATAGTTTAGAAACTATCGATACTATCGATGTTCCAGTCGATTGTTTCAGTCAATAGTTTTAAAACTATCGACTGAAAATGCGCCTATCGATAGTATTGCCCGGGAAAAAACAATCGATAGTATTGTCCGGGAAAAAACTATCGATAGTTTTGAAACTATCTATACTATTGATTGTTTCAATCGATAGTTCCGAAAACCTGATACTATCGACTTGGCTTCGATAGTATCGATACTCTATCGATGTTTAAGGAACACTACCAAGTAGCGTTGAAAAAGAATATCAAGAACTAAATGTTAAAACAATTAAATTGTGAATACCTTTCACGAGCATAGAATTTGTGGAGGGAACACACTCTTCTTATGCGTATATTAATGACAAACAACGCAGTAAGCTTGAAACAGCTCCAGACATGAGATTATAACTGTCTTCATTTGGACCTAATCAGGGCCATCTTATCCAATGGGTTAATTGGTCTGTAGCCCAGGAGGGGCCATTAATCCGAAGGCGTCTAAAAATTCACTATGATGATATTATTTTGATTTTGAACCAGATGTTTATTTAATTGTTATTTTAAATATGTTAAAAATAAAGATATTGATAGGGCTTGTAAATAGACAGCCATCGATTTTGTAATGTTGTTAAAAACTTGCATACCAGTTCAAAAAATATTTATACAGAGATCATTCGTGAGAAAATCTTAAATTATGCGACAAATAGAAGTTACCTACATTACAGAATCTGTCGTGCAAAATCTTATTTTGAAAAGACGCTGATTTGCACAATTGTAAGCCGTTAATCATAGAACAGGGTGACTTGCTTAATTTTCCTCCTCAATTATTTTATTAGATAGATATTTTCGTTGGGCAGTAGGCTTTCAGTTCCTGGTTACGGCTCTGATGGGGCGCCAAATTATTTTAGCCCAGGGCGCTTAAATTTGTTAAGACAGCTCTGAACCTAATTGTATACAACTCAGCTCTCTCTATGAAACAAGCTCAAAGATCGTATTGAAATTTTTCCATTTGAATAGTTGATTTTCACGATGAGTAATTATTAGCTTTAATCTAAGGAAAGGCGAAATTATTTCAGAGCTGTTCCCATTTGTTTTGGCGTGGAACTAATACTGTTATAACTAATACTAATGCAAAATCAAAAGGGAATCGTACAAATGATGTTTAATTCGGGTCGTTTGCCTCCTAAGCTAACTTAGACTCTTAATATTATTAATAAAAACTTTTCATGATTAAGGTTTGTTGAGGGCGGTGGGGGAGGAGGAATGGGATAGTAAGGGGGACTCGGAAATAAAGACTGTTCAAGGGTATGGGAGGAAAAAAAGACTGAAAAGCTGTAATAGAATCTTTTCTTCTTATTTGATTTCTTTACTGTTTGTTGAAACTTGGTCTTCCATTTTAATATGTCACCCTATTCTAGAAAAAATATTTAACCAGTATGTGTTGTTTTTGTATTTGTTTTTATTTGTATATTTAAACTCCTTTTTTTTCCTCTTATGCTATTTTTTGTATTTGTATATGTATATATTTGTATGTTTGGATTATTTTTTCCCTCTTATGCTACCTTTGCTAGTTAATAGCTCGTATGTAAAATTCAAACTGATAGCTATAAGATCTTTCATTCCCATCCATTAATGGTGCTTTTTAGCAAAAGATTAAGAAAATTTTGTGCAATGAGAGTTCAGCAACAATTTTTCTGTATCTTTTTCCAGAATTCGCATGTTTTAAAAACAATCCTACCCATTTAAATTTTATTTTAAAATTTTTGAATATTTCTACTCCTTTTCTTTCTCATAGTTAATTTTTAAAAAAAACACCCCAAGGCCCCCCCCCC
>BGPR01000897.1:193853-211670 GCA_013235015.1 Araneus ventricosus
CCCATTCTCCCCACCTCCGCCATTAATCCAACCTGGAAGCGAACTCAGCTCTGGAACGAGGGATGTGACGTGGCGTAGTAATAGTGTGTCATAAGAGAGACTAAAATATTTGTATTATAAAAAAGTGGTGTAGTGAATAAAAATGAGTTTAAAAAATCTATATCGAGGCCGTGGCAATAATGCTTGCATCTTATAAAAAGCATTTCTTATAGACCAAGTTTTTCACAAATCATCTTCATTTTTTTCTTCTTCCCATTTTGTTACTTTTGTTTTGACTAGACATCACTTTTAAACTCGGAAAAATAATAAACTGCTCCAAGAATGCTATGTTTTTCACGGACTGTTAAAATTTTTCAGATTGTTCTTTCGAAATTATTTCTTTAAGTGTTTCACGCAGCGCAATTTATGAGAAATTTAATTAAATGGCTAAAAAAGTTTTAAAACATTTTGAATAATCATGATTGTATGATGCATGACGATTTGCTATTTACTACATAGTAGAACATAGATATTATGGAAAAATGAATTAAGCATCTAATTTAATTTTCTGCATGTAACGAAAATACGCAAGCTTCAATTATTAAAACCTTAAACAAAACGAAATTTTGTTTTATTTATATTGTAAAACACCATGTTATACTGTGATGTATTTCAAACAAAACTGGAATCTTTTGTGGATTTTGTAAAATTTCTCTTTGAAATAAAATGGAACTTAATAGTAGTAATCACCGAGAACGTTCATTTAAGTTATGATTTATTTCACACAAAAACCAAGTGTTTGAATTAACAAAAGATAAACATTCTTCAAGAAGCAACAAGTGAATTCAAATGTAATGATCCTTGAAACAAATCAACATCAGTGAATTAAGAAATATTGTGGTTTGGAAAGTTTTCAGAAACATATTCGCCATTTTTTTATTTTTATTATTTTTTTTTTACTATTCATGTGGGAATTAGCGTTGAAAGTAATATAGGAATCTACAATTTGGGAATTTAATTTATGAAACGGGCAAGCAGATGTTATTGTTAACACTAAATTACGTACAAATTTAACTTTTTCTGAATTAAAATATTTCAATTGTTCTTCCAAATTGGAAATTTCAGAGCCAGATGAGATGCGGATCAAAACATTTAAACTTCAAAACATATGGTTTTTTAAATTAAATTTTGAGATTTTATAATCTTCGGCAAACTTTTATTTAGAAAAGGTACTCACGTAGAAATCGACGCAAGTTTATTAAACATGGTCTGAAACTTTTTTTACGCGCTGTCCTCTTGGAAAGAAATTTTTTAGAGAAGCTGAAAGTGGATACAAATTGAAAGATGCTTTTAACGAATTCCGCTAATGATTATTAAAATATAAAAGGCCAGATACACTCAAGAGAAATTATTTAGTAAATGCTAATAAAATCTTTATGCAGAAAAAAATTACTTAACTATTTCTAATAATTAGAACAATCTAAAAAAGAGAACTTGTGAAATTTCTTCCTACTCCAAAATCTTTTCCCCAGCCTTACTTTATGCGGTATCACCCACAATTTAAAAACTGATTTCACATGTTTTTTAAAGGATATGGTTGTCTTTTTGATTGAAACAGAAGATATTAAATATATAGCTCTAATGGCTTTTGCGTGTTATTTTGGAAATCATTGCCAATTGGTAATAACTATCAAAAGCGGTAATTCGTACAAAAAGTAGATTATTTTAAGTTTTTCCATAAGGGAATTTCTAATATTTTCTTTCTCTACTCTTTTTTAATACTTTTCCGCTTAAACTCTACAAATGCCGATCCAGAAGATTGAAACAAGTCTTTGATCTTCATCGACCTGTGTGCAAAATGAGTGAACAGTAAGAATCTGAAGGTGTGCAAAATGGTGAACAGTAGAACATCTAAAGAAAGTGGCAAAATGGAACAGTAGAAATATAAACAAGTTGCAAAATGATTGAACAATAAGATTAAAAGGTGCAGAAAATGGTGAACAATAGAACATGAAAGTAAATGACAAAAAACGAAAGTGAAAAGTGAACAGTAAGAAATCTAGACAGTGACAAAATGGTGAACAGTAAGAACATCCTAGGAAAGAAAGTAAAATGATAAACAGTAAGAATCTGAAAGTGTGCAAAATGGAAACAGGTAAGAATATCAAAGTGCAAAATCGTGAACAGTAAGAACATAAAAAAAGCAAAAGTGGTGAACAGCTAAGAACATAAAAGGTGCAAAATGGTGAAAGTAGAAATCCAAGCAAACAGTGAAATGCAAAAAGTGCGCAAAGTGAACAGTAAGAACATCAGAAAATGCAGCAAAATGGCGTAAAGAACAGTGATGAAATCGAGAAAGTAGGCAAAACTGGAACAGTAAGAAATATAAAAAGTGTGCAAAATGATGAACAGTAAGAAATATAAAAAAGGCACAAATGGTGAACAGTAAGGAAAAGAAATTCAAAATAAGTGAATAAGAAATCAAAAAAGTGGTGAACAGTAAGAATCTAGAAGATATGAAGGTGCCGTAAAAATTAGAGTGTAAAGGGAACAGTAAGAAATCTAGTTCAATAGTGCAGTAGAAAGTTCAAAAGAACTAAGAAAAAGCAAATGATAAGTAAGAAATATAGTGTACAAAATGGTGAACGTAGAAATCAGAATCGAAGGTGAAATGAAATCGAAAGTGGAAAATGGTAAAAGTGAATAGACAAATGAACAGTAAAAAAATAGTTGCAAGGTGAACGTAAGAATCTAGAGTGCAAAGTCCTTAGATGATTCTTAGCTTTGCAGACACATTTTGTCAAAGGCGAATTTATCCAAAGTAATTCATTTCCACTTTGAATCTCCCACATAATTCCCTCTATGGAATTCTGAATGAGAATAGTAATTTAACTATTATATTTTCATTACTGCTTAAAAAAAAAAGAAAATAATGCAATAAAAAGAACTTTAAAATTCGGTAGGAAAGCTTTCCCTACTCCTGCACAAACTAGAAGGGGAAAAAATTGCTCTTTATTCCTTATTCCAATATGGACGTTAAATATGCTATAAAACAACTCCGTGGTGCATTTCGCATAGTTTGTTGCAGGTGGTTTATCTTTAACGACATCTCCTAATTGATCTCCCAAAGTCAGCAGGGTGGGAAGGTGATTAAAATAAAAGTGACGGCCGATTTTTCGGACCTCATCCCTGAGACGCGCCGTCTTGGCTCGTCGGCTCCGGATTTCCATCCGCCGTCTGAAAACTCGTCACATTATCCGCTATTGCTCCTCTTCGCTTCAGAAAAGTACGCTACAATTGTATTAAGGCAACAAATGGTAAAAAACCGTTGAACTCTGCGAGGAGCGCTCTACGAAGTAGTAAAGCACAAGGGGTGTGCGACTCTAATTGTTATTTCCTATTTACCCCAAACTAGTAATATTTGTGTTATCTTGTTCCAAAATGATTCATATACAAACAATTCTAGTTATACAGGAACAAATTTTTGTGAAACATTTAGTAAATAATACTACATTATATTATTCAGTACATTGCAAACAGATAAGATAAAGTGTATTTTTTGCAACATGTTTTAGCATTTCTTTACAGTCAAATAACAATCAATATTATAATCGTTTTACAATTTGGATAGAAAATACGGCTTCTAATTCTTTAGTTACACAGGAAACTAATTTTTTAGAAACCAAATAAAATTCTGCGTGGCTTTATATTTAGATCAATAAGTTAGGCGGTAATGCACTTTAATCTTTTCGAGAATTTGATTTAGCTTTTCTCAATTTTGGAAAGCGGACAAGACTTGAATGACTACAGTATGGCATTACTTCCAGAATAACTATAACTTTTACACAATCTCTTGACATTTTCAGTTACTATTGTATGCGTTAAAGTCTCTTCGCAAAAATCCATTTTGAATTCATAGAATGTTCTTCAATCCACCTATTTACTCACAAAATTTAAATATGAGACAAAAATTATTTTCCTGTCCCTACTACGATCGTTCAAGTGAACAAAGAAACCTGACGCGAGGACACCTTATGGTGAATTCCAATAAAAAATAAAAGAATTTTGCTTGGCACATGTTCCATCTTTTAAATGTGACCATAAGTCAATAGATAGCATAAATTTACTCATTTCAATCTAAGGAAAGTCTGTATTTTTCTTACATTTATAGTGGCGTGGGGTCTGGACACCCTTTGCGCTTCCTCGGTTAAGTTCCTCAAACAACCAGAAAATGTTTTAATTGAAGAAAAAGGGAAATAAATTTAACTCATTATAATGAAAAACTCTTATTATTTCACTTTTGCAAATAATTACATTAATATGATAACTGCAGGAAATATGAAATAAAACTCTATTTCCGAATTTTAATTAGAACTGATGTTTAACTTTTTTAACTAAATTTATTACTTTTTTAATTAGAAAAATGATTTTATTGATCTGTAATTTTATAACAGTCCTGTTCAATAGAGATGCAACAACTCTGAAAACAAAAAAATTATGCTCTTAGGTGAGAATGAAAAGAAAACAAGCGTCCCAAAAAAAGGGACATATGACAGATAATGGGGTAATAAAAACGGTTTTTGGAAGCACAGATGCACAGTGTCCCCAAAAAGGGACAATGACAGAAATTAAATGGGTAAAAAACGGTTTTGAAGCACAAAAGACTATAGAGCACCCCAAAAAGGGACAATGACAGATAATGGATAATAAAACGGTTTTGAAGCACAGAAGGACAAGCGTCCCAAAAAGGGACAATGACAGATAACGGTTAAAAAAAAACGGTTAAATAGCGTCCAAAAAGGAGAAGGTAAGGGTACAACATACTTTTTTATAAACATAGTAAAATGTAGAAATATTTATTATTTTAATTATTTTTCTATTTTTTGACTTTTAATTTATAATTCATTATTATCAATATTATTAATATTGAAATAGAATGTTCTCAAAATCATTGCTAGCTACTATGGGTATGGCATCAAAATTTAAATAAATTAATGATTAACTGATTATTAAGTTCTAAAATATATTTTAATGGTAAGCTGACATCGAGAGAACAAAGCATGCAAAATTCTAGAATTCTAGCCCATAAGAAGTGCTAGAAATTGATATAAAAAATCTGCTATTTACACAGACTGAAATAGTCAAAATTCAAATAAAATGTTTAAAATGATTTTGATAGATTTAAAATGTTTTCTTCTCCTAATTTAAATATTCTAAATTTCTATACTTCTGAGTATTTATTATTTTTAAATATATATTTAGCTGTAAACTGCTATTTTAAAATATTTTCGATCTTACTTTAAAAAGATAAGTTTTTAGAACCGCGTTTTTGATGAAAGTAACAAGGGGTGAGCGTTTTGTAATAAAAAATATCGTATTGTACCTTTAATGAAATGTACTATCTTTTTATACCTTTTTCTGATTAATTCAATGATATATAAATCTGAAATTACATGAAGTAAGACCTTTATATTTATTTTATTCTTGAACCATATATAAGATCCTGTACGTGCGGAATTTGGGTCGATTGGCAGAGTGTGTAATGTCAGACTCTGTACAAGATGTTTGAAGTTATTGAAAAGCGCTTTTATTTGAAAGACCAAACCAAAACTTGTAGCAATTGCATTTTAATTAAATTCCGCTCTTGTTTATATTGCTAATGTTTTAATAAGCATGTTTCAAATGCAATTATACCTAAGACATTGTAGTTTTTTTTCAAAGAAGGGTTTATAAATTTCTTTAAACCGATAAAGCATCGAGATTGATAAAAAGCTTAAGGAAATTCTATTTAAATGAATTATTGTAAGTATAAAAAACCTATTGTTTAATTCATTGTAATAAAAATATTATTAGGAAAACGTTCAAATCTTAATTGAGAATTAATAATGTATTTATAAAATAAATCTGACAAACAGAACTAATTAGTAAGAAATCGGATTTTGACGTCAGTGATTTATCAAATTTCACTCAGATTCTGGACATTGCGAAATATTTTGATTTCGTAGATGTTTCCTTTAAGATCACCACAGCATATTTTTTTAATCAACATGGTAATGAATACAAAACGCCGTCTGGCCTGAAATACAGAAGGATGAACTTTCTAGATTTAGTTATCCTTTTGGTCCATGCAAGCCTTAACTGTTCTTATTTTTACTTCCCATTTAAATCAATTGCTTTTGAAAATAAACTTTAAGAGCCAACAAACATAGCAGCAATAATGCAACTGAACGAAGTAATCATGAATTCAAATGTAATGATCTCAGAAAACTGAAATCAACATCATCGAATTAAGAAATATTGTGTTTGAAACATTTTCAGAAACATATTCTCCATTTTTTCTATTTTATTATTATCTTTTTTTTACCATTTTAATGGGAATTGGTTAAGAAGTACTTTAGGAATTCGAATTTGGAAATTAATTTATGAAACGGCAAAGCCAGATGTTATTGTTAACACTAAATTACATTAAATTTAACCTTTTTCTGAATTAAAATATTTCAGTTGTTCTTCCCAAATTGAAATTTTCAGAGACAGATGAATGCGGATCAAGGCACTTAAACTTCAAAACATATGGTTTTTAAATTAAATTTTTGAAAGCTTGAGTCTTTAGGACAAACTTTTACTTGGAGAAGGTACTCACGTAGAAATCGATGCAAGTTTTTTAAACATGGTTCTGAAACTTTTTTTACACGCTGTCCTCTTTTGGGTGGAAAGAAAGTTTCAGAAGCTGAAAGTTGGATTACAATATTGGAAATGAAGCTTTAATGAATTCCGCTAAATATTATTGATTATAAAGGCCGAGATACACTCAAGAGAAATTATTTAGTAAATGTTAATAAAATCTTTTATGGCAAGAAAAGTTACTTAACTATTTTCTAATAATTGAGAACAATCTAAAAAAGAGAACTTGTGAGAGAATTTTCCTACTCCAAAATCTTTTCCCCCAGCCTTACCTTAAGGCTGCAACCCACAATTTAAAAAACTCCGATTTACAGCAACTTTTTTAAGATATGCGTTGTCTTTTTGATTCCTGAACAAGAAGATATTAAATATATAGCTCCAAATGGTTTTGGCAGATTATTTTCGAAATCATTTTCCACTGCCATTTAGTAATAACTATCAAAAGCATTAATCGGTACAAAAGTAGATCATTTTAAGTTTTCCATAAACGGAATTTCTAATATTTTTCTTTCTACTTTTTATTTAATACTTTTCCGTTAAACCTACAAAATCATTCTAGGAATGATGAAAATCAAGTTTTTGATTTCATCGCTTCGAGGATTGTGCAAAATGGTGAAAAGTAAGAAATCTAAAAAGTGTGCAAAATGGTGAACAGTAAGAAATCTAGAAAGTGTGCAAAATGGTGAACAGTAAGAAATCTAGAAAGTGTGCAAAATGGTGAACAGAAAGAAATCTAGAAAGTGTCCAAAATGGTGAACAGTAAGAAATCTAGACAGTGTGCAAAATGATGAACAGTTGCATGCATGAGCTTTCTTATCGCTTCAGCTTTTGAATACATTTTGTCAAGGCGAATATTCAAAGTAATTCATTTCCCACTGTTTTGAACCTCCTCTTCACAACTGTTTCTTCCTCTATGAAATTCTGAATGAGAATGACGTAATTTTAACCATCTATTATATTTTCATTACTGCTTAAAAAAAGAAAATAATGCAATAAAAAGAGCTTTAAAAATTCGGTAGGAAAGTTTTCCCTCACTCCTGTACAAACCAGAAAGGGAAAAAAATTGCTTCTTTATTCCTTATTCCAATATAGTGACGTTAAATATGCTATAAAAACAACTCCCGGGTGCATTTCGAGTTTGGCTGCAGGTGGTTATCTTTAACGAACATTCTCCGTAATCCGATCACCCAAAGTCAGCACAGAGGGGGGAGGGGAGGGGTATTACAACATCGTTAAAAGTGACGGCCGCATTTTCCGGACCTCATCCCTGAGACGCGCCGTCTTGGCCGTCGGTCACGGGATTTCCATCCGCTGCCGTCTGAAAACTGTCACATTATCCGCTATTGCTCCTCTTTTCGCTTCAGACAAAGTACGCTACAATTTGTTACAACAAACGGTACAAAACCGTTGAACCCGGGAAGACGCTCGCTACGAAGAGTAAAGCACAAGGGGGTGTGCGACTCCCCAATTCGTTATTTCGCTATTTAACCCAAGCTAGCAACATTTTTGTGTTATATCTGTGCTAAAGGATTCATGCAAACAGTTCTAGTTATACAAGAACAAATTTTTATAGATGAAACATTTAGTAAATAATGCATTATATTATTCAGCTCATTGCAAACAGATAAGAAAAGTATATTTCTTACATACATGTTTTTAGCATTTTTTACAGTAAATAAATATCAATATTATAATCGTTTTACAATTTGGATAGAAAAATACGGCTTCTAATTTCCTTAGTTACACAGGAAACTAGTTTTTTAGAAATCCAAATAAGAATTCTGCGTGGGTTTATCTTTAGATCCAATAAATTTAGGGCGAGATACACTTTTATTTTTTAGAATAGTTTCTATAATTTTAAGCTTTTCCTCCAATGTTTTTGTGAAAGCAGATAAGACTTTGAATGACTACAGTTGCATTACTTCCAGAATAATATAACTTTTACTTCAATCTCTTGACATTTTCAGTTACATTATTATGCAGTTTAAAAGTCTCTTTCCCGCAAAAATCTCCATTTTTGAATTATAGAATGTTCTTCAATCCACTTATTTACTCACTAAAATTTAAATAGTGAGATGAAATTATTTTCCTGTCCTTAATACAATCGTTCAAGTGAACAAAGAAACCTGACGCGAGGACACCCCTTATGTTGAATTCCAATAAAAAAATAAAAGAATTTTTCTTGAAACACGTTCCATCTTTTGAATGTGATCATAAAGTCAGATATCATAGATTTGACTCATTTCAACTAAAGGAAAGTCTGTATTTTTCACATTTTACGTTTTTGGGGTATCGGATACCCCCTTGCGAGTCCTCTCGGGTTACGTTCACTCAAACAACCAGAAAAATGCTTTTTAATTGAAGAAAAGCGAAATAAATTTAACTCGTTATATGTTAAAACTCTTATTATTTTATTTTTTCAAAATAATTACATTAATATTATAACATGCATAAAATATGAAAAAAAACCTCTATATCCGAATTTTTTTAATTAGAACTGATTAATTAACTTTTAACTAGAATTAATTATCTTTTTAATTAGAAAAATTATTTTTATTGGATTTGTAATTTTTATAACAGTCAGTTCAATATTTAGATGCAACAATCAAAGCTGAAAAAATTATGCTTCTTAGGGAGAATGAAAAGAAAACATGCGTCCCAAAAAAGGGACAAACGGTTTTTGGAAGCACAGAAGCACAAGCGTCCCAAAAAAGGAACAATGGCAGATAAAGGAGTAAATGAAAACGGTTTGGGGAAGCACACTTTTATGAACATAGTAAAATGTAGAAATATTTATTATTTTAATTATTTTCTATTCTTTGTCTTTAATTTATAATTCATTATTATCAATATTATGTAATCTTGAAATGAATTTTGTCTTCAAATTCATTGCTAGGTGCCTCCACTGGTATGGTACCAAAATTTAAATAAATTAATCGATTAACTGATGATTAAGTTCTGAAAATATATTTTAATAGTAAACTGTCATCGAAAGCGCAAAAGTGTGCAAAATTTCAAAATTCTAGCCCATAAGGAAGTGATTGATATAAAAAACCCATATTTACGCAAATGAAATAAGTCAAATCAAATTAAAATGCTTAAAAATGATTTTGTGATAGCTTAAAATTCTTCCTTCTTCTCCTAATTTAAATATTCTAAATTTCATATTACTTCTTTATGCATTTTGTACTTTTTAAATATACGTTTTAGCGTAAAATCATATTTAAAAATATTTTCGATCTTTATTGTAGTTTTATAGAGCCGTGTTTTTTGATAAAGTAACAAGGCGATGTACTTTTGTAATAAGAACATATCTACTATTTATGAAATAGATCTCCATGTATTATCATTTTATACCTTTTTTCCCTGATTAATTCAACGATATAACAAAATCTGAAATTAATAGTTTAAAGCAAGACCTTTTATATTATTTGTCTTGACCATATATTGGATCCTGTACATGAATTTTGGGGTCAAGGAAACATTGGCAGCGTGTGGGGCTGTCATATTCTTGTATGTTTATAAACAAAAGTTATTGAAAAAGCGCCTTGATTTGAAATATTCAAGTAAAATCTCAGAAGTAATTGCATTTAATTAAATTCGCTCTTGTTTATAATTAAGTAATGTTTTAACAATCATGTTTCAAATGCAATTATGCTCTTAAGATGACGAAATATTTTTTCTTTCAAAGAAGGGTTTGCGAAATTTCTTTCAACCGATAAAGCATCGCTATTCATAAAAGTTTAAGAAATTCTGCTTAAAAGGAAATTAATTGTAAGTATAAAACTTATTGTTTACCTATTGTAATAACAACTATTGTTTAGAAAACGTTCAAATTCCAATGAAAATTAATGCCGTATTTATAAAAATAAATTGACAAGCAGAACTAATTAGTAAGAAATCGGATTTCCTTTTGGACGTCAGTAGATTTATCAAATTTCACTCAGATTCTGACACAGAAATATTTTGATTTCGTAGATGTTTCCATTTAAAAAGATCATTCTGTTGCTAGATATTTTTAAATCAACATGGTGATGAATATTTAAACGTCATTCTCGCCTGAAATAGTTTACATGATGGAATTTTCTAGATTTAGTTATCCTTTTGTCCATGCAAGTTTTAACAGTTAAAAATTTATTTTTGTTTCCCACTGAAATCAATTCGTTTTTGAAAATAAACGTTCCTTAAGAGAATCAACAAACATGCACTTTTGTTGATGAAATCAGATTTTGATGTTTTTCGAAAACATGAAAAAATAATTGAAAACATGTTGTTTTAAAGTCAGTTCTTATACAAAACTCAGACATAATTTCAAATATTTTAATGAAACGTTTGCTTCCCATCTTTTTGATTTTTAAATGCAACCTTTTACAAAATGTTAAAAAGAGGAAACTCCGTTTCAAGAACTAATATCCAAATACTTTGTTTTAAATGTTTATAAAGTCTCATCTATTTTGCATCATACTTTTCAATAGTTTTGTTTAAATTTTATTTTTACAAAAAAATTAAATTATGATGAAAATAATTTTGCCAGAATGTTTGTGAATTGCAATATACTAAAGCGGATTTTTTCCCTTTCAATAACTTTTCCAATGCAATCTTTCTCTAGTTTTTAGAGAATTTTAAGTTCTTTTATAATCAAAGATGAATGGCTCATCGGGAAAAAATGAAATTTTTTGGGACTGGGAAAACTTGTTGAAAATGTTGTCTTCCTGCGTCAGTAACACTTTCACGAGCCAAGTCCGCAACTTTCAATTCTTTGTACCAGGAAGAAATCTTTTTAGTTCAATAAAATTGTAGAAAAATAGGTTGGTCAGATAATATCGGAAATAGCTTTTTCTTTTTCTCTTTGTTAGGAACGAGGATTATAGAAATTTTCTTATTTTGTACACAGTAGTTTTTATAACATTCCTTTGAGTTTTTTCAAATGAATTAATGTAATAAATAAAATGGTCCTGCTTCCAGCAAGTATCAGCAGAAACGAAATATTTTCTTTCAGGCTTAGGTATACTTTTCAACGATAATAATGGTGTACTATTTTACAAATTTGCTTCAAACTGTTTGGTGAGAAAGATCATATGGAAGGAGCATAGAGACATATCAGTAGTCCATAATTTTCACTTTGTTTTGTTTATTCGTCTTTAAAATGATGATTTAAAGATTTTACCGATGTTTGCATCATTCTGTAATTTATAAAAATGTAACAGCAACCTAATATTCAAGATATCTTCTTTTTTCTGTTACTTACAGAAAGAACTTACTTCCTAAAAGAGATAAAAAAACTTACAATTCTTGAATTTGTCAATAGTTTAACAAGTTATTAGGAAATTAGGATTATATTAGGATTACGTTAATAGGAAATTCAAGGTACCAAAGAAAAAATTCGATTTACCGACGAATTCAAATTGAAAACGTTCGGATTAGCCATGTTCCATCGCATTACTTGAATGATAGGAGTTATGGGATTTGAAGCAACAAAGGCTGTAATCCCCTCCACCGCATTAAAAGAAAGTATTGTATTTCGGTATTAATAGCAAGTTGTCAGGATTTCTGCAATATTTTCGCACAAAGAAACCTAGGCAGAGTTCACGGTGGATCAGTTGGTAGAGCATCAGACTATAAGTCTTTATTCCGCGGTTCGAATCTTGTCCATGGTAGTTAAGTCAAGCAATGGTATCTTAATTCAAAACGTTATTTAATGTTTATTCAGTTCCAAATCTTTCTTGGAAATTCTAGTTAGATGATTCTGGAATATTCTGTGACTGTATAAATACTAAGTCCCACAAGTTGTTGGCATGTTCTCTTGCTTTTCGAGTTGCTTCGAACTAATAAATCTATTTTATTGTTAAACAAGCATTCTGTAATTCTTTGCATCTTTGTGATACTATTTTTCCTTGTGTTCTTGCGTATCTGTTGTTCGGCACCCCAAGAAAGTACACCCAAAAGGTTCTGAATCACTGATTCCACCAAAAATGCATTCGAAAGGAATAAAATGTATTCTGTACTTGTTCATTCACGACTTATAAAAAAATCCTCTCAGATAAAATACTCATTTATTTTTGCTAATCATAAACAGCAAATGTGTTCGTAAAGTACCATCATTCTAAAAAAAGTATCTTCGTGATAGTATTTTTCCATGTGTCCTGCCCTTGCGTTTCTGTTGCCCTTTCTGCTGTTCGGTACCCAAAAAAAGTACACCCAAAAGGTTCCGAATCACTGATTCGACCAAAAGTGCATTCGAAAGGAATGCAAATGTATTCTGTACTTGCTCATTCATGACTTATAAAAAAATCCTCACACATAAAATACTCATTTATTTTCGCTAAACATAAACAATAACTGTGTTCATAAAGTACCATCATTCTAAAAAAGTATCTTCGTGATAGTATTTTTCCTTGTATCATGTCCTTGCGTTTCTATTGCCCATTCTGCTCTTCGGTACCCTAAGAAAGTATACCCAAAAGATTCCGAATCACTGATTCGACCAAAAATGCATTCGAAAGGAACACAAATGTATTCTGTACTTGCTCATTCATGACTTATAAAAAAAATCCTCACACATAAAATACTCATTTATTTTCGCTAAACATAAACAGTAAATGTGTTCCTAAAGTACCATCATTTTGCGTCAGAGTTTCTGATATCTTTCTTGAACAGATTATGCTCAGTTCTCCCGTTATAACTGATAATGGTTGAGTGACTAAGAATCCGGATGGTACGGCGCGAATTTGCCAGCACTCTCGACAGTGGTGTCAAGCTCCGATGAGCACCGAATCCGAGATTTAACCCGATAATAAGCAAAACGACCAGAGTTCCGGTAAAAGGAAGTCTATATTTTACAAAGTAATTTATCTCGTTTTGCTTTGACTTTATTGTAAAATTTTGAGGAAAGTTCTGCATGCAATAATGGGCTGGATTTATTAATCCACTTGCTGTCAGCCAGAGTCTCATTCTAATTTGACAGCTGATTATAAAAGATATAGAATCCCTGATTAATGGAAATGTGTGTTGAAAAATATTACGAAGTTTATGTTTCTAAAAGATAAGGATGTTAGGTTGTAAAATGTGTTGAAAAGGAAAAGATACAATGAAATCTAGTCATGATTTTTTTCTGATACATTTGAGATGCACTTGAGTAAACACAAGAATTACCGAAGTGTTTCTCAAATATTCAGTGATGTGATTATTTCTCAAATATTCAATGAGTTCAGTGATTATTGAAGTTAAATTAATAATTGTGATGAAACTTGAGTGCCAATAAATTCCAAAAAGTGCTGCATTTCTGTAAAATAAGGTATTCAGTATATTATTTACATGTTTTGTTAGGAAGTTTTAAGATGAAAAAGCGCTTTCACAGAGATCGTGATCTTTAGAAATCTACCATTTTTTAAAAAGTTTTCTATTTTTATTCCTTCAAGACGATTAGAGCGCTTGATAATTTCCAAATTTTGGTAGGATTATCCATGAATGGTTGCTATTTTATCGTTAACGAAACAAAGTAAACATTTTATTCCTGCAAGATGATTAGAGCGCTTGATTATTTCCAAACTTTGGTAAGATTATCCAGAAATTGTTGCTGTTTTATTATTAATGAAACAAAGTAAACAGGCCTGTGTAATTTTATTTGAATTAATATTATTTGTACAGTCAAGTTTGGGGTACACAAACAAAGTTTGAAATAAATTCGTAAGAAAGCAACAAGTAAGAAAGTGATCGAAAATGTCATCTAGAAATCGCCATTTTCTTTGCTAAAGCGAGAAGATCGTAATATTAAGTGTACCAATGAAAATTGCGAAGCATTGCATTATTTACTCACAATTAATTTTGTTCTGTTTTACAATGCAATTTTCCAATTGTAGTAAAAGAAAAAAAATGCTCATATTGACTTTCAGTCACATTCACTGTGCATTCAATTACCTTCATATTCCACTCCATAAACATTGCTGGTTTAGATCTCAAATAAACATAAACATGCCGTCATTCCAATTTCATAAACGTTTTACCTCTCTCGACATCGTTTCTTACGTGGTGAAAACTTTGAAATTCTAGTTTCAGCAAACAGTATGTCTCTGTTGGGAGACAAATTAAAAAATAAAAAAAACTAACAAATTATAAATTAAAAGAAATTCACTGATTATAATCTGAGAGCTAATTTATTTTTATTTGTTACAATTTCCTTGGTTTTACTTTTAAATTTAGTAAAACACTGAGTTTATTTATTCACTCTTTGAAACAAATTTTTTTAAAATCTTTTAAATCAGCAAGATTATCTTATCCGTTTTTGTTTACAAATCTTGAATACCAAGACTCTGTATCTAGGCACATTTTCTGGAAAAAGAAAGAATAACATTTTGTGCCACCTGTTTGGTGGCCATCGTCCAGAATTTAAGAAGCCTCTTTGTAAACTAAACTGTTCCTGACACCTGAAAAAAATTCTTATAGTATTCATGTTTATTTTTCAAATTGTTTATTTATTTGCTCTCTAAATACAAATGATATCTCAATTATACGTTTACTAAACTAAATGTTATTGTTTATATTTTTTTTGTTTTTGTTTTAAAGTTTAAGTTATATTTTTTTATTTTTAAATTTATTCTAATTTTTCTAGTTTACTGTTTTTAAGCTTTACTAAACTAAATATATTTTTCCCCACTAAATACATTGCCACGAATGATTTAACATGATTATCCAATAGTGAAAGTGATTGACTACTAATCTAATGAACATTGGTTCGATCCTATATTCGAGATTCTTGGTTCAAGCTGTAAAACAAAGATTATTCTCGTAAATTTTAAAAATTTTTTAGAATGCTCTAGAAACTTCAAGAACCATCAACGACAGTCCCGTCTATAATTCTCTATTTAAATAAGAACGTTTTAAGTAGGAACGTCAGCTGCGATGTTTTCTGTGTGAGAGTGGTTTCTTAATAATAAGGTCACCAATCTTTCTTCTTTAGGAAGGATAGTCCTTCTTTTTCATAAGTTCTGTCCTACCTTGAAAAGTGTCCTACTTTATGTCTTCCTTTTCGATATTTGAAGTCCAATCTGAATATCTCCTTATTCTATCGATGCCGAGCCGATCCGTTGTATTCATTTAAATAATAGTTGGTAGACATGTAAGCATAATTACAATATGAAATGTTACAAATGTTTTTATTATGTATTTATCTTGCTATAGCGTATTCTATGTTACTGTTGCAATTAGTAGAATGCTTCTTTTACTTACGATACTTTTTCTTCAATTTGTTTGTGTTCTCCTTTTCATTGTAGGAAAGTTGGTCATTTCATTAATAAATCAGTTCTTTTCAAATTATCCAACTTAGCCATTTCTACTCAAAAATATATGCCCATTAAATAAACTTTTCTTTTTAGTTCATTGCGTTTTTGTTATAAAAATTACTGCCCCTCTGTAGCTTCTCTCCCCTCCTGGCGTTTGGAGAATCCCTGATTGAATAAGTTCCTCGTCACGTGACAAACATCAAGTGCTCAGCACAGTGGCGAATCCAGCGGAAGGCCTATCGGGCTGCAGCTCCCCCCCCCCAGAGCTAAACCAAAAATCTTGATTTAATTTAAAATCACTACAACTGTTTGATCTTAATTTTCATTTTTAAAAAATAGTAATAAAATCGTGACAACATTGCTTTCTGACTTGACAGGCTCGGAAATTTTTCCACTTTTCTAGTCATTCCATTTACACTTGTAGCGTTGGCGTGGTCGAAAGCATTTTTTGGCTAGTTATTTCATTGTATTTTTTATTAAATTATCGAAAATATTGTAGTGTTCTTTATTATTCTTATTGTCAGGAGAGGAAAGCCTGTAAAGTTAAAGTGTTTTGGCTTATATAAGCCATGAGGTTTGATATTCGTCACTACGATACAAAATATTTATGACCTCAGCTCCCCTCCCCCCCCCAACCAGACCCGAATCCTGGATTCGCCACTGGCGCAGCACCTATATGAAATCCATTGCGTGGGAAAAGAGTAAAAAACATGCAGTTAGTTAGTTGTCAGACCACGTAAGCAGTTACGTTTCACATGTGGCTGTGACGTCACGCTGATCGACTCCATTATAGAGCCTGAAGCTTAGCAGTCCTCTACCTATTTCGACTTTCGTTGACAGGAATTAAACAAAACACCCCATGCGTCTTGTTTCGCAAACAACAGTGACAGATGTTTGTACACATGTGGCTCGCGTCTCATTCATCACATACACTTCTCCTTTCCGTTTAGAAAGGCAACGAGCGAATGAGCTCTGAATCATATATTTACAGTTTTGATTTTTTTTTTCCAAAGGAAGAATTATAAAAGGCACTTCACATCAATTTTGGATTCCTCGTGACGTGTGCACATTTTGTAACTTATTCATACTTTCTGTTTTGTAGCTTTCAAGCTTACCAAGTATAGTTAGACAAAGTCATACTTTTCCATCAACAATTTTTTTCCAAATGAAGAATTAGAAAAGGCATTGCGCATAAATGTTGAATTCCTCGCGAGGTGTGCACATTTTGTATTTTATTCGTACTTTCTGTTTTGTAGCTTTCAAGCTTACCAAGTATAATTAGACAAAGTCATACTTTTCCATCAACAATTTTTTCCAAAGGGAAAAATTAGAAAAGGCATTGTGCATAAATGTTGAATTCCTCGTGACATGTGCACATTTTGTAACTTTTCGTACTTTCTGTTTTGTAACTTACCAAGTCTTTTTCGAGCTTACCAAGTATAGTTAGACAAAGTCGTACTTTTCTATCCATACTTTTGGAAGTACGAGCTTATACATAAAAGATATTATTAATATTCAAAAACTTTACAATGCTGAATTAGCCTCATTCACTAGAAGAAATATCATGCATAGTAAATTAAAATTAATTCTTCATTATTTTTCTAAAACAATTCACTTTACATTTAGTAAAAATTGGAAAGGTGAATTCTTCAGAAGCTTTTTTTCCTTCATCGTTAACGAAGTATACAAAGTATTTTAATAGTCAAAAAATTCGATCTTAGTGTTTTGACGAACCTCCATTTGTTAGACAACATGAGTCTAAACAAAATATTTTTTAATTCCAGTAAAGTACCGTTTATTCGTTTCTCATTTATACGTCGTTTCCTCACAATCTCGATTCATTCGTATTCATTGTAATGATAAAGTGCTTCGTTTATGC
>BGPR01000897.1:241972-256910 GCA_013235015.1 Araneus ventricosus
AATTTTGTTAATACTGAAAAAATCAGACATTTAATTGTAATTTTGTTAATACTGAAAAAATCAGACATTTAATCGCAATTTTTTTAATACTGAAAAAATCAGACATTTAATTGCAATTTTGTTAATACTGAAAAATCAGACATTTAATTGAAATTTTAATACTGATAAAAGCAGACATTGCTTGTAATTTTGTTAATGCTGATGAAAGCAAAGATTTATGTACATAATTCACATTGAAAAGAAAGAGATATAAGGTCATAGTTTGTTAATGCTGATGAAAGCAAAGATTTATGTAAATAATTCACATTGAAAAGAAAGAGATATAAGGTCATAGTTCCATGCTTAGAGTTGCGTTATCCTTTTTAGTTCCATCAAATCTTAGTTTTTCTCTTTTCTTGAATGTATGTTTTCTCAATGATTCTTGCCAAACGGTTTGTGTAGTAAAAATCTGAAGATTATCTGCACTCTCGAGCGAAAATATGTTCTACAACTCTGTCCCAGTAAATTTTTTATGTAACTTTATTACTAAGTTAATGTATTTATTTTGTAAATATAGGAAGAAGAATTTGTGCATAATGTAGGTGTGCAATATTGTACATTGAATGTTTTAAGATTATAAATAAACCTTTGTATGAAAGTGTATATATGGGGGTAAAGAAGGTACGTCCTCGTGAGACAAAGTATATTGTCAGGTGTTCCTGTAAATAATATTGTCTTCAAAATGAATGACAATATTGGATAAACCTTTAGAGACTGCGACTAGGAACGGATCTTAGATGTTCTTCGGGGGGGGGCGAGATCTACTTCACAGAATTACTTGTATAAAATACTCTTATTCTCATATTCGAACTCGGAGCACCCTTCGAAATTTGTGATACTTATTCTTTTTAGTAAAAAAATTCTGCCTTAGGAAACATTAAAAAATACCAAATATTCTTCAATAGAAAAAAAAATCGACGGGAGGCTGTCTCTGCGAAAAGGCCGCTGGGATTGAGGGCGTAGACTTACTTACCTTACTCAACTGTGACTTTCTGTGACTAAAGTAGATCTATGTGACTTTGACCTATGACCTTCCTCTGTTAAATGAAACTAAAACCAACTCAACTCAATTAAATCGTTGGAAAGGAATGCTCAATTAAATCAACAATTGTTAATAATAATTAATTAAGGACAGTTAATTAATCGGTTACTCAACTGTGACTTTCTGAGACTAAAGTAGCTCTATGTGACTTTGACCTATGACCTATTCTCTATTACCTTTCCTCTTTACCTTTAAATGAATTAATTAATTAATCTGAAATGAATTCATTATTAATCTGTTAAAATCCAGTTAATATACCGCACACAACCGATGCGTGCACACGCATCGGTCGCTGTGACGTCATCAATATTTTTCGTGATTTCCACCAACTTTGAAGCTCGACTGTGACTAAACAGCAATTACAAATTATAATTTTTTTGCAATCTTCAATGCCAGCCTTTCTCTTTTAAATGTAACTAAAACCAACTCTCTATGTTATTTGCTTGCGGAGCTATAAGCGTTTAAATATACCACGAAAAGCGTCATAATTTTTTACTTTCCTGGCACACCATTAGACCACTATGAAGAGACGTAAGTCTACGTCAAAAGGAAGAAAATTCTGCTTTATGTAATCACTTTACTTTTCACCACATGAAGAAGCAAAACTCACTACACGAAAGTTGCGCAAGTACTGATCGTTTCAATATCCCTAGACTAGTACTGTTGGACGATTTTACTCCGGAAAGGGGTGGAAGCAATGAGTAGGATGAGCGCATTTTTGGACTGTTTTGTTAGGTAAACATTTACATTTGTCATTTACATGTGTCATTAAGTAAAATGTTAACATTCCCCCTCCATTCTTCACTTTCCCCCATTTTGGTGAAAATAACTCTCCCTACCGCATGCGTAAAAGCGTGGAGGGTTTCGGAATCTGAGAACATACAATGTGTGAGAAAATCTAGGTCAGAATACTTCCGCTTGTTTTTTTCACCAAATTTCAAATTAGAGTTAAACTTATTTCAAACCTGAATAAAGCTGATGTTCTTTGGATCTGATAATAGTCTATCTGCAAGGATGGGCCAAATAACTAGATGAAATTGAAATAA
The DNA here is from genome assembly GCA_013235015.1 of Araneus ventricosus. Taxonomy (NCBI): domain Eukaryota; kingdom Metazoa; phylum Arthropoda; class Arachnida; order Araneae; family Araneidae; genus Araneus; species Araneus ventricosus. Next base: position 244,100 of record BGPR01000897.1, read on the forward strand.
CTTTTAATTACTCTATAAAACCTTCGCATTTATTAAAACAAGAATAACTAAAAATACTCTGGGAATATATAAACTTTTTCTTATTTTGATTATATAAGTTTTTTCATCCCCCCCCCAAAAAAATGAAGGGAAGCTGTCTTTTTCAAACAGCCGCTGATGTTAAAGGCGTAGGACTATTTTACTCGCGTTACTCTTTTGTTTCTTGAAGTTTCTGGGATTTTCTTTGTTACTCGCGATTCTCTTTTGTTTCTCGAAGTTACTCGCGATACTCTTGTTTCTCGAAGTTACTCGCGATACTCTTGTTTCTCGAAGTTACTCGTAATTCTCTTTTGTTTCTCGAAGCTATTCTCAATTCTCTTTTGTTTCTCGAAGTTAAACTCAACACTCTTTTGTTTCTCGAAGTTATTCTCAATTCTCCTTTGTTTTCAACTCAATTTTCAGCTCAATCACGAAATCTCGTTCGCGAAAACGTGACAAGCGATAGCGTCAGCCAATTGTGCGCGCGCACCTCATGCGTGTGACGTCACCAATTCATGAGTATTTTTGCCCAACTTCGCGATTCAGTAGTCGCTGAACTACAATTCCGATTTTCAAAATTTTTTTGTAACTTCTGTTGTTACTCTTCATCTCTAAAATAAAACATTAGTTATGTGTTTAACAAATGTAGTTACCGAGATATAGAGAATCTCCCATACAAGAAAACGTGGCAAAAAAAATTCCTTCCTGAGACTCCAATTGGAGGAACGTAGTCCTACGTTAATAGTGATGGTATAAAGATACAACTGAAAATACTCTCCGAAACATTCATTTAGCAAAAGACCATGGCTGCTTCTTTTTTCAATTGTTTTGATAATTTTAATGATATATTCATTTAAAACGATGAATCTAAAATAAAAATATATCGCATATATCTACAAATAATAAATTCCAACAGAAAATTAGGTCAATTTTTCTCCTGAGAAGCTACACAATTTTACATAAAATCCTTTTCACTTTACTCTTTCGTAAATAATTCCATACTTATAGGGATGGGAAAAACCTACCAGTTTTAACCGAAAACCGTTTTTTTTTGTTTTGGTTAACCGGTTTTTTCGGTTATTTTTTTATCCCTGTTATAACCGGTTGTTTTTTTAATCCAATAACCGGGTAAAAAACCGGATCGGAAGATAGGCTCGATTTTAGGTTCGATTAGATTAAAATTTACCAAGTTATGAAGCTTTGAACTTCATCATCTTAGCCCAATCAACGACAACAGCTTTCTCGAGGCATCTGTTGGTTGGCGGATTACTGAAAGAGTCTTTATGAATGGATAAATATTTGCCAATGGATTGATTTCCTGAAAAAACAATACTAATAAAAAAATTGTCTACAAACGGCGTCTGTTTTTATTTTAAAATACGAATACCGGTTATTTTCAGCGGTTATAACCGCCAGGTTAAACTGGAGGTAAAAAAACCTGAATAACCGAAAACCGGCTATTTTCGCAATAACCGCCAGGTCAAACCGGAGGTGAAAAAACCTGAATAACCGAAAACCGGTTATTTTGAGCGGTTATAACCGCCAGGTTAAACCGGAGGTGAAAAAACCTGAATAACCGAAAACAGGCTATTTTCGCAATAACTGCCATCCTATAAACTTACTATTTGTAAAATAAGATTGATAGCATATCTGTTACAATCTAAAGTACCAAACATGCTTGCAAATCTGCAAATGATTCTACAGATAACTACCCTGTATCTGCTCCAATTAGATTTAATTTTACGAAAACTAAATAAATTTTTCCCTTGGGAAAACTATGCAGATCAAAATAACATAAATATTTAGAATTCAAATTCCAAAAGCGAATTCTTATTAGACGTTATAATTTATCTTCGCGTTTTGTTTTAGATTCTTCTGTTTGTTTTTACAATATGACAGTTAAATGAGTCTAACTATTCATCGATAAATTCTTTCTGTCGCTTTATTCAATTAGTAGATATTAATTTCAAACAGATACACGACCTAACTAGAAATATTAAATGCAGCATGCAATATTTATTTCTTTGCAACTATGGGAGATCTTCTACATATTTTTCTGATAAAATACCTATCTTCAATTCCAAACAATTGAGATAGGTGTTGTTGCTTGTTAAGAGACGAAATATTGTAATTTATTAACCCTCTTCGGATAAATGTGACATTCAAATCAAGCACTCATTCATACAACGATCATTAATTTATTTTTTTACTACGTATTTAATCCGTCGGGGCAATTAACAAGTTCTTGGTTGTATTGCCGGCATAATAAGTAGGGTAGACCGGGGCTAGTTGGTCCAGTCGTGATATTTTTAAAACTTGCCGGTATTTAATGCTGGCATTCCAGAAAAGTGTGTATTATCCCGCCTTCATTCCACCACATCAGCGTCATTGAAGGAACAGCGTTCATTACAGGACCAGCTAGAATTTTCTAATTTTTAGTAAGCTGAGTAAATTTCTTCACTTATAAACAATCGTTTTTTTCTTTGCTTATAAATTACAATTTCCATTTTTACAAATAATATTCAGAAAGATAGTTCTTCGTTGTTACTTTGAGGCTTGTTTGTTTATCGAAATGCTTTCAGAATAAATCCCTACATTCATCAGACACAAAAATGGCGATACGGGGAAAGTTGGGCCATTTCGCATGGGGCACGTTAGCCCACGCTGCTACACAGGGTTTATCAGGATGTGCGTTATAGAAATATCTCTGAATATGTGGGACGGAATAACCAGATTTATTATGCAAGATACTTGCTATGAAAAACCATGCGGACTCAATTTTGATTATAATTACACAATACTATTTGACGATGACCATAAAATCTGTATCTCAGTTTCCATTGGATAAAAATGCTCAAAATTGCATATAATACACATAATGTGTATAATAACACAACTACGTTACTTAAATTAATAAAGTATAATAATATAGAAGAATGTTTCGTGATAGTCGCTTCATGTTAGTAGTGGCTCAACTTACCCCGCAGTCGGGGCAGGTTGGGCCAAGCGACTTGGTGCCAGTTTGAGGTTTTAAATTAATACTGATAGTTAATATATTCAAATATTACCATGGAGAATTATTTCTGAAGGTTCACTAATACTGACAGCTAAAAAAAGTTTTAAAAATTTTGAATTCCCTTTTTTTAAAAATTCTTTGAAGAAAAAACGGCCCGACTAGTCCCGGTCTACCCTAATGTTAGACTGGTTAATGGCCCTTCTTCCGAAGAGAGTTCATCTCACCCAGTGATGGGTGAACTCGCTGCATGGGGGTGCACTATGATAGACATATTTTTAGGAGATGCAAAGCCCGTACTTATGAGGTATGGCAGCCAGTCATTAACGTTTTGGTCTGATGTTTTCGAGACAGAACATATTAATTCTGTTGTTTACCGCACATTCATTACAAATTTAACAATCTTGGTTAAAAAATACAATTCTAACATAAGATGTTTTTCCAAGAAAGTTAGGGTAAAGAAACTATCTCGTAAGATTGATAATATTTTTTTTCTTCAATCGATCTTTGTAAATTTGAAAATCGTAATAATTATTGGTTTGCATATTAATAATTTATTAGCATTTTAACTGTCATTTTTTATTTTAGTTGCAGAATACAAGTTTCTTTTAGTATAGACAATAGTATGTTTGCTATAACTTACATGTTTTATTTGTATTCTTTTTAGTTTCATGTATCATCCTGAATTAAAGAATAGCAAAAACTGAAATAGAAACAAAATGAAACATGCAGCTTTCATGAAACCTTAAAATTCCCAAAACCGTTGAATTCATTACTAAATCTTATTTACTGGTTGAAATTGATCGATTTCATTTTCTGTAATTAAATATCACTTTCCGTGAAGTCTTCAACTACAAAATGTTTCAAAATACAATCCTCCTGTTTTTGTTTTTATCTATATTTTTACGAGAGAGTTTATGTGCATGTGCTTGTGCTTGCATGTGTGTGTGCCATGAAATTATAGGTAATCTTAATTATGGCTTATAGGTAATCTTGATAGGAATTCAATGTATCTCAAAGCCCGAATTTTTAACTTTAATGTAGAAATTTTTTTATTTAGTGTTTTGTGTTATTTTGGGTGATTTCACACTCATATTTGCGCTTAGTATCGCTAGGATGATAGAAAAAAAATCGATGCACCGTCGTACAGAACAAGATGTCGTTTTAATTAAATTTGATTATCTGAGAAATTTCTTATTTTTTGAGAAATTCTTTTCTCAAAAAAACTTCAGAAATAAAACTAAAATCCTGCATCCGACATTCCAATTTCGTTTTCTTTATCAAATTGTTTGAGGTAATAACTGGAACATTTCTCCCTAATTTAAAACAAGAAAGGACGAAACATCTTTTTTTATTGATTTTTAAGTAAGTGCTCTGCTGATGAGCTCAAAGATTTTCTTTCCAGATCCGTGGTAGAAAACGGAGGAAAATATCCCTTATTTTCCATGAACTATTATTAACTTAGCTTGTCACACTGGAAAAGCAACTTGTTTCTTTTTCTCAATTCAATAAAAATTTTAATGAAATAACGTACAGCTGAGTGTGCATACAATTCGTATAAAATTTGTTTTAATTTTAAGTGTTTTTTTCATTGTATTATGGTTGATACTTAAAAGATGATAAGGTTTGAAGGGAAAAAAAATTACTCGTCATTCAATGACAAAACTTTTTTAAATAAGGTTTAAACAAGTCCAACCTTTAATTATTTTAAAATAACTGCTAGTCCAAAAGATAATAGGTTTCGTTGACATTAGAAAACCTACTAAGAGATTTATAGTCGATAATGTGTTATTAAAATAAAGCATTGAAAATAATTATAAATGACTGATCATTTTGAATTTTGACATGAGTATACCAAACATTTTCGTTTATTTTTATGAAACTAGCTTCTTCTCCGATGAATGACCTTAATTCGTTGTATCATAAAATCTTTTTACAACACTGGATACAATCTGATTGTACTCTTACTAGAATATGATAGTTTGAAAATCATGCCAAATGAATATTTTAAATAGATCGTTTAAAGAAACTTACAGACGAAAATAATTGACAGTAAAAAAAGAATAGACAGTTCAAGCACTAAATTGAAATTAGTTCTTTTTTGTGCGTACAAAAGCTATCTTCAAGATCAACAACTGTCTCAAGTTGAAGCATTTTTCGGTCTTTACTCAGTATGGTCTTTTTGTGTCAGTTACAATTTTTTATTTAATTACTTGCTGCGTATAAAATGTCAACGTCATGTGGAAAGCTAAACTGTTCGCTCTTTTGTTCTTCATGAAAAGCTTATTTTTATGCTTTTTAAAATGTTAGTTTAAAAAAATAGTGAAAAGATTATTATTTTGACAGTAAAGTATTAATATTTTATGCAATAAAAATTTGTTAATGTTTAATAATTTCGATACCGGAAGAAGATTTTCAATTATGTTTTCATGCATATTTCAATTGAGTTGGAGAGACGAAGAATACTACAGATTCGTATTCCGGCCTTTTTTTATGAATCGGTTCCATAAAAGTAATCTAAACATTGAGTATAAGAGCATACTATACCAGCCTCCTTTCATTGCTTCCAGTCATGTTTTAAATTTGAATGAGTATAGAAGAACAGTACCCCAGTATCACAAAGATATTGTGCAATATTGTACGATATAGAGCAATATTCCCAATATTGTACAATATTGAACAATATCATGTAATATTATATAACATCTAATAATATTATGTAATATTGGTCATCATGTCGTGCTACCTGGGTAGGGGGGAACTATTAGGTGTGATTGACCCTAGTTTTAATTTTTATTTATTTCTCGGATATTTTGATTGCTAGCATCATTGTTATTTATTTTCGTTTTGTAATTAGTTAACGGACCATCCGGCAATGATTCTTTTTATATTTTTATTTCACAACACACAAACACCACACAACACACTTTTTACAGTATTTACAGTGCACGGAATGCTTTTTATCATTTTTAATACTTAATTGTGGGTTTCAATTGAGAGTTCCTTTACCCACGTCATTTATGAATCACATCTAACTCATTTCTGCCAAATCCACGAGCGTCACTTACCGGTTGGGGGCATGCGCAACATCCCATTCCACTTGCAAGTAGCACGCATGCGCCAACAGTCATAAAATGTTATGTTTTAGAGAATGAGAAAATTACTTAAGCTAAATTGATGTCTCATTTAATCACGAAATAAATTTATTTCTTGAAATCACCTAGGGCAGAGGTTCCCGACCTGAGGTACGCGAAGGACCAGTTGGGGGTACGCGAAATCAAAGTCAGTAATGGCGGACACAAAAAAACATAAGGAGTTTTTTTAAAAATCAAAAGAAAGTTGTTAAATCATAAATAAGTCCAGCAAATGTTATTAATTCGAGTCATTTGACTCTTAAGCTAATCTAAGCTCTTAACATCATTAATAAAAATGTCTTTGTATAGACAGATGGGTGGAGAGGTGGGGAGTGTATATGACAGTAGGGGGTACGCGAAAATAAAAAGACTACTCGAGGGGTACTCGAAGGAAAAAAGGTTGGTAACCCCTGACCTAGATCAAGTATCCTTAAGGTTAAGGATACTTGACCTTAGGGTTAGAGATACTTGATCCTACATGTAAAGTCTACTTAAATTCTTTCGATAATCTGTATGTACACGAAATTCAGATATTAGGTTATAAGTCACAGCACTGAAAGTGTCTTAATTATCAACTTGGCCAAACTTAAAACTTGACAATCTCGAAATGAGAATTTCAGACTAGTTCTGTTATTCTCACCGATTAAATTCATTTCAGATTTATATTTAAAATTATCCTAAAATCAGATTCTTTTTCCCTCATGCTATTCAAGTTACCGATTTCTACGTTGCTCGCGTTACATTTGTCCTCCCATATCATCACTACAAATGCTCCACTGACTTTCAAGCGAAATAACTGATAACAAGCAAAGTAGCCCATACTCTATGCTCCATAAATCATAGATTAATGTTATTTTATTTTCATGGTCCTTTATCTAATGTTATTCGTCGTTTTATTGCCCACTCGTTTGAGACGGTGGGTTGCATTAGCAAATGTTATTGTGTTTTCATATGTTGCAAATGACGAGTCTAATACCTCACAAATTTACTTTGGCATCTCTAAAAGGCGTCAAAATTACTTTTCAGAGTAATTTTTGTATATGCTTTCTTCTTTTTCATAAATCTAACCTGGGAATGATGGAAAAAAACAGGAAATATTGTTATGATGCCGTTAATGGCTTTAGGTGTATTGCTAGTCAAAAAGGGATTTCTGAAAAGTGCTTGCAATTTTGTGAAAAAGATTGCTATTGTAATTCCAATTTGAAAATTTAGAAATAGTTTATTATTGCTCCATTTAAAACTAGGTTAATTTTAAAGTTTTGTTTCCAAGATAAGTAGAGATCTTCAAGATCAAAAAATATCTCAAGTTCAATCGTTTTCCACTCAGTAGTCTTGTGATAGTAATACTTTTTCATTTAATTTTTTTGCTGTTTATAAAATGTCAACGACATGTGGAAAACTAAATGGCTCGTTCTTTTATGTTTCATAAAATGCTTATCTTTATGCTTCATAAAGTATTCATTTAAATTTTTTTCACGGCAATAAGCATTTTTTGTAAAAAATGTAGTCTTCATTACATAACAGACAAGCAATTTTTATTCAGCCATTTAAATACCATTAGTAATATTTTTTGCAACAAAAATTTGTTAATATTTAAAAATTGTGATACCGAAAATCAATAATTATGTTCATAAACAAAGATTAATGTTATTTTATTTTCATGATCCTTTATTTCATGTTGCCATCGTTTTTGCCCACTCACTAGACTGCTAGATTGTATCATTGGAGTGTTAATTTTCCATATTCTAAAAATGGCGAGTATATACCTCATTTAGTTATTTTTGGTATATCCAAAAGGCTTCAAAATTGCTTTTCAAAGAAGGGTTTTTTTCTGCATTCATCCTGTTAATGGTGGAAAAAAACACGAAATATTGTTATCTTTCTATTAATTGCCTTAGATTATTGCCAATCAAAATGGGATTTCTGAAAAGGGCTTACAATTTTGTGAAAAAGATTACTATTGCAATTTCAGTTTGAGAATTTTGAAATAGTTTGCTATTGTTTCCATTTTAAAGTAGGTTAATTTAAATGCTTTGTTTCTAAGATAAGTTGAAAGAGTTCGTTACTTTGTAAATGGGTAGTTTATTTTAGAGAAAAATAACGCAAGATGATTGCACTGATAGTTTAGTCAAAGAATCTAACATAAAAGACAAACTAAAAACATACCAAACAAAAGATATAAGGGATTGTTTTTATATAATTTAAAGATGTGTGTTTCTAGTACTATTTTATACAGTCGTACGATATTTTATACTTCATTATAAAGCAATTAAGTTCAGTTCTTTCTTTTCGGGTTAGCATCTTGCAGGAGATACACGGGTTTGTCGTCCAGCATTTGTTGTTTAAGGCATGGAAACAAAACCAAAGTCAAAAGCCATAAAAAGGCTTCAATTTCTAGTTATTCTACTACGTTCAAAAAGTTCTGGAATTTTTAAAATGCTTGCCAAATGTAATTGAATTATACCATTTCGTGCAGAACGAGTGAAAAATATCATGTGACAGACTAATCAGAACAGGTTTCATCCAGTTCGAATAACTACAGCTCATGCTCGTGGGTCGGTATTACAGGCATTGAAAACTTCCTGTCTCTGGGTGCTCCATTACGATAAAGCACCGGTTCACAAGTCCATTCTGGTGTCAAATTACCTGTTAAATCATCGCATTCCAGTCCAGTACTTCCACAACCAGGTTATTCCTCTGATCTTGGCTTTTTACTTTCTCGTATACGAAGCATACAAAGAGAAAGTATTGTAAGCGTCAAAAAATTCGAACTCGAGATTTTGACGAATCTCCACGACTTATAGTATAAATCCTTAGAGTATAAATCCTTAATAAACGTATAATAAGCTGGGCCAAATATAGTTTTTATAACTATAATGATTATTAAGTAAGGATAGTTTAAAATCAAACGAACATTAAAGAGTTGACGTCTTAAAACAAACAAATCTTCACAGATGCAGTGAATTCAACAGCTGCAACACGCCACTATGACTGTTCCTTTTTCTTGTCTATTAGAGGGTAATTCAGTAATATTTCTCTAGAAAGAAGATCTAATAGCGTCAGAATAAACGGTACCCGGATTTACCACACTCTCCCCATCTAAAATTTATTGCAAAAAATTATGGAATGTAATAGCATTGCTAATTAAAAATATTTAATTGAAGTAGAAAATAATAAATGCGTTGTCATTTTGAATCAACTGAGAACCTAAAGGACAGTTAAAATGTTTGTAAGATTTTATATAATTTTTTATTGAATTATAACATCTATGAATGACTTTGTTTTAGTTTTTAAGTTAAAAATTGCAATAATTCAATGCACATACGGTGTACGGGCAAATCTGTTAAGGGGTTGATATGGGCTCGGTATAATACGTCTCATAAAAACATAAAACATTTCGGGTTACTTTTTTATATTTCTAGAATAGATTTTTCTTCATTTATCTTAATTATTATATTTATCATTGATGAAAAACTTTGAAATAGTGATGAGACGTTTGAAACAGTGATCTACAGAGAATCGTTATCTATATATTAATACGTGAAGAGAAAACTTTGTACCCCTTTTTAAGGAAATTGCGCTCACGGAGGAGTGTGAGATTTGGCATAGTTAAAGTTCATACGGAGAAGGAGTGCAGAAAGATAAAATTTATGTAATGCTGATAGAACTTATAGGTAATTTTCACCATTTTGTGGCTGTGTGCCGGTTTTTCGGAGTTTGATGATCGTTGGACACGTATGGCTATTACATTGCACTACATCGATGTTGTCGCAGGCCGCACTCGCTGGTTCCTGATTGTTCCTGGGTCTGGCCTTCCTTGAGGAGCCTATGCGGAGTGGATGATTTGTAATTGATCTAATCCCCCCTCAGTGAAATTCACTCCAAAAGGTAGTTTATTTAGATTATTTATAAAAAAAACACTCTTCGGAGTGAAATGCAAAATGCCTATGATTTAAATCTGTCAATGTCAAACACATATTAGTCTGTGGTCAAACAGTCGCACAGAGTAGAGATTGTCTCTAAGCAATTTATATATAGTATGTATTACTAATACATTAAATTAAATAAAACATTCATTGTTTACGTTCATACTGAATGTCAAACACATAAAAGTATGTGGTCAACAGTCGGACAATATTTATTTCTTTAACCGCCCGGTTTTTTTTTTTTTTTTTTGTTTCAATAAAAAAATAACCTCAATAACGTTCAAACTTAAAAATTTAATGAATTACGGTCGAATTTCGACCCCTGGGCGACCTCTAGTAAGAATTAAATCTGCAATATTTACACCGATAAACGAAAAACGCAATAATTTTTTTACTTAAAAATGTCAAAGAGAAATCCACCTTATTGCACGGAATAAAATTTTAGAATTCGTTCTAAATAAATTATTCAAATATAATTATGAAGCAGTCAATCGTTCTTCAAATTTTTTACATCGTTTCTTTGTCATAATATTGTACCTTATTGGAATATTAAAGGTGTAATACATTTTTAACGATATCTTTCATACAAGGCAATTACGTTTAAAAAACAAAAATAAATTTAAATTAGAAACCGCATATTTTTAATTCACTGACTTTTTAGAACGTTAACTACTTTCCCATAGTACCGGTGCGTCATATGAGCATTGGATTGTTTTATTTTTAAATCAAGTATTATATCAGGTATTTCAACGACGTTATAATTTGACATAAAATTTCTTGAAATCCATTAACACCTCTAGTATTTCATGAACTGAAGTTGAATTAATAAGACAACTAAATTAATAACATTCCCAAAACAGAGGCTATTATCTAAATAAACAGAAGAGAAGGCAAACCAGCTGAGAGGTTAAATAACTTAAATTATCAACCCTCCTTTAGTCGCAATATCTAATTGATGCAAACGCAAGTTGCATCTGTTATATATTTTTAACGCATGACAATTTGAATTTTTCTTACGCAATACTCATCTGCATTTAAATTAAGGCTATTTTTTATAGTTGCAAAGGAAAAATTATAAACCTGGATGAACATATCAAAATATAAATTATAAACTTGGATGAGCATATCAAAACATAAATTATAAACCTAGGTGAACATATCAAAACATAAATCCGTGAGATACATCGCGAGCAGTTAAGGATGGAAACGACTGCGACTAGCAGAAGGTTAATTTTAGCCAACTTATTTCTAATTCAGGTTTAGTTTAGTTTAGTTATATTAACGTCCCGTTTTGAAGCAACACGAGAACTATTTTGGGACGGACCGCGGTTTTGAACCGCGGTCAGATGACGAGAACGACACCTGAGCTGGCACATCCCTCTCCAAACTTTCACGCCACACCAACGGGAGGACGTTTGGCCACTACGTATGATTTAGCGTGCAATAGGCCCCATAGACGGTGGATCTTCAGTGGAATCGACCTAGAGCCCTCTGGCACCAAAGCCGAGACATTACCACTAGGCCACCGCGGCCTCGAATCTAATTAGGAAGATATATTTTTTTCATTTTAACTCAATGAGTAAGATCAGAAGTTCCCAACCTGTGGCACGCGTACCCTTGGAGGTACTTGAAGCAAAATTTGCGGATACGCGAGATCAAAGTTGTTAATGGCGGAAACACGAAAACATAAGGGATAAAAAAATTAGAGAATTTTGTTCATTCCTATTGGATACATGCTATTTAATAACTATACCACTTGAATTATAACTATTATATAATGATTATTCCGAAGTTTAATTTTTAGGTATCCCCTTATAAACAGTGGAGAGTCCAGGATTTCGGGGGGGGGATGAGGTAATAAAAGTTAGTGTCTTCCTGACAAATGTCAGACCTCGTGGTTTATGTAAACCAAAGCACTTTCACTTAACAGACATTATTCACCTGACATTAAGAATCATAAAGAACAATACAATACTTTCGATAATTTAATAAAAAATACAATGAAATAACAAAGCAAAAAATGTCTACGACCGCGTCAACGTTACAAGCACAAGTGGAATGACTAGAAAAGTAGGAAAATTTTCGAACCTGTCAAGCCAGAAAGCAATGTTGTCACCTTTTTATTATTTTTTAAAGGAAAATTAAGAACAAACAGTTGTACTGATTTTAAAAAAATCAAAAATTCTGGCTTAGCTCCAGGGGTGGGGGCTGCAGACCCATTACCTCCCTGGATTCGCCACTGCTCTACTTATAAGTTAAAACTGAATAATTACAATTTAGGTTTCATTTGCTTTGGCGTTGAATTAATACTATTGTAAAAATGGAATAAGTTCTGCGAATGTTATTAATTCGAGTCATATAACATTTTTAAGCTAACCTTAACATTATTGAAAAAAATCCTCTTTGAATTCAGGGATGGTTAGGGTGTGTGTGGATACGATAGTAGGGGTACACAAAATAAGAAGAATAATCAAGGGGAACGCGAAGGGAAAAAGTTTGGGAAACCCCGAGTTAAATAAATGAAAATTTTCAATAAAAAGGGAATTAACAGAAATTCGTTACGGTTTGCCCATAAATTTTATAAACAGTCTTGTCAATCATTTAGCAATCTTAGACAGTCTTATAAATCATTTAGCAAACTTAGACAGTCTTATCAATCAGTTAGCAATCTTAACAGTCTTATCAATCATTTAGCAATCTTAGACAGTCTTATCAATCAT
>BGPR01000897.1:262048-275023 GCA_013235015.1 Araneus ventricosus
ATCTGGCAGCCCTGAAACCCAGTGAGACAATGCCCGAATCGGAGTCATGGAACTGTGGCAGCGAGTGATCCACTTCGATCATTAAAAGTTGATTAAGTAATTCGCCAGAGAAATACATGGAGGAATACAAGCGTGAACATTCGAATAAATTTAGAGCAACAAAAAGCAAAAGAGCAACAAAAAAAGTGTAGAATCAGATACTGAGACAAAGAACCTAAAAATGAGGAAACTATTGGATTTTTTCTGTTTTTTCCCTTAATGGTTAAATGTGAGGCATTTTGGAATCTTTTTTATTTCGAATTTCCTGAGTGTGAAAGACTTGTCACTTGCTTTTTTTATAGTCTTGATTTGTTTTCTTTGAATAGGATGCGTCTTTGGCATTATTGGAAATTAAACTGTATTGTGGATATCAGCTTCCTTGTAGTACAGGGGTAGTAGAAATAGATTTCTTCTGATTAAATTTGTTGCTCGAAATTAGAACAATTCTTTATTCACTTAGTGAGTGATAATATATTTTCCTCATTTCTGGTCATTAACTTAATTATTGTTTCAATTATACTTCCCGCCACAATTTTTAACCGCTACATATTCTATGAAGCGTGAATAAAAGATACGATTTGAAATCAATGAGTTTTTTTAATCTCCTTCAATTGTTTCTCGAAATAACACTTACAATAGATTTTAAAAGAAAGATCCTTTTATTTTAAGAAGAATTTTCCTGAAATCAAAAAGGAGGTTAACGTGTGAAAAATTAATCATAATAATCAACTGGATTTGACTGAATGCATGTGAATGACTCTTTAGATAGAAAATGAACAGAATATCTAGAATCAAACATAATTTTAGGAATTTCGGGTTTAGAATTGAAAACTGTACCTTAATATGTGCAGCCTGCTGATTGAATATTTTTATACAAAAAAAGAAGAAAAAATACAGAAGAAGTAAACAATAATGATAACAATACACCTTTTGCGCGCCAGCGCAGCAGCATCCAGTAATTGCATCAGCAATATTGTCCATAATTAACTAACGAATTACTATAGAATCAAATAAAAAATCATGCTTTAATAAAAATTAAAACACATTAAAAGAAAATAATTAGAATGTAAGAAATGGAAGTGAACACGAATGGCGAAAGTTTTCAAAGGCCACTCGCCATCGGAGTTCTAATATGGATAAATTTTCTGTCAGGGGAATGACTACATAGTCAAAAATTATCCCCTCTGTGTTCTGAATTTATCCAATAACTGAAATAAAGGAAAGGACCTTTTTAGGAAAAAACTTAATAAAGTCTTTTATAACAAATCGAATAGAGAGAATAGATAAAGTAAACAACATTACCCTCTGCCAATATACAAGTAGGAATGACGCTTTCGAGAACATACCAGAACAAAAGAAATTAGGTCTAGAGGCTAGCATACCTAGCTCCATCTATGGAGAAAAATTCGAATCAAAATAACAGAAGTTTAAAAACTCTTCAATACCTTTTAAACAAGTTATTGACTTTAAAGAAATTATTTGGGTAGCCGTTATCTTATAAATTATTATTTAAATTAAATTCCAATCCATCGCACAACAGAATACGTTTAATGCAAAAAATAATTTTGTAAAAATAGAACATTACAATATTTTCTCTAATGGTTTGCGAAAACAGATATATCTTAAAATCTGTAATTTGGTAATAACCAATGCATGCGTCCTCCTAGAATTTTTTTTCCTTTATTAATAGTGATTATTTTGCAACTCGTTTACACATACACAACTAAACACGCTTTTATGTAACCAATACATTCAGGATAAAATTCAATTAAAAGTAAAGTTTCTCAACTAACAACTCTCAAGTTTCTAACTTCAAGTTTTGCAAACTATCAACTTATTAGATAAATTTCTATCTAACAGACATTTAATCCAATCAGTTTGCACTGTTCTAGAATAAGAAAAATCCTTGTTTTATTGCCGTAAATTGGCTCCTAAAATTGCAACTTGGAGAAATGATATTATATACTTCTTTCAGATAGCAGTAATTGAGATTAATTTGCCAATTAAGTGGTCGAAATGACTTGTCTGATTTTAGTTATTTTGAAAAAAAATCAAAACTTTTAAAGGAATAATTTAAGCATAAATTATGAAACCCTGAATATAATCACTGTTAAATATTATTAAATTTTATATTGTTTTAATGTTATTCATTTCATTCTCAAACCATTTTAACTTTTTTTATTCTTTGATTACAAAATTTAGTTTGTTTATCAGATAGTTAAAGAGTAATTACTTTACGCAGATAAGTACTTTGGAATATAAACTTATGTTCTATATAATATTATAAAATAGTTGTAAAAAGATGATAAAAATGTTGTTTAATTGTAATAGTAATCATAAAAGATAGAAAAGAGTTTTATTTTGTGATTTCACTGCTTACATAATTCTTTTATTTTGTTCTATTTTCAAATTTTCTTTCGGTTTTTCATAACTTTATTATATTTTTGAAGGGAAATGTCGATCTGAAACATACAATTTTTAGCCTCCCGTATTACTTTAGCACAGAAGTATGTTTTTAAATGCCTTAAAGTATTTTCCCCTCCATACGTTTTTTGTTATTCTTCCATTATTATTACTTTTCCAATATTTTTTATCATACTTATTTTTACGTTACGTTGTTTTGATTCCTTTGGTGTTTTTAAATTTTTATCGCCTTCATATTCCATTTGTCTATAATTTGTTACTATTAGTGTTCCTTAAACATCGATAACTATCGATACTATAGAAACCAAGTTGATAGCATCTGGTTTTCGGAACTACCGACTGACACTATCGATAGTTTCAAAACTATCGATAGTGTCGATTGTTTTCTCCCGGGCAATACTATCGACAGGCGCATTTTCAGTCGATAGTTTTAAAACTATTGACTGTAATTATCGATAGTTTTGAAAAACAATCGACTGGAACTATCGATAGTATCGACAGTTTCTAACCTATCGACTGACCTAACCTATCAGTAGTATTCGCCTATCGATAGTATCGGTAGCAGAAAACAATAGATACTATCGATAGTTTTGAAAAAACAATCGACTGGAGCTATCGATAGTACCGACAGTTTCTAACCTATCGACTGACCTAACCTATCAATAGTATTCGCCTGTCGATAGTATCGATAGCAGAAAACAATAGATACAATCGATTGTTTTGAAAAAAACAATCGACTGGAGCTATCGATAGTATCGACAGTTTCTAACCTATCGACTGACCTAACGTATCAATAGTATTCGACTATCGATAGTATCGATAGCAGAAAACAATAGATACAATAGTCGATAGTGTGGGAAACTATCGACTGCACTATTGATAGCTGAACTATCGATGTTTAAGGAACACTAGTTACTATGGTCTCTCGTTTCAGTGACGTTTTCTTTTAACCCGCGAAGACGCGCTCTACGAAGAGTAACGCGAAGACGTGCAAGGGGTTGTATGACACCCCAATTCGTTATTTCGCGATTTAAGCAAAACTAGCAACATTTTCATGTTATATCTGTTCCCAATGATTTATGCAAACAGTGTTAGTTATAAAAGAAGAACTTTTTAGATGAAAAATTTAGTAAATGATACATTATATTATTCAGCGCATTGCGAACATATAAGAAAAATAAATTTCTTACATACATGTTTTCAACATTTTTTATAGTAAAGAATCATCAATATAATAAGCGTTATACAATTTGGAGAGCAAAATACTGCTTCTAATTTTCTTAGGTACACAGGAAACCTTTTTTTTTTTTTCAGAAATCCAAATAAGAATTCTGATGGACTTTACTTTAGATCTAAAAAATTTAGGGCGTAATGCACTTTTTTCAGAATAATTTCTACAATTTTAACCATTTCCTAATAGTTTTTGTGGAAGCAGATAAGACATGCAAGAGCTGACTACAGTTACATTATGTGTTACTACAGTTACATTATGTCTTGACATTTTCACTTACACTATTATCCTGTATAAAAGTCTTGTACCCGCAAAAATGTCCATTTTAGAAATATAGAATGTTCTTAAATCCACTAGTTTCCTTAATAAAACTTAAATAGTAATACAACATTATTTTCCTGTTCATAATACAATCATTCAATTGAACAAAGAAACCTGACGCGAGGATGCGCAAGAGGGTGTTTCACATCCCTTATGGTGAATCCCACTAAAAAAATAAAAGAATTTTTCTTGAAACACGTTCCGTCTGTTGAATGTGACCTTAAAGGCAGCTTAACATGGATTTGACTCATTTCAATTAAAGGGAAGTCAGTATTTTTCACATTTTACATGGCTTGGGGTGTCGGACACCCCTCTTGTGCGTCCTCGCGGGTTAAGTTAATTTTTCTTAGACATACAAGGCGGACCAGCGAAAGGGGCGATTACCTTGAAAACAATAACTTATATAAGAAAGACGAAAACCGAAATAGTCCGATCTAGGGGATAACATTTAACAGTGTTTAGGCACGAACAGTATCGATGAAATCGTAAATTGATGGCTAACGCGCATTCGATATGAAGGCTTTCTTTTAAAAACAGTAATGTTACGTGTTCAAAATCTTCTAACGTAAGTACCGGAATGTCATAAAAAAATCGACTATCAACTTTCAGGCGTTTCATTGTTTGAATATCGTGGCTTAACAAGCAACACCACCTTTCTCAAATTTTTTGAAATTTCAAAGAGGAAGAAAAAACTGTATTTTTCGCAACCAATAACGCATATTTCTTAATTTTTTTAACATCTGATATAAGCATGAGGCCGTATGTTCCTACCAGATGTGAAAAAAAATTAGAAATATCTGTAATTGGTTGTAAAAAATTCAGGTTTTTCTTCCTCTTTGAAATTTCAAAAATTAAGATAAGTGGTGTTGCTTGTTAAGCAACAACATAGTACTAATTTCACACATTTTTATAACATGTATTTGTGACATTCAAAAAATGGAAAGAAAAAAGTTTAAAAATGGCACACACATGGAGGCGCCAGAGTTAAAGTGGGCCAAGTCCGTAAGATTAATTTCCGAGAAAATAAATCTCAAAGTTGATTAACTGCATTTCAAATAACAGTGGACTTCTAATTGCTCTTGCTGGCCATTGGATACAAATTGAACTATGGACTTGAATCATTGTTACATAGTGTGACAATCACATTTTGTCTCGTCCTCCTGTCGGTGGATGGCGCTGCAAGGACTTTTCGCAATCAGAAGCAGTATAGACAGAGAGTCTTGACTGTTCGTGCGAGGACGGTCGCCTTCCCTCTCACGGGGACGGACAAAACTCAACATGCGTAGAGAGTTGAATATTGTAACTTAATGTAATGTAATCTTAGTTAATCCGGAATAACTCTATGTAAAAGATGTGAGAACAATAAATTTAATTTAATTTCACTTTGGCCCAACTTTATTTTAATCGTCGATTTCACTTCCTGTGAGCTAGCCGAAAATGACGGTTAAAACAGAAAATATAACAATTCTATACTACTATGGTATTGTTTGTACAAAATGGGCAAAACATAGATTTGGTTCCCTTTTCTCGGTTCTTGGACTTTGAAACCTCCATATTTACATTCCATTTAGAAGCAATACGAGAGATAAAATAAGTAAAGAAATCTCTACAATACTAAATGCATCACCACACTAATTATATAGAAAGATCTTAACAGGCACGGAGGTATGAGATACAGATAAGGGCTATAGAAAGCATAGGTGCTAGGGATGGCGGTTATTTCGAAAACAAACGGTTTTCGGGTAACCGGTTTATTTCACCTCCACCGCTCAAAATGACCGGTTTTTGAAATAACCGGTCATTCGTTGTTTTTTAAAACGTTTGTAGACAATTTTTATTATTAATAATAATATACAATAAGTAAGTATTAATACAATATGTAATAATAATAAATTAATAATTATTACAATAAGTAATTATTATAGACAAAAATTTTTATTGACATTGTTTTCACAAGAAATTAATTCATTGGGCAATATTTATCATCTAATCTTCTCATAAAGACTCTTTCAGCAATGTGTTAATCCGTGAGTCGACACCTCTCATCAGGAACATCCTTCCATGCAAATACTAATCTTTCGGAAGCTACAGAACTTCCGATTGAAGATAAATATTTTTGGCTACAAAAAAACAGACGCCGTTTGCAGACAAATTTTTTTATTAGTATTGTTTTTGCAGTAAATCAATCCATTGGCCAATATTTATCTGTTCATAAAAACTCTTTCAGTAATCCGCCAACCACAGACGCCTCGAAGAAGCGGTTGTCGGTGATTGGCCTAAGCTGATGAAATTCAAAGCTTTATTACTTAGTAAATGTTAGTCTAGTCGACCCTAAAATCGAGCCTATCTTCCGACCCGGTTAGTGGATTTAAAAAAATAACCAGTTAAAACCGGGACAAAAAAATAACCGAAAAAACCGTTTAATCGAAACAAAAAAAACGGTTTTCGGTTTAAACCGGTATGTTTTTCTCATTCCTATAGGTGCCAGCAAAACACAATATCTATGACCAGCCCTTAGTTATAATTAAAGACAGATTTATTCCTCTCAAACCATGAGAAGTAAGTCTGAATCATTACAGATCGCTCGTGGCGTATATTTGCGAGCTTCCATTGTCCGCTATGAAAAAAGCAGACATGCAAAAGCCTTTAACGAAAGGCGTGCTTCCGAAATATTAGGTGCGGGACAAAAAGCACACCATGTGTGGAAAGCGTTGCGTGTCACATTTCGCTCTCACTGTCGTAATAGCCGGCCTGTGCCTACGTTATCTTTTGCGGTTGGTTTTCGGCAACCCGCAACTGGTTGGTCACTCGGCAACACGTGATCGCGTGACGTATCTCAAAGAGGCCGGCGACGGTTACATGCGTGAGCAGATGTCTACGTTCGTATTTTGTTTGCTCCGTGTTCTATCGGAAAGATTTTTATGATGTTCATTTCGTATTTGTATTTAGGGGTTTTTTTTTCTTTTTTCTAATGTTCTTGAATAAATCAGAATGTTTCCTGCGTGTTCGTGAAGCTATTGAGAAACGTTTTAGAGATGCAAAGTGTATGGCTTCGCCTTACTATTACTAGAATTGTGTAAACATTCTAAACAGAATGAAAAGTTCTAGAAGCATGTAAGAATGTTAGTGTGAACTGGCTTTTGGAGAATTTGCGTGCGGTCGTCTTTTTATGGGAGAAAGCTAATTTCTCCGTGTGCGTTTCTACTATTTTGCTGCTACACGTTTTTCTATTTATTTTCTGTTTTTCAAGTTATTTGGTGCACCGTGAAAGGGTTTTTCTTAATAACGTTGCTGATTGCATGTTCTGTCCACTTCATAGAAAGTCATTAACCAGTTATGTAGATGAACTGACTAAAAAAATATAAGAAAATTTTCAGAAATCCGAAATAAAATCGGGAAAAGGACTTAATTTTTTTCAAAATTATGGCTATGATCACCATTAATAAACTATTCATTATTAGCCGATTAAACTTTTAGAAGTATTTAAAGTAAACAAGTTGGCAACAACGAATTTCGATACGAATTGAACATAAAAAATTGACCCATAACATCTATAAGGTCACCAAATAATACTTCAACATGAAATTTGAATAAAACAAAGCCTTTTATAATAATATAATTTAATATTATAGAAATCCATAAAAATATTCATAAAAAGAAAGAAATACAAAGAGAAAAATATAGGAAAACAATGTTTAAATTTTCCAGATATTTTTGTATTGTTTATATGTGTGCACTTTTTATATCAACGTGAACTTATCTGTTTAGAGATTTCCAAAAATGTTATGCTATTTAATGAAATATTGCATTGTTTTCTAGAAATCTATTTTTACATCTGCTTATATGAACTTCTCAGCAAATTTTGACAATTCATTTCATTTGCACTTAAGATAATAATTCATTCGAAATAAGAATCTAAGCTTCCTGTTTCCACATATGACTTAAGTGATTTATGTAATCATATTATTTAACATTGTTTAACATTTTCACTGAAACAATACTGTTAGAAAATGCTGTTGCGCAGTAAACTATGTATAAATTATATTTCAAAAACAGAATTTAACTTTTAAAATAAAGAACTAATTCACCTATAAACTATATTCTAAAGTTGCTGTCAACAATCCTTGACTTTAACCCTTAGAACGGCAAAAATATTTCAGGTGAATGCTTTGAAAATGTCCCCTCTGTAGCTAAATGGTGAACACAAATTGGTCTAAGAATAACTCACGGAATGTTCGAAAATCGGCATAGTAAGTTTTCCGTCCCCCTGGACCTATTGTTCCGAATAACAACAGGGGTTAATCTTCCTCACTACCCCCGACGACTTTGAAGGTCTGATAACAATAGGGGAAGGCCCAACAATAGAGGGGATCAAAAATAGAAGAGAAAAGTAACTTGAATATTACACAGGCCCATTTATACTTGCCCCTTGTGTAGGTTTGCAACATTCCATCATATTTTAAGTTCAATAATTGCAGTGAAAAATCCAAATATTTAAATCAATGATAAAGTTTTTGTTCGCCAACACCAAGCAATTCTGAAGTTATTCCTCTCCCTCAAAAGTTTATTCACCCAAAAGTAACCACCCAAATTCTAATTGCCAGTGAAAACCACAAAACGACTTTGAGAAGCAGCTGACCTGCTTCGCTTCTTATGAGTGAGGGGGAAAGCACTAGTGATTTTCTACGTCGGAGCCGGTTTTCGGGTAATAAACAGTGAGCAATTTTCTACGTCGGTGCCGATTTTAGAGCAACTGTCGAAGAACGACGAACCCGGTTTTAGAATAGTCATCGGAGAGCGACTTTCTACGTTCCAGCCAGTTGAAGGGTTAAATAACAAATCGTCGCTTAAAAAGCAACACCACCTATCCCAATTTTTCGAAGTTTTAAAGAGGAAGAAAAAAACTGAATTTTTCGCAACCAATAACGAATATTTCTGAATTGTTTTCCCTTCTGGTAGGAAAATTCAATCTCATTTTCATATTAGATATTTTTTTAAAAATCCAGAAATATTCGTTTTCGGTTGCGAAGAATTCAATTTTTTTCTTCCTCTTTAAAACATTTATAAATCGAGAAAGTTGATGTTGCTTGTTAAGCGACGAAATTCAAGAATTTTCTGCATTGGATATTGCTGTACTTTATCAGTCTGCTAAATTTTTAGGTTTATAAAACACTTTAGAATATTTTTTTCTTCATTATTGTGTTATTGCGAATGTTTTTCAAGCAAAAAACCATGTGCATTATTTTCTAGAAATAACGGCTCTTCAAAAATCCAATTTTAATCATCGATTTCGTATACTTTTGAATAAAACCTTTTATTTTCAAAAGCATTCCTAAGACTACAAGTCCACAGATAAGAGAGTTATCGTAGCTGTCGTTAAGTTCTACCTTGCTGAACACGAATTTGTCTTGTTCAGCAATGGCTTTTCTACACATCCGTGTAATGATGTGTTTCTTCAAATCGTTTTTGTAATGATGCACTCAGATATTAGAGGCATATTTGAATAGCAAGTAATATCGACTGCAGCTGTAAAACAAGATAAATATTGATCTTGTGCTCTAACTTTATTTTCAGTATAAGGAACTTTGGGTCTTTCTTTTCATTTCTGGTTTTTGGGTTCAGATAACTGTACTCGTATATACAAGTTTTGAGTCTACTTCATAACTCCAAAGGAAGAAAAGTTTTTCAGTATACAGTAGAGCCCGATTATCCGACGTAATTGGGACCGAACCTACATCGGATAATCGAAATTTCCGGATAATAGAGAATTTTTCAAGAATCATCCAGTTTAATACGTAACATCGTTATCGAACTCCTATTATGACTATTTAAACTGCTAAATAAATATCTAAATTCAAATTGTACATGAAAATTTATTTTGAAACAAAAAAATTACAATGATTTAAATGTTTGTTTTGATGTAAATTTTGTTCCCTACGCTTGCTTACAATCAGAGGGTGCAATAGCGTTCGATTGTTGTCACTTGGCAATACGGTATTCCAAATTTCGAAATGGGGGGTGTTTATGTTTAGAACAGGGACGTGTGCACAGGGGATGGCGGGAGAGCTAATTTCAAAAGAAATCTAAGAAAGGGGAACCGAAATATTTATTTGTACTCGTAGTTCGGAAGGAACGCTTGCATATATATATACACCAGCGGGAGTGGTCTCCCCTAAACTTTCTCGTATACTTTCCCAAAAAAAGGTGCTGTTTCCCTTCCCCCCGCGTGGATAAAAAAATTCGAACCTACTGTAACCCAGAATCCAATGACTATCAGAAGGTCTTTCATTGTAGATTATAGTGACTGTAAAATATTTACGTAAAGAATCAAATTCAGAGATGCGTAGCGATTAAATGCGAAGCGATTTTCCACTCTTACCGTTTCAAGGACAAAGTGGCGTAATCCTTCCGCGTGCACAGGCATTGCTACCAGAAATTTCTTCCAGTACGCATGCGCATGGAGTTGGTTTCAAAAGTGAACAAGTATGCGATTATACAGACCCACAGACAGTTGACGGTTTTGGTCCAAAGTTTTATACGGACCTACATTCATGACGATAAAACTGTGTACCAAATTTTATCCATCTAGCTATTCAAGTTTTTGAGTTATAGTGTTCGCATGACCTCGGACAGACAGACAGGCAGACTTTCCGTCGACGGATTTTGTCCAAAATGTGATCGAAACCTACAAATTATGTTTAAAGACCACATACCAAATTTCATCCCCTTAGCTCTCATAGTTTTCGAGTTATCGTGTTTACAGACACACACACACAGACAGACATAATTCCAAAATTGTGTTTTTCGGATTCAGGGAGGTTTGAAACGTGGAGATTCGTCAAAATCTCGAGTTCGAATTTTTTTACGATTACAATACTTTCTCTTTGTATACTTCGTATACGAGAAAGTAACAAGGAATGTGAAAGTAAAAAAAAAGCTTTAAAAAATGGATTTTGGTTAACAGAAAGTGTAGTTTAAAAAAGTTTCGGATAATAGACGCTGAAAAAAAGTCAGAAAACCGACGTCGGTTAACGGAGAGTTCCGGTTAAACGAGGGTCGGATAATCGAAGTTCTACTGTAATTTTAAAGTTGGCTCATACCCTTTTGAGTTTGAAAATATGGCTCTGTTCCGTTATCCTTATTATAAAGAATAACCTAGTATACTACCAGCATGTCAACGACTGCAAATTCGTGGCAGAGAAATAATTTTGAAAAAAATTGTTTACGTAGATATTAATGGAACCAAAAAGAACCAAAGTAGTTTGCTTAGTTTAAGTTTAGGTTTAGTAGACGTAAATGTTTGAGAACTGAGCTTGCTAAAATGCCGCTTTGGTAGTTTGTTCCATCCAAAACATTTACTGTAATGAAATAAAAAGCATCTATCTTGCAAGATTCGGTTACAGGTGAAAAGATAAATAAAACAAATTAATTTAAAACTCCGTGGACTTGACAGACTTTGAATAAAGAGTGTATACCTATATTATTATACACAGCGGCAGCTCGTGTATTGTAACCGTCGGAGTGTTGTGTCTTCTAACATTACTCTGCGAAGTGATACATTTTTTTGCATAACAAACTTTGTCTTTTTTTAAATGAATTTTTAAATAATGTTGAATAATTTGATAATTGGTACATTAAAAAGTTGATAATTAGATTTTTTTTTACTTGTTGTAAGAAGGTAGGATGACTAGACTTCTCAAGTTATTTTGTCTTCATTCACTAAGTGTAAACAATAACAAAGTCGCGAAGTGTAAGATTAAAATAAATACACATGTAGGGTAATTATCTTAATTATTTATAAGAAAAGTTTTATAGAACAATCTTTTTCAAAAGTTCATTTTTTTTATTTATCATTGATTTATCATTGATTATTATTTTATTTATCATCATCTTTCATTTTCATATTTGTTTTCAAGTTATGGGCTGAAGAAACAGTCTCTCCGCAGCGGAAAAACAGTTAAGACCCTGCGTCTAAAGCTGGGCTTTCACAAGAAGGCTAGCTATGCCATTTGTCCTAAGACCGTTTTTTTTTTTCACCATTTTAATCGAAAAATAAGGCAAAGCATTCACGGATATTCTAAAGTTTGTTTTGAGACAAAGTTCAAAGCCGCGGAATTCTACCTACCCACCCTCCTCTTTCCCCCACGAGAGATTTCGAGTTTCATTTCAACCCTCTACTCGTGGCCCCAGTGTAGGTAGATCCTTTGATGTGCTGCTAGCCTCGCATCGAAGTCCTAAATTAATTGGAATCGGAGGATGAAGCTTTGGATTTTAAGTTCTTTTGAATTCCATCACTCTGAATCATTTTCTTCAAATTTCATAGGTTTTCGACCTTGCCGATTGCTTTTTCCTTCCCGTGTTCCAAAAATTCCATTTTATATTCCATTTTATTTATGCGGTGTAATGCAATTAGAACTAAGTGCGAGATAGCAGGTTTCTGACCAACTTACATATGTGTGATGCGTGCAGCGCATGCTCAGTCATCCCCGTGCTATTAGAAATTACCGTCAGATTTTTTTTTATTTTTGGCGCCTTCTTGTTTAAAATTGTTATGGTGAGTTGCTCTCTTTCTAAAAACGGGACATCTGGGCTTCTCGAAGCTGTTCTTGGAGACAACGGTACAGTCTACCAAAAAACGGGACTGTTCCCATTCATAAAGAGATGTATGGTCACATTACCTAAATATAGACAGCAGACAGTGTGTGGGTTCCATAAAATTATTACTCGATTCATTAAACTAAATTACTATATTGACTTATACTAAACAATTTCACAAGATTACTGTATTTAGGAATCTATTTACAATGAGACTATATACAGTTATTAATTAGTTCTAGTTCATCTTATGACTGGGATGGCTCATTGTCGTTAACCCTTCATTCTCGTCATTTCTCGATGATTACTGTATTTCCCATGATTACTGTATTTAAGAAGCTATTTACAATGAGGTTATATACAGT
>BGPR01000897.1:290867-302116 GCA_013235015.1 Araneus ventricosus
ATAAAATTTTATAACAGATGCTAAATGAGTGACCACCAGCTGCTGAATACAGTATAAAGACATGAATAAAGTGACAATAATCATTGTTACCTAAATTTTATAACAGATGCTTAAATGAGCGACCACCGCTTGCTGGAATACAGTAAAAGAATGATAAAGACAAATAATCATTGTTACCTAAAATTTTACAACAGATGCTAAATCGTAGCGAATCCACCAGCTGCAGGAACTACAGTAATACAGTAAAGACGAATACATAAAGGACAAAAAAATCATTATTACCTAAAATTTTACAGCATGATCTAAATAGCGACACGCCTTCAAGTAACATGACTGACGAATATAGCAATTCCTAAACCAGCGAATATGCACACTCAATATATGGCAACGGAGTCGTTACGTACACGTTGGAAGATTCTTGGCATTCGAATCGAGAACGTCTTGCAGCTGCGACGCTAATTCGGGCTAAAGCTTCTTCTGATGATTCGATGAGCATCTGTAAGGACGCTTTTAGCCAGCTTCCCCGGAGAAAATCCATTTCTGTGGTAAATCAGAAGTACACCGCTTAGAAAAGGAGGTCAGTACTTTTGTGTCTGTCTCGGCGGGTCTGGTAAAAGATAGGACCAATGGTCTTGGATAATCCAGAGAAGTGCCCTCTTCCGCTGCTCTCTTACAACTTGTGCATTGCAGAAAGTGTTTGATTTGGCAAGTTCTATCACCCCCTAAAATGGAGCCATCCGCTTCTAGTTCCACCTCTAGCATTTAATACACTACACCATCGGTTAATAAAATCTTAACCGACTCATTGTGTAGATGACTAAAGGATGCATTGTCGAATTAGTAGCGTTACCTAGGTGGAAGTTGAAACTGGGCCAGAGACCCGTAGTATAAGGTCCCTACCCGAGGTGCATATCATACATGCTCAGACATGGTTCAGTTCTATCATCCAGAATTGCATACAACCTTTTCTAAATCTGAATTGAACTTTCTAAATTTTACATCATTATAATGTCGATAACAGAGGTGATTGAATCCTCTAAAAAAATGAAGTATTTTACTACTACTAGAGTGATGATTTTAGTGTGCTGATAGTGTTCGGGGAATGAAGAGTTTAGAAAACAACATAAGCTTTACTAACGTTACGTAGACATCAAGTTAAATAAATCAGAGAAAAAACATCATGATAGGTCATCGCCTAGGGCGAGCAGGTGGGCTGGCAAGTCAACAGAACGAGAAGAAAACATCGTCTTGACCTACGAATGATCCGCATCTATTTAATACGCAGTACAAATTGCCAGATGTATCCCATGTGTGATGCCCAGATGCATCGTGAAGATAAATTTCTTCTAGATCCTACACTCTTAAACAGTTTCTAGGCCGCCCCTTCCTTTCTCGTTACGTCACTGTCCTCGATGGAAATTGGATACATTTTCGAACGTCACTGTAAAAAGGATTACATGAAGATGCCCCAGACCAGGGGTTCCCAATCTCTTTTCCTCAGCGTACCCCTTGATTATTCTTTATGTTTTAGCTACCCCTCTACTATCATATCAAGTCCTCCCTCAATGCTAACAGTCTATGCAGAAGAAGTTTTTTTCAATAAGTTAAGGTTAGCTTAGAAATGCTCTCGAATTAAGTATTTGCAGAACTCTATTTTTTGATTTTACATTTTATATCATTTTTACTAGGTATTAAGTAAAACCAGTATTGATTATGCTTTTGACTCTATAAGATACGCAAATTACACCTGTAATGACTCACAAATCATATTCAGTGATATAGTGAATTCAAGTATCACTGTAGAAAACAAAATTTCTAACTTCTTTTTAATCCCTTATGTTTTCTTGTTTCCTGCCATTAACAACATTTATGTACCCAAATAGTTTCGCCTACCCAGGGTACTTCGCTAATCTCTGCTCTAGACCAGAGGTTCCACAACCTAATGGTACAGATGACTAAAAGTTGTACTGGCGGAACAGAACATAAAGGATTAAATATGTTGACATGCTGTTTCTCAATTCAGTTAAAAAAAAAGTGAAAGTTACACGAGTCTCAAACCTACCCACCCCTCAAAATAAGAAAAAAAAAAAAGCAAAAAGGAAAGTGTAATTCTTAGCTATTCTTATAAGTTAATGCGAAATTATTACAGTACGGTATTCTTAATGCTTTTGAGTTGAACTAATACTATTGGAAAAATAAATCAAAAAATCGTAATGTATAAAATCAGTATTACTTAGTTTATAGGCCTTACATTATTGATAAAAACTTTCTTCTCATAGACAGGTGTTGGAGGGGGATATGACAAGTAAGGGTAGCTGAAATGAAAAGACTAATCGAAGGGTACTGAGGGAAAAGTTTGGGGACCCCTTACTAGACTATTAAAGTAGTAGCTGGATTCACTATATATATTATTTCTATAATAAAAACTTTTAGTCGAACTATTACTATCATTCCAGCCGTGTGAGTCCTGTCCAATTCCACACATTCCGCCTGGATGCCCGTCGGCTCACCCGTCCATGTCCGCCTCACCCAATCCTTTCGTCCCAAGCGCCTCCCCAGCAACTGATACGACACGGCCTCGGAGCCACCTGTACGCAGGTGAGTGACGTCCACTCTTTGTTTCTTCGAACGAGGAACTCCTGAGAAAGGAAGAGTCGCTCCTAAAACTATGTGTTTTTTCGATGCAGGAGCTTTTTCCGTTAGGCTGGTGCGCAGCGAAATCGCCAAATAATGTAGAATTCCGCCAAATTTTAGACGACATTTCGCAGCGATTTGGTTCAAGAGACTTGCCGGCGACTCCTCTCGTGTCACAATTGGCGACATTGCGCCGGTAACGAAGTACTTCTTGAATCTATACGAAAAGAATTCTTATGAAAGGAAGAGTGCCTAAAACTTGTGTTTCTCGATGCAGGAGTCACTGTTAAGAGGGCGCAAGCGAAAAATCACTAACAATAGTAATTCTAAATTTGTGCGACATTTGACTGCCCGACAACTTGGTTTCAAGGTTTGTTCACAATTATGGATAATTTTAGCTGGGCGAAGCTGAGAAATAAATGCCAAATAATATAGAATTGCATAATTTGGGCATCCGCGACTTGGCTCGTGGTTTGGTTCACAATAATGGACATTTGCGCTCCGCTAACGGTAAAAGTGGTTTCTTCTCGTATAATCTATGAAAAAACTTCTTATGAAAGGAAAGTGCCTATAAACTGTGTTTCTGATGGTAGCGGAGAGTTCTGTAGAAAGCATGACAAATCCTGTCTCTTCGACGAGACAAACAAGAAGAGGAACAAACTGCCTGAATCCCCGCAAGGTTCAGACGTCAGAATGGAAATGGTGTGCAGGTCAAGATTGAACCCTAGTAAGTCATGGAAGTATTACTGTTCTTTGCCATGTGTTTGTTCGTCATTTTTTTCTACGCTGATGTTGTGATAAAACAAGGCGCAGCCATCAAAAGTAAAAAACTAGCCGTGCATTCTCGAGCAAAATCAATTGCCAGCATTTTTTCGTTTCGAAAAGAGAAAATGTTATCTCATGACATGGCGTGAAAGTTGTTTAACCGCTTAACTTAACAGCCTGAGAATACTCTGCATCGACATCGAAATTTTAGTCTTATAACCAAAATTGAATCATTAATTAGCTTTTATAATTTAAAAAATATGTAGGATCCATAAACATCTTAAGTATCCTATGCCTTCTAGATGAATGAAAACGAAGCCCCTTTCCAAAACAGAGGTCATCTTATTAGATAGCAAAGAAAACTATTCAGTAAAGTGGTTAATAAAGACTTCATACTAGACTCTCTTAAAGATTTTTTTTCTAGATAATGTAAAGAGAAAAAACAAATAAACGCAATGCCAACCACAATTTAATCTCTTGACCTTGTTTATAACACCTATTTTTTATGATTACATATCTTTCTTCAAACAGTTTCAATTTTTTCATTTATTAGATATCGAATAAATTTCAAAAAGGGAGAATGTTTAAGACGTAGTGATAAAATGAACTATCATAAAAACGAGCATTATTGCGGATGCGATTTGGAAAACGACTACAGAAAATGAAAGGGAAATTTTCAACTTGTTTATCATTATTTATGATGGTGTGATCAACACCTAGTTTAAGTATCGCTTACATGCACAAATCCAAAACTTGTTATCTTATTTTGAACCCCCAAAAAATGTGTGTACTCTTTAGTACACACCTTTGTATGTACTTTTTAGTTTTGGGAAATATAGTAAACAACGAAAAATATATTCGTTCTGAAAAAGCATATCTACATATACATCCATATTCTGGAGAAAAAGTAGCTCACATAGAATTTTAATCTTGTACTTGTAATCTTGTACTAATTATTATTTTTAAATCTGAGTTTGATTAGTGGTAATCGCTTGCAAAAATAATTTGACTGAGACGAATAATAAAAAGATTTGTCAATAGATGGCGGCATGATATTTCTTGCTCATTTGCAAACAACGGAAATGAATTAACATTCGAAGAATAGCATTCAAGTATAAAAATTAAAAAGAAATTTCATGATTTACTTTTTTTTCTCCAAGGCATTAAAAGATTTCTTTAAAAAGAACTCTCTAAGGACATGTTTAAAAAAGAGAAAAAAAAAGTTTCCTTCCGAACCAAAAATTATTTCATCTACACTTGCAAAATAATAACTGCTTGGCCACCTTCTTATATTTAAAGTTAATTCTTTTATTAAAATATCCTCACAAGCAATTTTGGCCAATGGCAAAGGTCTTTCCTTAAAGCAGAAACATTATATAGCGAGAGAAAAAAAAAAAAGATTCATGCAAAATTCAGATAAGATTTATTTAAACATAATGCCTTTCAATTTCAGATGCAATAGTATAATTTCCGTTTTTGTTTCTTAATGAAAGAATTTATTTTACTCTTCTTAATTTTTTTATTTGATCGTCAAAAATTTAGATTTGGTTTTATATCTGTTTTATGGTGAGTGTTTCAGACTCAGATGCACTCCTGAATTTTGCAGGCATTCAATCACCAGACCAAACAACTACAGTGCTGCCATCTAGTGAAGACGATTACAACTTTGAACTGAGTGCTGCCGAAGCTAATGCTCTGTTTGTGGATTCTAACTTTCAGTGCATTCGGTTTCAACCATTTCAACCAAATACCTGGGCTCAACTATTAGACAAAGATATGAAAGAAATGTAAAATTTGCTTACTTATTTTTTAATTAAAGCATTTTTAATAGGAGGAGAATATCATAAATTATTTTGTTTGCCTTTAAAATATGTCACTAGAGATATATGTCAATTCCTTATTGCCATTTGATACTTAATATTAATTTTTTGCTTGTATTAAATTTTTTGCAACAAAAATTTAGCAATAAAGTAAGTAAACGTAATAAAATATGTGCTCCAAAACTAAGAAAAACCAAATTAGGAAACAATCATTGATTTGTACGTATTAGATCGTAACTATCTGTTAAATTTATAGTTATAGACATGGACCAATAAATATTCAAACATTATTAACTATTTATGTAATACTTAAAGTTTTTCTTAATTTCACCCTTCTAGACTAATGTATAATCGAATCGCAAACTGCAGAAACGGAACATGTCCAGGACATAAAACCTCTTTAAAAGGAGGATAGTAATGCTTTGTAATCAAAATTGTACACGAAATGTGTATTACAAGACAGCCTCACATTTTTACAAAAAATTGAATTAAATTTTGCTTTACTAGGAACGATATTAAATAGTTTATTTTATGTCTCCTGTAAAATTAGTATTTTATGACTTGTTCCCTTTCTGCAGTTAGTTATTCAAATTTGGTAAGTAGTCCAATTTGGTATTCTGAAAACCAAAAAACTCCTTTACGAATAAATCTTGTAAGCAATAATCAGAATTTTGTTGTTCCTTTCAAAAGTGTCTTGAGCTTCAACAAAGGTTCCTTTTCTGAAACAGATTTGCACGTTGAAAGGGATGCCTGAAATAACTACGTGTTTTCATCATGCTATAAGCTACATAGTGTTACGGACATGGAATGTCGCTTCCCGGAAATGTTAGTCTTATGGTTGGGAAGAGAGTTTTACAGGGATACTTAGCTGTCGGCAGTAATGCCTAAACCCCTGACCTTGGTAACAAACTTGAAGACCATTTGAGCGACAAATTCGGCGAAAAATTGTAGGATCTCAAAAATACTAGAATTTTCTCGATATCTCTATTAGGAGTAGAGATCCGGATTTCTCCAGATGATTTCATGTGACGTCACGGCATGTCGGGGAGATTATGAATAGCGCCGCGCTCGGATCACGGGGTGTTAACCCGGAAGGACACGCTCTACAAAGAGTAACGCGAAGACTCGCAAGAGAGGGGCGACACCCCAATTCCTTATCTTGCTATTTAAGCAAAACTATCAACAATTTTATGCTATATCTGTTCCAAATGATTCATGCAAAGAGTTCTAGTTATACAAGAACAAATTTTTAGAAGAAAAATTTAGTAAATAATATATCATATGTATTATTCAGCGCATTACGATCACAAAAGAAAAGTATATTTCTTACATATATATTTTGCATAGTAAAGAATAATCAGTATATTAATCATTATACAATTTGGATAGAAAAATATGTTCCTTATTTTCTTAGGTACACAGGAAACCATTTTGGGTTTTTTCAGATATTCAAATAAGAATTTTGATGTGCTTTATCTTTAGATCCAATAGATTTAGGACGTATTACACTTTTATTTTTCAGAATAGTTTCTATAATTTTAAGCTTTTCCTCCAGTAAATTTTGTGAAAGACATATACCAGCTGACTACAGTTACATTACGTCTAGAATAGTATAAATTTTGCAACAGTTTCTTGATATTTTCACTTACACTATTATACAGTTTAAAGTCTTGCAAACGCAAAAAAATCCCCATTTTAGAAATACAGACATTTCTTAAATCCACTCGTTTCCTCACTAAAACTTAATAGCTGATATGCTTTTGCTCATTCAGGCAGTCCTTCTCCTATTTCATGCATTATTTCTGTGTCGTCTCCCTATTTTTGAAGATTTGAGTGTGATTGAAACCTGGACACTATCAATAACGATCTTTCTCTTCTCGCGTGTTGCCTTAATAGCTGATATGCTTTTGCTTATTCAGGCCGTCCTTGTATTATTTCACGCATTATTTCTTTATCGTCTCCCTATTTTTGTAGATTTGACTGAGATTAAAACCTTAACACTAGCAATAACGATCTTTCTCTTGCCATGTGTTGCCTTAATAGCTGATATGCTTTTGCTCATTCAGGCAGTCCTTGTCCTATTTCACGCATTATTTCTGTGTCGTCTCACTATTTTTGTAGACTTGAATGAGATTAAAACCCTGACACTAGCAAAAACGAGCTTTCTCTTCTCGTGTGTTACAGAGCTTCCCCCAATTTCCGTGTGGACGCGGACAAGGGCTTCAACTTCAGCAACGCCGACGAATCTTTCGTCTGCCAGAAAAAGAACCACTTCCAGGTGACGGTGCACGTGCAGCCCGTGGCGGATGCCCACTACGTCAGGACGCCCGAGGGCACCAGGCCCATCGAGAAGTTCTCGCTCAACTTCCACGGGGTCAAGGTGAGATGCTCGAATCTTTGTCGAAGTACTTGGAGTGTTCAGATCACTAACATGTGAAATTGAGGCACAGATCCAGAGACGATCACTTGCTTCAGTAGGTGCCTTAATATTGCCTGTGGAATGTCCCATGCGGACTCCAATCTGAAATATTTTCCTCTTTCATGTGTCATGTTAATTTTTATAAATTTTGTTTCAATTTTTATAAATATAATATTGGTTTGTAAAAATATTAAAAAGAAGAAGTAAAGTAAAATATGAAAACTGTTTTTAAGTTTGTTCGAAAATTGTTCATCGTTTCAACGTCTACCCGAAACAGTTCACATGTAGCTTTAAGCATAGCGTTTATCTAACTATAAGCTAAAATATTCTCTCTTGTTAGCTTGACACAAACAGGCCTTTTTTCCCGACCTAGCCTAAAAGTCAATAAATCTTTCCAGATTATTTTTAAACTTCATACAATTCACCCTCTTATTTTTCGCAAAGCGAATGTTTGTTAAGCGATTTGAATTTTGTTGTGAATATTTGAGAATCCAATTTTCTCCGTATACACCGCAAACATTCGCGCTTGTGAATGTTGCGATGCATTCTTCGGCAGTGAAATGCTTGGAGACGTGAGAACTTAGTTTGCACGAGAAAGCTTCATGGATTCATAGTCGGCTTGAATTATTTTACGATTCATGAATCCAAAGTTCTAAACAATTATTAATACTCGGCTAGGTTCTTTCCGAGGGTATTTCGGTTGGCGAGTGTTTATTCGTAGTAATACGAGCAAGTTACACTTAGAAATTAAATTTATTTACAAGGTTTTAAGGGGAGTGCTATTGTTTGTTCCTATGCAGAAAGGTTAAGTAACGTTTCTTAATATCAGCAATCGATGCGGCTTCGAATAGCTCTTGTTGGAGGCGAGGTCATAGTCTCAAAAACTGAATGGCGAGCAATCCATCTGACTTGCGTGAATTCGTTCTTCGCCTTTCCTGTGGAGCTTATCTACTTCTCATAGGTGGTGGCATATAGCAGGGAAGCAGCTGGCAGAGTTGGCGATGACGCAGTTATTCAATCTCCAACAACTGATGTTTCCAAATACCGGCCTCCTTTTATAAATATGCTGGAAAGTTCTGCTTAAATGTTCCATGGCTATGTCCTTTACATCCTAAAATGTTGGAAAACATCTACCATAAACACGAAAAAACTTTAAACTCTGTTCTTTTTTTATCGAAATATGAATGATCTCTGAAAGTCTGTTTTATGTTTCTTTGTTTAGATGGAATCGCCGACACAGACAATAAAAGTGGAACAGTCTCAGTCTGACAGGAGCAAAAGACCTTTCCACCCGGTGGCGTGAGTAATTTTTCAAAATAGTACTTACTCGCTTTTCTTTTTAAATTCTTTTTCTCGTTTTTTGCTCTGCTTGATAATGTCTGGTAGTAAGATGTTAACATGAATTTGAAAACCATTCCTAGGGAGTTAGTATCTCTTAACTATTTATTTCTCTTTATATAGTAACAAACTCTGAAATTTTAAATTTCATGAAATGCTTTCCATTAGACTGTATGCATGCATCAGGGTATTTGATATTTTTTAACGGAGTAAATTATTACAATTATATGCACTGAAAAGAAAACTTATAACCATGAGAACGTCGAATCTTGGTGGTATGCATTTTAGAACATGCGAAAGTATTGATGCAAAAATGTCCGGAAAATGAACAATAGGGAAAGATAGGCGAGCAATGCAATCACAATTTAATCGTCTTCCTGTATCAGTTTAATCACAATCGTGATGCACGTGGATTACGAATAACTTTAAGTCGTATAGGAACACATTAGATTCTAACAATTTTCCTTTAATATTCTTCACTCTTTACCTCATATGCATGACAATTTAACATTCCGTCGGACACCCATATTTTTTTATGTCTAAGTGCGGGTTTTACAGAAAAAGGTGTGGGACCTCTTCTAACTGCTTGGCTCTCTAACACTCCCACTAGGGTGTCGTGGTTTTTTTCTCTGGTGCTCTTTTGTTGTACGCGAAGAGCACGTTATCCTGCAAAAGTTCGTATATCTGAGCCCCAGCCCTTAATTCAATGATAATGATCATTATTTCTGTTATTTCTTTCAAAAATGTCAAATTATTTCAGGCTTTCAACGACAACAGTTGTCATTGCTAAGGTACCTTACGGGGAAACAAACGTCAACTCCCTCCTGAATTCCTGGACATTTTGTTAGTTGAAATTGCAAGGAAATGCAAAAAAAGTTATTTAAAAACGCAAATATAGCTCTGTATGACCGAATAGTTCAGTTCGATAAGCTTTTCCTTAAGAGTAGGCAGAAATTAAACTTTTAACCTCACAGATGAGCTGAGCCAGAATATCGAACCGAAGGTTAATCTATGCATATAAGGCAAAGAGTTCTCAGCTCATAAAAAAAATCATTTTTGCCAGGGTTCCTTTTCTTCTCAGTTTATTGCTTGTCCGTTTACTCATTTCCTGATGTTTTGAAGTATAAACCACCAAGATTCGGTATTCTAATGAGCACTACCCCACACCCTCTCAACAGTGCTCTGAACAAGTATGCTTTAATTCTGACAACCCCGTATTTCCATAGAGTTGCTGATGCTTACTTATTACAACTACACTCACAGTAATTCACGGAGTTTCTTTCCGTTCCTAATTTTTGCGATTTTAACCCATTAGCATACGCATGGGGTCTTTTTGACCCCACCCTTTCCCTTTCGTTAAAAAATTCTAGAAATTTCTGAACACTTGCCCCTGTTGCTTCATAGGGAAGCTAGAAGAAGAGGATAAGAAGGCCAAAACTTGCGAAAAGGTTTCTCACTTTTTACTGGGGGCAATGAGGTCAAATTGACCCGTGCGTGTGCTAACGTTTCAGGTTAATTTAACGTTATGGCTATGGAAGCGTACGAACGTGCTCAGCGGAGAAGAAAAGGAGGGAAAAAGGATATAAGTTCAACTTTCCTTTCTACTTTCTCGTATACGAAGTATACAAAGAGAGAGTATTGTAATCGTTAAAAAAATTCGAACTCGAGATTTTGACGAATCTCCACGTTTTAGACCTCCCTGAGTCCGAAAAACGCAATTTTGGAATTATGTCTGTCTGTGAACGCGATAACTCGAAAACCATTAGAGCTACGGGGATGAAATTTGGTATGTGATCTTTACACATAATTTGTAGGTTTCTATCAAATTTTGGACAAAATCTGTCTACGGTAAGTCTGTCTGTCCACGTTCATGTGGACACTATAACTCAAAAACTTGAATAGCTAGGCGGATAAAATTTGGTATGCAGTTTTATCGTCATGAATGTAGGTCCGTATAAAATTTTGGGCCAAATCCGTCAAAGGATTGCCTGTCTGTCGGTCTGTATAATCGCATTTCGGATCTCCATGGGCATGCGTACTGGACGCAATCTTCTGTGCACGATATTTATTGACTCCTACTTGGTGATTTTTTTCATCCAATTCTCCATGCGCATACGTACTGGTAGCAATCTGTGCACAAGGAAGGATTATGCAACTTGTCCTTGAGCCAGCAAGAGTAGAAATCGATACGCATTTAATCGGAACGCATCTCTTTCAATTTGATTCTTTACCTAAATATTTTCTGATAGTCATTGGATCCGGGTTACAATAGG
>BGPR01000897.1:302216-325438 GCA_013235015.1 Araneus ventricosus
TTCGAGAAGTATACGAGAAAGTTTAAGGGAGAACACTCCCGCTGGTTCTTATTAAAAATCACATTTGTGTCTTAACTACAAGTTATTTTGACGAAACAATCTTCGTATACTTTGACCATATTTTATTTTTGAACAAATAGCCAATAAAATTAGGAGTAGGTGTCAAACAATTTGGGGTCAAAATGACCCGAGAGTTTGCTAATGTCCCAAAAATGGGTGCGTGTGCTGAAGGGTTAACGGACCCGTGTTTTCAGTAACTTACCCTCTCAATATCCCCTCACAGGCTGGAGATGGTGTGCGACCAGGTGACCAAGACGACGGTGGGCCGCCTGCACTTCAGCGAGACCACTTCGAACAACATGAGGAAGAAGGGCAAGCCCAACCCCGACCAGCGCTTCTTCTTCCTGGTGGTCAGTCTCTGCGCGCACGTGTCCGGAGAGCCGGCCATCACCGTCATCGCCCACTCCTCCGAGAAAATCATCGTCAGGGTGAGTGACTC
This sequence comes from Araneus ventricosus, assembly GCA_013235015.1. Taxonomy (NCBI): domain Eukaryota; kingdom Metazoa; phylum Arthropoda; class Arachnida; order Araneae; family Araneidae; genus Araneus; species Araneus ventricosus. The sequence goes on from BGPR01000897.1 coordinate 302,716, forward strand.
TCAATGAGACACTTTCATCAGTGGCGTACAGTTTCGCCAGAAACAGCAGCAAAACTATACGCAACAGCTAGTGCTGATCAAAAGTTACCACAAAAATTTCCAATACAGTAAAGCACCGTTTATGTGTCTTTCAAGGGAGTGACGCAAAACGACGTATAAACGAAATTTTAATAAACAACTTTGATTGTTAGAAATTTATTGTTACTAGTCCAAACTCATTGAAAAGTATTAATTTTAAAGTTTTTTTTTTTTTAAATAGCATTAGTATAATATTACATAGTATGGAAATCGATAACTAAATTTTAAAATTAGACATTTATCATGAAAGTGAGAAAATCATACCTTTATTGCTTATCTTGAGTACTCATGATACATATCTTATGCATGTAGTCATTTAATTAGGAAAATCTTCAACTGTCTTCCGACATGTTGATTATCTGTGAGTATTAAGTACATCATTATGAATCGAATTAAGTTCATTGAATGTTTTTTCACTATTCTTTTGACAAAAGAAATAAGATCGAAATTTTTCTATGGAGTCCACTGCGTCTTTAAAGAAAGGTGGAATAACTTATTCATCATCGCTTAAATTAGATCTAGAGAATTTGTCTTCTATAAATGCATCAATTGTGAATAATTTCGAATTCATTTTATCGTTTTCTCAGTACACATACTAGAAAAGGGGAATTTTTCAAATTTTAGAACGGTGGAAAACGACGTATAACCGAAGCTTAGCGTCGTATAATCGAAGTACTTCATCATTACAATGAATGCGAATGAATCGAGACTGTGGTGAAACGACGTATAAATGTGAAACGTATAAACGGTGCTTTACTGTATCTAGTTTCTTTCGTTAAGAGGGTAGCACACTACATATTTCTTTCTTCGACCTTTTTATTCACCGCGGAAAGTGATGTTTTTCAGGATATCGGGCTATAGCAGGTGCTTTTCAAGACAAGGATAAAAACTTGCCATCACTTTCCGGGGTGAAAAAATCGATTCCATCGACTTAAAGTCGAAATCGTTTTAGATCGTCCGAGAAAAAAGGTCGACGAAATACGTAGTGTGCTATTCCCTTTACTGCCTGATTTAGAACTTACTAACTCCAAGAAATGTTTGGATATTTTCTGCAGCAGATTCAAAAGTTTCAGAACTTTCTAAAAGAAAATTCTCAAAAGTGGAGCCATTCTTCCTATCTCTTAAATTCCAATACTACTAAAATTTCAACATTTGAGTATTTTTTTTTCTTTTTAATTTTTCGAATTTTGATCCCGTTACTCAAATAGTTGGATTGAATAGAAGATTTTTTGGTTGGAGGTCGATCTTTCCTTAATACCAAAGTACTGTAAAGCATGATATCGTCTTAAAAATTACTTTTTAATGAAAGCTGTTATAAGTGTTGAAAATAATTAAGCTCAGATCATCTATTTCTCAGAATAAGAAAAAATGATTTACGTATTATTGAATCGTTTTACAATTGTTAAAAATAGGGAAAACGCTAATATAAAATAAAGGAAGCATTCAGATACAAAATTATCTGGGTAACATGTATAAATGTTACAATTCTTGAGCTTTGAAAGTTACTGCATGAAACTTCTTTAAAAAAAACTCTCATGACATTCTTAAAACGATTCTCTATGTGTTTTCAGGCGTCTAATCCTGGTCAATTTGAAAACGACATGGAACTCTCATGGCAAAAAGGCCATACCTTGGATTCCATATTTCACAACGTAAGTCTCGCGTGGTTCAAACTTCTCTTAATTTTTTTTTCTTTTTCAATTGGAATAGCATAATAATATATTAATAAATGTGCGTTTGTATATTATTTTTATCAAAATAATTATTTGTCTTCTTTGAAGAAGTAAATTAAGAGTTTTCATTCTTTATATTATATATTTGCAAAAAAAAAATTGTAGTATTTAATAAATATGAAACTGCATAGCATTAGTGCTTTTTTTCCATTGTCTGTAGTTTGAATATAAAACTGGTCGCTTACTTATTTTAAGGAATTAATTTAGCAAATACTTGCAATATATTGTTTTGTATATACACCTGAGAATGCTTTTTGTTATTCATTTTATACTATCTGTAACTTATTTACTTATTATTATTCGTTCTCCGGTTCCATGAAATACGTTGAAGATATTTTTCTATTGTTTTATATGTATGAAATATACAAAAAACTGTAAACTTTCCAGCTTTCCTCAATAACTTCTACTCATTTTTTAGATTTCTTCGACTGGTCATGGGCTGAATATGCTTTGTTACAAGGGGGAGTTGGCATATATATATTGTGCTATATGTATAAAAACTTCCGTAAACTTTTCAGCTTTCCTCAATAACTTCTACTCATTTTTCACATTTCTTCCTGTAAAAAACCAACCGACTGATCATGGGCTGAATATGCTTTTTTACAGGGTCGAGTTGGCATACACATATTGTTTTTTTATCTATAAAAACTTCCGTAAACTTTTCAGCTTTCCTCAATAACTTCTACTCATTTTTGATATTTCTTCCTGTAAAAAACCCCCTACTGATCATGGGCTGAATATGCTTTCTTGCAGGGTCGAGTGGGCATCAACACAGACAGACCGGAGGAAGCTTTGGTTGTGCACGGCAACATCAAAGTGACCGGACATATTCTACAGCCTTCTGACCTGAGGGCCAAATACGACATACACGAGGTAAGGCATTTTTTTTTGTACAAACAAGTCTCCGGTAGAGATAAATTTATAAATTATCTTAAAATTATTTATGTTTGTAATTATTTATTACGTTTCTTGTTTGTATTTTATTGCATTTATATTGGCATTTGTATTTTATATTGTATTACTTACATTGCATTTTTTACTTATATTGTTTTATATTGTAATACCTAATTTTTTGTATTTTATTGTATACTTTTATTATATTGTATTACTTTAATATTTGTATTGGAATTTTCTTCCCGCCGACTCGTGACATGCTTCACATCCGTTGGGTAAGCAGAGTCGGCGTTGGCAACGAAAAAAATTCTAGAGAGAAAGCTACTTTTTAAGAACAAAGATTTCACACGTTTTGAGGAATCAGAAAAGTTGATCCACATTCTGAGAACAATAAAAAAAACTATGAATCTGAATAGCAAAGCGCGGGTGTGGGCTATTCTCATTTAAATGCAGCTTTATGAAAACATCAGTGCTATCAATTCATAATTTTAATATTGAAAATGATTTTCCATTAAGAGTTTCTAAACTCATCTGTAAACTTTTAACTTTCAATCAATGTTTTTTCCCTGTAATGAAACTAACTGATCCTGGTTGGAAACTATGCTTTTTTCCAGGGTCGAAAGGCCATCATCGCGTACAGACATTAATAAAATTCTATCAAAAAAATGAAAACAGAAATGCAGTTTCTACCATCTTTCATCTTTAAAAAATCATTTCTTCCTTCATTACTATTTTCCTAGTAATGTTAATTACTTCGATGTTCTCGAAAATAATTACTTCATTTCGACGGAAATTCCAAGTGGCCTCTACTCTAGGGATGGGAAAAATCTACCGGTTTTTTTTGTTTCGGTTAACCAGTTTTTTCGGTTAATTTTTTGTCCCGGTTATAACGGGTTATTTTTTTAAATCCAATAGCCGGGTAAAAAAACCGTATCGGAAGATAGGTTCGATTTAGACTAAAATTTACCAATTTATGAAGCTTCTAATTTCATCATCTTAGGCCAATCAACAACAACAGCTTCCTCGAGGCTTCTGTTGGTTGGCGGATAACTGAAAGAGTCTTTATGAACAGTTAAATATTGGCCAATGGATTGATTTCCTGTAAAAAGAATATTAATAAAAAAATTTGTCTACAAACGGCGTTTGTTTTCTCTATATAAAAAAAACCGAAAACCGGTTATTTTGAGCAGTTATAACCGTTAGGTTAAACCGGAGGTGGAAAAAACCTGAATAACTACAAACCAGTTATCTTCGCAATAAGCACCATCCCTACTCTGGTCCCATAATGAAAAAAAAAATTAATATGCTTTTTGCAATATATAGCAGTGGTCCCCAGCCCCCGGGCCGTGGATCAAATGGTACCTGGCCGCCCAAGGAACATTAAATTATTTCCATTTTTATAAGCTTTTATTCAATTTAATTGTCTTCCTTCAAATCCTGTGATCGATTTCTTACCCCCAGATGGAACTGTCTCGTTGCAAAGAAACAAGCTCAGGGTTCTAATTGATTTAGCGTTCTAGTGAGTTAAAATGTTAAATCACTTTATATTCATTTTTTGGTGTAACTGTATTTTATTTTGAATATGTTTAAATATTTGTTTATTGAAAACTAATTATTAAAAAATGTTTTTAATGTTTAAATACAATTAAATTAAAATTATTAAATTAAAACAATCTAAAATATAAACAATCAACGTCCCCCTGTCGGCGGGCCGCAGTAAAATTATCAAACGTTGACCGGTCCACGGCGATAAAAAGGTTGGGGAGCACTGATATATAGGGTATCCGAGAAGTATTACGTAGATTATAAAATTATGTTAAAAATGTGAAAGGGTAAAAACAAAATGTACTAACAATCTAGTTACAAAAATAAATAAGTTTCGATATGAGATCTTTTAATTGCCTGTAGTACTTCCAAGTGTTACTTGATTTTTATAAACATTATCAAGTATCTAAGATCTTTAGGAATTTATAGTAGTTGTGATAGCTGCTATTGGATTCTAGGACTGACTATTCTACAAAGCAAAAATTTGGAAAGGGTGGTTGTAGTTCATAAAATTGAAAAATAATCACTGCACATTGTTGTAACACGCACTTTGTAACATGTTTTTGTAATTTTGTGTCCAATAATCCTCGGACATCCTGTTTTATGATTAACCCTTTCGCGATCATTGGTTTCGCAGTGAAACCACACATTGAGCATTTTTTTACTGCTTAAGTGCGAAAAGTAGCGTAATTTTTTTATTTCATAACTTAAAAGCCAGATATATAGACCAACTTATATAAAAATTCCAGTTCAATACTGTTAGAATTCACAAAGAGCTAAATTGCTTTTGATCTCTAAGAGAAACAAAATACTGAGGGTTCTTGCACAAATTGATATTTTTTTAAATTGAATCTTCGGAAGTAATATGGAATTTTATGAAGTTTAAATATCATGAACACTCATGTATACTTATAAATTAAATATATAATTTAAATTGCATTTCGTTAATAACTTACTCGGAGAGAAAATAGCCCGTTACCGTTCATTGGTTTCACTGTGAAACCACAAATTTCTTGAAAATAAAAAATGCTAAATTTTTATTTCTTTACATATTTATGATCAGCTACATGTCTAATATCTAATATTCATTTTTTAAGTAAATTTAATAATTTTGAGAACGAAACATGTAGTGAACATGAAAGGGTTAACACGATGACTACCAAACTTATTTGGAGAATCCAACAATCATGACTTACCTTGTTTCAACCGGAGGCCAGGATGTGGCTCCCAGCGTATGAGCGAGACGCCAATATACGATACCCCCTTCAAAACAGAAAAGACGCTGCGCCTCGGTTGAATCACAGACAAGACAGCTGGTGGACCGAACTCGTTTATGCTATATAGGATTGATTATCTTCGAATTTTTATATTGATCTATAGATTTAGATTCTCTCTAATTATCCTAATACACTTACACGTGAAAACAAAGTTGTACCACTTAATTATTTTTACAAGGATAGATCCAAAAAAGCTTTACAAGGGTGATAAAAACTTATTTATTAACAATAGACAGAAAATACAGAAGGGAATTAAGAAGCATACTTGCCGCTCACTTTTCCACATAATCAACAAATCTATTTAAGCATTTATCTGAACGCAGGACCAACTTGAATAAGCAGGCTTGGCAGAAATCACGTCCTGTCTATTGAACCAGTTCTCGTCACCTGTTTTCACATCACTCTCTGAAGAGAACTTTGTTCCAGATAAGTGTTTGGAACCCAGATTGGGTACCGATGGGCTGTAGGGGATTGCTCCAGACTTCCCACTTGAACTTTTGCAGCAATTCTTGAGCTTTGCGAGCAGTATGGGTATTGTCATGCAGGAGGATGACACCATCACTCAACATGCCAGGGCGTTTGCGTCGGATAATTCCACGATGGCCCAATGATTATTTCCTTTTTTCGAAATTGAATTACCACTTATCTGGAACAAGGTTCCCTTCAGAGAGTGATGTTAAAACAGCTGTCGAGAACTGGCTCAATGGACAGGACGTGATTTCTGCCAAGCCGGGTAAAACAAGTTGGTCCTGCGTTCAGATAATTGCCTAAATAGATTTGGTGATTGTGTGGAAAAGTGATGGGCAAGTATGCTTCTTAATTCCCTTTTGTATTTTCTGTCCAATGTTAATATATAATTTTTTATTACTCTTGTAAACTTTTTTGTATCCATCCTCGTATAAAAGCTCAATTTTATTGAATGTTACTTATGAGATTATCTCTGTCTCTCTCTCTTGCAGCTGGACACGCGGCAGCAGCTGCGGAATGTGTCCAACCTGCGCATCGTGCGCTACCGCTACCTGCCGGAGTTCGGGGAGGAGGCGGGGCGGCTCGATCAGCTGGGGGAGACGGGAGTGATCGCCCAGGAGGTGCAGCACATCCTCCCGGAGGCGGTCAGGGAGGCGGGGGACGTCCGGCTCACCGATGGGCACGTCATCGAGAAGCTGCTCGTCGTCAACAAGGTGAGTCCATCGTTTGTATTATTATTTAGCTCTCAATTATAAATCTTCTTTTACCCTGCATTTTGTGGATGAAATAGATGGAAGAGATATACTCCAGGGGACATGGAACGAGAACAGTATAGGGTGTCAGCAAATTATTCTTGGAGTTTACTTGGTTTATAACTTTTAATTAAAGAACATGACGATAAATATTATTGCACGTTCATAAAGTACCCAGGTAGCACAAAATGTTGTCTGATATTGTACAATATTGTTCGATATAATATAATGTTATATAATATTGTACAATATTGCTCGATATCATATAATATTATATGATATTCTACAATATTATACAATATTGCGAATATTGCTCAATATCGCACAATATTATGCAAGTTTGGTATAATATTCTACTAATTGTAATTGTCCCAGTAGCACAAAGATGTTGCACACATCTTTGTGCTACTGGGGCAAGACAACTCAAAAAGTTTGTTCAATAACACAAGCAAAGTTACGTAATTTCCACATGGAAGCCTTCCGCGGAATGCTGGAAATTGAGTTCACTCTCGATGTGTCTAGGTTTCGGTTAATAGACTGCATGAAATCTTTATACAAGAGCAGTTAATTAATAAAGTACCTTGGACGGAATAATAACAGCAAAACTCTTAAGAGGTGGACAGTTAAAAAACACCATTGGTACAAAAGTTGTGGCACGTAACACATCGAGATTGAACTTAATTTCCATCCAAAGGTCAATGGATTAAATGCCGCGAAAGGCTTCCATGTAGAAATTGCGTAACTTTGCTTGTGTTATTAAGAAAACTTTTAGATTACGAAATAATATTTATCGCCATGTTCTGTAATCAAAAGTTATGAGCTAAGGAAACCCCCGCAATTATTTGTAGGCAACCTGTTTTGCACTGTTCTTATTCCTCTGAAAGTCGATTGATTATATTAACGCCTAGTTTCGAAGTTGCCCAAGAGCCGAACTTCATAATTTTGAACAGTAGGTGGATGCCGAAGAAAACACCTGAACTGTCATTTCATCTCCACACTTCTACACCGTACCAGCAGGAGGATATTTGAACCCATTGTATTTTCTGTAAATCACAGTCTCGTGCATGACGAATCTTTAAGCGGAATTTAGTCTCGAATCCTTGAGTCTTAGGTTCGGAATCCAAAACTCTGCTACGAGTCCACAGTACCCCTGGCAGGGAGCCGGCTTAGCTTTTACACCTTCTAGCAGTAAAGTAAATTGGTTGTAAAGAACGAGAATACACAGGCAGAAAGATATGCTTTACTACTTGAATCTACAGTGCATATTGTGGGAGCTAATTGTCCGCAGTGTGAACTTCTAAGTTGTATTCTAGCACACTTTTTTCTTTTAATACTTTCATGGTGGCAACGATTTTTCTTAGATATCTTTGATCTATTTTTAAACTTGCTGAATAAATTCTAATCACTAAATTTCGATTATTTAACTGTTTTCTTTATATTATTTAACCCTTTTAGAGTCAAACTGTGATATATCGTCGTTTGCAACACTTGTGAAAAGCGCCAACGACGATATATCGTTGCGTATGCGATGGCGCCTTACTATTCGCTTGGAGAGAACTCTATCTCAAAATAAATTTATAAAATGGTGATTCTAACTTGCTTCAATATAAACAGGGTTGCTGCAAATTTTCGAAATCCTTTACTGGCTTTGAATATTTTTCTGACTTTCCTAGTAACTAGCTGCTGGCGAGAGAGGTTTTTCTAAACTGAAACTTATTAAAACGTATCTGCAATCCACCATGTTTACAAGAGCGAATAGTTGGCTTAGCAGTCATGACAATTGTAGCAGATAATCCTTCTGGCAGTTGCTGTGTATCATGGAATTATTCTTCAATTTTGTGATCCGATATTAATTATTCTGTTATAAATTATTGAAAATGCAATATTTATATTTCATATTACGTGATCTATTTAAAGCTATGACTAAGTGATGATTCTTCTTATGCGCAAATACTGTTTGTATAAGAGAATTGATTTTTCTGTTTTTCATAATGTTTTATATTTATGTTATTCGTATGATTTTCAACAAATATTGAAATAAAATTGGTATTAATTTATATTCCCTTTATTTCCTCATATGCTCCTTTTTGAATATTGTAAACATCATTCATATTGTTTTTATGAGCTTTTTCCCAAACCTTAGGAAATTCGTCAAATTGGCCCGGCATTCTTTGCATAGGTACGATAATTTCTGTCGGCACTAAAAGGGTTAAAGCAGTCGGACAGATAGATTAGATAGAAATTTTGAATCATATATTTTAATGCCGTTCTGAATGATTATTCATTGAATACAGAATGCCATCCTCATTAGGAAAGCTAAGCCCAAGGGTTTGGTGCGCGTCATCCACCTATCTGCAGCCTATCGTATATATTTTTAATGGGTTTTTAAAATTTATATAAGAGTTGTATTTCGAAATTCGATTGAGCCGTCTATGGTTAGATTTGCTGGTTGTCGAAATTTGAATGCCCACAATCATATGTCAAATTATTGATGATGACGTGTCCACCGAGAAAGTCAGATAAAACCATAAGTATAAAGTACAGGCTTAGCAATCTGTAAGATATTGAGGGAGTATAGTTCTTCCGCAGGGGAGAAGTAGAACCCTGTTACGCCCTCAGTATAGCAGGACAATCAAAGATGTGGTTTGGAGACAATTCATTGTCCGGACAGTGACTGCATTGCGCGTACGTTCTCACACCGTTCATCCTCATACCTTTAAAGTGGGAGGCTCTCAGTCTGGTTTGAGTTGGCTATGGTTAGATTTGCTAGTTGCCTAAATTTGAATTTCCGCAATCTTTGGTCATTGATGATGGCATGTCCACCGAGTCAGTCAGATAAAAGCATGAGTATAAAGTACAGTCTCAGCAATCCGTACGATCTTGTCGGAGTATAGTTCTTCCGCAGGAGAGAAGCAGACATCCTGTCATCCCTCAGTATAGCAGGACAATCAAAGATGTGGTTTGGAGACAATTCATTGTCCGGACAGTGACTGCATTGCGCGTACGTTCTCACACCGTTCATCCTCATACCTTTAAAGTGGGAGGTTCTCAGTCTGGTTTGAGCCGGCTATTTCTAGATTTGCTAGTTGCCGAAGTTTGAATGTCCACAATCATAGGTCAAATTGTTAAATATTACAAAGAAATTCTTCAAATTTCAATGTCTTTTGTGGGTCACAGCGCTAGACACGAGAAATTCACTCATGTTCTGTCGCTGTTCTGTTTCGGTAGGAGCGCATCTTCATGGAGAACGTGGGCGCCGTGAAGGAGCTGTGCAAGGTGACGGACAACCTCGAGACGCGGATCGACGAGTTGGAAAGGATCAACCGGAAGCTAACTAGCATGAAGCGGAAGGACAGCCTCAAGTCCACCGCCACCGACCTCAGGTGAGGACTTCCTTACTCTAGTCCAATAATAGCGAACCTTTTTGAGATGTCGGTCAAATTTTTTTTCATTATTTTTTTAATACTAATCCGTGGATCCTTAAGTCAGTGGCATCACTTGGAAAGGCGGGGAGAGTTTGTTAACGAGAAAATTTGCCAGTTGATCCCCCTCCCTTTTTTTCCCTCATTTTTAAAAATCCTATTAAAAAATTTAAGTTTCCTTTCCGTTTTACAACTTTTACTTTTGCAAGAGAAAATCAAAAAAAAAATAAAGTTTGATGTCAAAAATTTGACATCAATGAGGTGATACCATGCCCAGTGGCGCCTCTGCATTGAGTTAGATGAAACAATTTAATAATAAAATAATAATGAGGTTGAATTATTATAGTAAACACTTCTAGACGCGTACTCAAAGGCTGCCAGTTAGTCCAACACTGGTAGCTGGAGCCCGTTTCACGATATTCGTTTCAAGTTTATGACCAACTGTCGTGAGTCGTACACAGGTTCAGTGATACGATAGAAAATCAGTTAGCCAACGTCTACTTGGAAATGCTTTTTTATAAATTTGACATAAGATATTTGTACTTTAATTTTTTCAAAATTTAAATTTTCTTTATCCATTCTTTCTTTTTTTCATATAAAAAATAAGCACATAAAAATCAACGCGAGGGTCATTTAAGAGGTCAGTGTCTGACCCGCGGGTCATAGGTTCGCCACCACTGCTCTAGTCCTTTTAAGTAAAGATACTTGCAACTAAACTGTGGCTTTTACGACTTGGAAAAAGTTGCCACAAGTAAAGTGGACCCATGCGATTCATTTTTGAGAAAACAGCTCTCAACAAATGATTGGTTGCATAGAAAATAACAGTTGACTTAATATTGTTCTTGCTGCCTCCTGGATACAAATTGAAGTATAGTCTTGCATCCTTATTACGCAGGAAATATAACATTTCTGCACTACATGGCGTTGTTACTGCAAAATGGACAAAGCCATGGACTTAGTCCACTTCATTACTCTGAATCCTCTATATATCTGTTTTCCTTATCCGGAAGCACTTTTTAAATGAAATTAATTCATGTTCATATTGAACACATCAAATGAACCACACTGGTTTCATATTGTTCATTTCACAGATTTCATTACTAAAAAGAATGTGACATAACTTCATTACAGAAGACTACGTACAAATAAATATCAAGTGACTTACGAAGCTATCTACGTTGTTTGAGTATAACATTATGTGAATTGATTCTGTTAAATTGTTTACTTGATAATTTGATATATAAAAGCATGAATTTTTAACTTGATATTATATATAATATCACATATACCTAAATTGTTATATTCTTTAATTGATATTATATAATACCATATATATAAACACCTAATCACATGAAACTGCAGTTCATTAGATTAAAAAAATTATATTTGTTAAACTGATTTGTTCACGTATATTTTAAATATCCTTTTACCAAAAATAAAAAAAGAAAGATATCATGCATGGATACAAAAAAAGGAAGAGTGAATAATGTCAGACATGAATGCGATAAATTACTCCTAAAAAAGAACTAAAAGATTTATTTATATTGGTACATAAAAAAAGTCATTGACATTAACTTATACATATATATATATATATATATATATATATATATATTACAGAATATCAGGGCCCCCTTTTTTTAAAAAACAATTAATGTTGATCAACATTCGCGAATATAATGTAAGAATAATACACATTGAATTAACTTGGAATTCAAAAGTCCGAGAGATTTTTATTTTATAGTCCTGAAGTTTCCTTTTTTTAGGGGGTAAGAATTGCATCTAATAAATGATTAATATTGTCCGCCATGAAATACGAAAAAAATATATAGCGATAAAGGAGAAATTCTTATCTGTTTGAAAATTTGAACGGTCCCTGCGAGCTCCAAATGGGTCGGATTCCTCCTTCATCAATTGTTATCCATCACACAAGTCCGCTCCTTATTCTACTAATCCAGACGGGGGACATTACACGAACGAGCATTTACAGACTCTTTTTCGTGCAAAAACTGAGCAAAAAGAACGCAATTCGAACAGTCCCCACCGGAACAAAGTATATGCACCATTTTTTTTTCTTCCGATCATCCAGCAGCGCGTCTCGAATATATCGTTTTAAGTGAAGGGATCTAACCCCTCTTCACATCCTGGCCTTGCGTCACAGAAAAAACAACGTCTGATTGGATACACTTGTTGCCAGGCGCTATTTTAGAGTGACCTTATACCCTCCCCCGCTCGTAATGAGGGAGAAAGTGACCTTTTAACTGTCCTCCTGCACGTAGGCACTTGTGGAAGCGAAAATCTTGGACCAGGGAAACGAAGAAGGAAGAAATAACATTTCTTATAGCAGACAATACCACAGATTCCATTTTGTAAATTCAATAAAATAAAGCGCAGCAACTTCCTCAACGCATCAAGCAATTTTTCGGTAGTTCATTTTACACAAAATTATCTTTTTATACAATTTCGATACAACGTTTGTTAAATAGTCTGTTGTTGTTTTCTCTGGTACAGTCGCATGGGCAGCGTGACGTCACACGGCAAGCACCGCTGCCACCGGAGCTGTGACAAGCATCGATCCGGAAGCAAAGTGTCCTCCTGCTCCAGTCATTTCATCCAGTCCTCAATCTTCGTCCTCGTAGTCATCATGGCCTGCTGGTGAGATGCTTTCCTTCCAATATTATATATATATCACATTTCATTCTCCATTACACTCCATACAACCATCTATTGCCGGGTTTCAGCCTAATAACCTTAATCGCCGAATGAGTGTGAAATTAGCGAGACTTCGTTTGGGCCATACATATTTTACTCATAAACATCTACTTTATGCGGATCCAGCCCCAAGTTGCTCAAGCTGTAGTACTATTATTTCTGTGAGACATATTTTATGCGAGTGCCCAAAATACCGCGTTTTACGGCGGAAGTACTTCGGAAAGGCTTATCCTGATTTAAGAGACATACTTGGTGAACCCTACAATGCAAATGTTTTCTCCTTTGTCCATGACATCAATTTTATACATAGAATTTAGTTTTTCATTTCATCTTGCCTGCTTTTTTTAGACCTCACTTGTGCTTTATGGATTAAAATTTGTGTTTAGAACTTATCATGAGTTTGGCGCAGCTTGGCCAATCTTGGCCCTTGTGCCATAAAAAACCAACCAATCAATCAATCATTCTCTATAAACTGTCAGAGCCTTTTTCTTTTATGACTCTGCAAATCGACTATTATCTCTGAGTCGACTATTGCCTTTACAATGAGAAGACAGTAGTCGACTCAGCCTTGCATAGATGTTTTACAGATACCAGTGCAATATAAGTAACTAAATAAAGAGTACAATAAAATATTATGAGGATAGATCCAAAAAAGTTTGACAAAGGTGATAAAAAATTAGTTATTAACATTAAACGTAAAATACAAAAGGGAATTAGGAGGCATATTTGTCGATCACTTTCCCACATAATCAACAAATCTATTTAGGCATTTATCTGAACGCAGGACAAACTTGTTTAACCCGGCTTAGCAGAAATCACGTCCTGTCCATTGAGCCAGTTCTCGATAACTGTTTTCACATCACTCTCTGAAGAGAGCAATTCCTTCAATTTCGGAGAAGGAAATAATCATTGGACCATCTAGATATTATCCGACGCCAACGTCCTGTCATTTTGAGTGATAGCGTCATCCTCCTGCATACCCATAATGCACGCAAAACTCAAAAATTGTTGCGAAAGTTCATCTGGGAAGTATGGAGCCACCTCCCTACAGTCCAGATTCGGCACCCAATCTGGGTTCCAAACACTTATCTGGATCAAGGTTCTCTTCAGAGAGTGAAGTGAAAACATTTGTCGAGAACTGCCTCAATGGACAGCACGTGATTTCTGCCAAACCGGGTTAAACAAGTTGGTCCCGCGTTCAAACAAATGCCTAAATAGATGTGCTGATTATGTGGAAAAGTAATTGGAAAGTATGCTTCTTAATTCCCTTTTGTATTTTTTGTTTAATGTTAATAAATAATTTTTTATTACCTTTGTAATGTTTCTTTTGGATCCTTCCTCGTACATTAAGTCGCTTAACAAGCAAGAAAACCTATGTAAATTTCTTGAAATTTCAAACAGGAAGAAAAAGCTGAATTTTTCGTAACCAGTAACGAATAGTTCTAAATTTCTTAAAGAACTTATCTGAACATGAAACCGCATGTTCCCACCAGACTTGAAAAAATTCAGAAATATTCGTTAATGCTGTTAATTCGCTAATTGCGAAAAATTTAATTTTTTTTCCTCTTTGAAATTTCAAAAAATTTACACAAGTGGTGTTGCTTGTTAAAGCGACGATAAATAAATTCAATAAAAACAGTTTTTAAAAATGCACTTTTATTAATGCACTAAAAATTAAAATATTTTTATTTTAACTTTTTTTTCCATTTTAATTTTTAATCTGCAATTCGTTATCCTAAATATTTCGGAATCATGAAATCAGTTATTCTCAAATTCACTACCAGGTGGCAACACGTGTGTGGAGTCAAACTTTAATTATATATATATATATCGATTAATTTATAATTAAGTTCTGAAATTATTAAAATCGTGTATTGGCATACAGAATACATAAGCATACAAAATTTTAAAACTCTAACACATCAGGAAGTGAGTGAAAAATCGATTCGAAAATTCCATTTTTACAAACAGGAAACAAGTCAAATTAAATAAAAGTTTATTCATAAAAAAAGAATAGACATACTAGAGATGATCGATTGAGGTGACGTAAGCATAGTTAAAAATTTCATTTAACAAGCAAGAATAAACTTTCTTTCAGCCGCTTTTTAACACTGGCGCTCAGTGGCGGCGAATCGGGGGAGGCGAGGGGGCAGTCGCCCCTCTACTATTTGCGAAAAAAATTAAATTTTGTTTCATTTTACCTGCCGAAAACTAGAAATTATGAAAAAATAATAGTGCCCAGGAAAGTTAGCTATTTTTGTAACTAAATTTTTGAATTTTGTTGACTACTGTCCTTTATATTCCAGGGTACTTTCCGGTGTCTATAAATTGTTTGGGCCCCCCCCCCTACTTTTGCCACTCTGCTTAGTGAGAAAACTAATAATATCTTGAAAGTCCCGAAATTTCTTTAATATATATTATTTAATATCAATAAACAACGATAGATGGCAGCAGCTCCTTATTTTTATTTTCAAGTCGCGTTAAAAGTAAAAATCATCTTATGATCATAAGATAACTGATGATCGATTTAATGAATTCGGAAGGATTCGTGATAAATTTTATTTGATATAAGCTAGTGGTTAAAATTGGAAATTTGATTATTTTACATACTTCTCTGCTAATAATACAAGCGAATGTGCTCTCTACAGAGCTTACTGTTGAACCTAGAGCTACCAAATTTGCTACAATCATAGTTTGGAAGGAGGGAATGAGCACTTCTGAGCGATTTTTATAAAATTGTAATTAGATTTTAATGAACTAAAACTTAATACTATTAATATGGCAGGCGAACCAGCTGATTGCCAAAGGAGACTTGTACGTCATAAAGTGACAGTATAGTTTCCAGGAGTGGCGTCCGGTGTGGGGGGGCACAGTCTCCCCAACTGATGACCCCCTCAATTTTTTGCCAGATCTTTAAATATCTACAAGTTGAATAGCCCATTGTTTGAACGGGGTACAAAAATTTGCACCGACGGGGGGAACAGCATCCCCGACAGGGGGGCCCTGGACCCCCAGGCACCCTACTGACGCCACCCCTGATAATTTCAGGTGAACTTATATGTGTACTTCTTTTCTTTTGCAGCCTCATGGCCTTAGCAACCCTGTACATTATGGAATGGCAGAATCAACACAGTTCGCCCTATTTCAGGGGCGCAGTGCTCATACAAATGAAAAGGTGAATTTTTTCTTCTCCTTTCCACCTCTTGCTAGATAAAAATGTTGTGAATTACATTTAAGTAGACATTTCATATTCTGGCTGCTGAATAGCCACCTTATACCTTGTTATTCGTGATACTAACTTTTGGTAATAACTTTTTTGTTTTTTACATTAGTTATATAGAACGGAACGAAGTCTCTTACCCACGTACCCGTGACCATTCCGATCACTGAATGGTTTGATGGGCAAGACAAGGGAATTTTATTTAAGAAAAAAGAAGCACAGATATTTACACTATATGCAGTACAAAAATTTACACAATTATACAATTTCGTATTAGTGTTTTTATCTCTCTTGTTGAATGCTAAGCACTTGATTTTGAAGGCAAGTAATTGTTGCTCACTGGAGATACAATCTTAATCATATTTCGCGAAAGTTTTGGAAGGACGCTTTTTTTTGGGGGGAAGGGAGCAAAAATACCCACACTGGCCCTACCTACCCAAGAAGGGGTTAGAGGACCAGCGGGAAGAGAGCCGCCCCACCAGCGTGTAGAGGACGGGATTTATTGGGTACAATAAGATGATACAGGCATTTCCCGAACAGGGGCAGTACTTTAAAATACAAGAGAGCTGGGAGTATGAACATGGTTGAGGTCTGGTCATTTGGAGCTTCTTGATTGAGCTTCCTGGAAAGTTGAGGGTTTGGAGGAACGGAATATACAGGGTATCATAGTCGTCAGTAATTGAAAAGACACTGAAATACCAGAAATTCCAGCACAGAGAAGCTTATACAAAATACAGTATTTTCCCTCTTTTATATTTTAAGGGAGCAGAGCAGTAGTGGTGTAAACCGGGGGAAAGTGTAACCACTTACATAGGTAATAGTGTTCTGGAAATCCGAGGGGACTAACAAAAAAGTGTCGTAAAGGGCAGAAAAACGTTAAAGACAGAAACGTAACGGTAGGGTAAAAAGGTACATAACAACTTCATTTCTACACATAACTCCATTGCTTCAGCCAGTCTGTATATAAAGCGATAGACACTTCTGCCAGCAATCGGAACTGTTTACTTTGTGAGAATGGCGCATAGTAATGACTGAAGATGATGTCAACGTGGTGTCCTAGTTGGTCTCGTGAAATAGCTCATAGCGTTTCGAAGGTAGAAATTTTCTAGGAGGTAGTTCGGATTTTCATGAGCGGTCACAACAAACATGTAATAAAAGAATT
Source organism: Araneus ventricosus (assembly GCA_013235015.1). NCBI lineage: Eukaryota > Metazoa > Arthropoda > Arachnida > Araneae > Araneidae > Araneus > Araneus ventricosus. The sequence continues at coordinate 319,979 of BGPR01000897.1, forward strand.
CCGGCAAAATCTCGCACTTACTAGGGACTTTCCGTAGTAAGTTTCGTCATATTTTTTCACAAGGAAGCTTTATTACAAACAGAAACATACAATGACATAAAAAAGTACAAACTGTTGGTTATTTCTCCACATATTCGCCACCGGCATTGATACATTTGTCGTACCGAGAAATCAATTTCGAGAAACCATCCTGCTAGAAATCGGTGCCCAGCGATTGCATTATCGTCTAAGAACAAAACCCCCTCGATTCAAGAGCCCTGGTCTCTTGCGTCGAATGGCGGACATCAGTTTGGTGAGGGTGTCGCATTGATGGTCCCTGAAGTAAAGAAATCAATCAAAATGACACCCTTTGCGTCCCAGAACACTGTCAGCACAACCTTCTCTGCAGAGTGCGCCAGTTTGAATTTTTTCATTACGAGTAAGCTGGGATTCTTCCACGTCATTGAGGTGGACTTGGTGTCTGGGGTAAAGATGTGCACCCAGGTCCCATCGCCTGTGATGATACTGAAGAGAAAGTGAGAGATGAAGAGGTGCGGCAGGCTGTGAAGAAGTTCCTTCTCCGATTTTTGCCAGGATAGTTTTTTGAAATTGATTTCACGGTACGACAAATATATCAATGTCGGTGGCGAATATGTGGAGAAATAATCAAAATTTTGTACTTTGTTATGCTATTGTATGATTCTGTTTGTAATAAAGCTTCCTTGTGAAAAAGCATGACGAAACTTACCTTCGGAACGTCCCTCGTATGACATTAGTGTGGCCGTTACGACTGCAGTGTAACTTTTGAATGCACTCGAGCATCGTTCAATGGCAGGAATTATTTCTTGCGAAATACGTTCAACATTCTCGCATGCATCATCAAAATTCAGTGTTGGAGCCTGAGCACACATCAGCGTACTGGATGGTACAACATACCCTGCAGGTTATGATCCTTAAGATCTGACGCTCAACTGTAGTCTTTGATGAATGCACAACACAGAGATATGCATCTGACATGGGCACGGCAATACAGACAATCGACACATGGTAACTGGAAACAACTAGTGAGTGTAATTTGTATAGGCAGCTGGAAGGATTCGTGTGTGACCCAAACTTCATCAACCCACGTATCCCGTCTGCCAACAGAGGAATGTACCAATTGGTGAGGGATCCGAAATGGTATAGGTTTTTTTCAGCTGGAAATCACTGGGATTTTTTGTGAGTCTAATACTGCTATAACTGACTAATGGTAGAACCCTTCTGACAAGATACACCCGTTGATGGCCTACATTCATGCAGACGAATTGAACCTGTTTCCACAGAACAAGTTTTCGCGACGCCACATTACGGGGAATGGAACATTCATCTGAGTTTGGGTTTTACCATTCCAGCTAGAGTCAGTGGTATAACTGCAACTTTTGTCGCCCGGTACGAATATGCAACATGCCTCCCTTCCTTTACAAATTACATAAACCTCAAAATAAAAAGAAATTAAATTCCAGGGAAAAACTTCTATTAATAACGTAATTTTTGCCGTTTGAAGCCCTATATCTCTGTAGATAGGTTCGAAATCAAGCTTCCACAACTTCGAATTAATTACACACATACATACATACACAATACGAACGAATTACATATAAATTAATGTTTTATGTATACAATGATTGCCGCTGCTTTTCTTAGTTATAAAATTGTTTTAGTGCATGTCTGATTTTGCCGCCTCTTTCTATATGCCGTTCGGGGTGGACTGTCCCCTTTAGCTACGCCACTGGCTAGAATCCCCAGAATTGAATGTCGTGAAACTCATTTGGGATGCCATGTAACGAATTGTCTAATATAGAAATCTAAAACCTCGTAATATATCCGAATTGTGGAAAGCTTTTCAAGAAGAATGATGTCGATTTGCTATAGTATATTTCCAGAAGCTGGTTGAATCCATATCCCGTCATATTTCTGCAGTCCTACGCTCCTGTTGTGAGCCTATCAAGTATTAGGCTGGTGTAACAGTTTTCCTGGCCTTGAGTATAATTGTCATTTTGTAATTATATATGATAGGAAGCATTTGTAAAAAGGATTTAAAAGTTTGATATGTTTAGAGAATTTTTTTGGTTGAAATTTTACTTTCAGAAATGTAGCTTAAAAATGACGTATTTTTCATAATCAGAGTTGTAACATGGCTTCACTAGAAGAGAAATCAAATTGTTCCTTGGTTGCCTATCTTAAATTTTTCTAATGCACTTTGATATGGAATTCCTGCATGGTGCTTCTTTCTTTTACAAGATTCTAAACTTTCAATGGATAGCAGAGGTAGATTCTTGCCCATCCTACCAAAGATCATAAGTTACTTTCTCTTCTAAGGAAGTGTCAAGAATTATCCTAAAAAATGTGCAATTTTCAAATTAAATTTTAAAAATCTATAAATAAAGAAAAAAATAGATATTCTACTACTAATCTTTTTCTATCTAATATCTACTGTTCTTTTTTTAAAGACTCTTTTTATCACATACGCTTACAACTATTTTGAATTAAGTGCGAGCTTTATGGGCAATTTGTATTTGATGCAAAAATTGGACTTAGTACAAAAGAAACAAATTCACAATAGATACTATTATTATTGTTTAATATTATTTCTATATTATCATTACTTATGACGTATTTAAAATTCTTTTAAAATGTTCTTCAAAACGTTTATACTTTTAAAAAAATTCCAGGTCTTAGAATGTATATTTTAAAGTGAAATTCAATAAATAATTGTTTTTCAGCCCATCGGCAGAGAACACAACCTCTACCCTACAAAGCAGCGTTCCTTTCATGTCCACATTATTTCCGTCCATATCTTTGTCGAGTCAAGCTTCATCTTTAAGTTCCAGAAAAACTACACCAGACAAAACGCAAGGTACGTCAATGCTATACTTTCTGACATCAAGTAGTTAAAAAGCTCGTGTATTTAATTCTGTTAAATCATGAACGACACTGCTGCTGTCAGTGGGGTCAATTCATGCTTACATGACGCAAGGTAAGTGACCCGTGGCAATTTCGTTCTGGAAATCTTTGCGCATCTTGCAGGAGGAAAAAGAATATAGCGCCATAGAACAACGCAATAAAGCATGCAGTCAAATATTAGAACAACGCAATAAAACATGAAGTCAAATATTAGATGACCTATGCCTTTATCATGTGGCTGTGACGTCGCGTGGATTGTCCCATTAAAATAAACATGATTAATAATCCCCCTCGCCAACAAAAAAGGGGAGAAAAGATTATAGTAGGGGAAAGTGGGGTAAAACCGGGTACCTAAGACTCGAAGGCCTGTTGGAGCTAAACTATTCGACATAGAGCTTGTCAAGTTTTATTAAAATATTCATTGTTTATCAGAGTACAATATATCTTTCAGGAAAAGTCATAGTTTTAATCCTTTTTTTACTAATGATTTTTTTTCTAGAAAAAGTCAAACCAGTGGGGTAAAACCGGGTACACATGTTAAATCAAGGGAAAACTTGAATATTTTCGAAAATCTATATATCTTTTCTATATATTTCGAAGTATTGTTTCGAATGTATTTGATAAATTATATTTAAAAAATTTCAATTTCACTATAAATCAATACTAAATTCTACAACCTATTAGTGAGAAAGTTCTGTTTTTGTATGTTTTCAAACATTTTATGTCAATACAATTATATCAAATATTTATTTTAGACTTTTTATTGCATTAATGAGTTCTTCCAAAACAGACACGTTTAACACCAACAGCACCTCTCTATGATTGTCCATTGTTGAGTAATGGCGTTTTGGGGAAAATCAAAGATGACAGATGCTTATTCATAATTTAAGGATGTTGCCCAAGCAGTAACTTTTTGGGATTTTTCTGGGGCAGTATAGGAGGAACCTAAAGAACTAATTTCAGAAGGAATTAGATTTATAATAATTATTTCCGTTTCTAGTCAAATTTCGGTCTAAATTGTCTATACTAGAAATGGGCTAAGACAAAATCCCTTTTCGTTTTCATCAATTTCTGGACGGTCACGGAATGCCCTCGTGACAAAATCTTCACTATAAATTGTGAATGCCTACGATTGTACGTACCAAATATTCTCTACAACTGATTTTGAAAATATTCTCTACAAATATTCTCTACAACTGATTTTTTTTTCCAAAAGTTACGCATTTTACAAATCTAGGAATAATTTTGGCCAGTAGTGTAAAATGTTTAGAGCTTTCTTGATCTTGGGTAGCAAAGTGCAGGCAAATAAATGCAGTTATTAAAAATGTTTATGATATTTTGATTCGAATTGAATGACAACGATCATGTTAAGAAGTCTTTGTTATAAGATCTTTTATTTGTTGTTTCATAATGCAGTGGGGAAAGAATATTTATGGTAAAAGTAATTCCTTCAATTGAAAGATATCGACCAAAATTGGATACTTCTCTACAATTTGGGCGCAAGAGCTACAAGCCAATTTTCGTGCATTTCTCTCGTTGCGTTGTTGAATAAAAGTGCTCTCCAGATTTTTACTGTATAAAATCACTGTCAGACCCATTTTGACTGAATCTTCAGAGACTTGGGCCATGACTCAGAGACATAAACGAACACATTTGGGTTGTTCTCTAAAGAAAAATTTTGCGATATATTTATAGTAGAACAAAGTCGGATTTAGTGTGGCGAAGAATCACGAACTATGCAAATGTTTTAAGAATAAAATTTGATATTATAAATTTTTTAAAAAATTATGAAGAAATGAGATGGACAGGTCATCATATTCGTAAGCCAACTGAGGGCACCCTTGTAAAGATCTTTCTTGCAAGACCAGTGAGAAAGCTCCTACAGAAAGATCTAAAATTCAATGGACTGACTGTGTTGATAGGGATTTTAATAGTATTAGATCAATCAATTGGAGAAATGTCGGTGAAAATAGGTCAAGAAGGGATAAATACATTGACGAGGTCAGGACCCACTCTGAGTAGTCACGGCAATTATGATGATGATGAAATTCACGAAGACAGGATTCTGAAAAAAATACTTTTTTGGACTCGGAGAGGTCTGAACCCCAAAATTCGTCAAAATCTCGATGTCGATGTCATCGACGATTGCAACAGTCGAATACAATAGTTTTATCTCTAAATGGTATTCAAGAAAGTAAAAAAATCTATCCTCCAGGTTGTCACCTTCTTAATTAGCTTGAAGCGGGATTCTTCCTTCCTTCCTTCCAGTGCAATCCATTTCCGTCCATCCTAAGTGAGGAGTGTAAATAGGGAAAATCCCTTCTCGCTGAGAACGAAAGTTTTCTTCCCTTCCGGTCACGATAAAAAACAGTCAGTGAAGAACTGAGTTCCGATTTGCTTGACGTAGATGAGTGTGTGTCGGATTTTCTTCTGTCTGGGATCTGCTTCCGTTTTTAGAAGTAAAAACAAAACTCAATCTGAAAGTTATCCTTAGTTCGTTGATGACTGAAATTGTTACGTCGATATGAATGTCACACA
>BGPR01000897.1:326632-342023 GCA_013235015.1 Araneus ventricosus
GATTCTTGAAATATTTCTGTTTTTAAATCTCTCTATGGAATTTTAAAGCAGGGTCTCCCTTCCAAGTTCTGGCCCTTGCGCCTGCGCGTGCGTGCGGGCGTGTGCGGGAGTGCGTGTGTGCATGCGCGTGTGTATGTGCGTGCGTGTGTCTGTGTTTGCGAGTGAGTGACGCCATTAAATTGTTTTCTCGTTATCTACATCAGTTATTTTATCAGTTAAAGAAGATTTATTTCAGGTGAAATAAACTGAAAGCCGAAGTAGGCACAGAATTATTTCAGTTATTCGCGTTTCTGTCAGTTTGAAAAAAAAATTTCTATAGACATATTCGGTTTGGAAAATAACCTATGTTGTTTCAAAGTATTAGTTATTTTAACTTAGCCTAGCGGTACAGGATCGTGGATTCGAGAGCCGATTCTACTAAGGATTCGCCATATTTATAGGACTGGCGCACGTCAGGATTACCGTCAGGAATCGAACGTCCACCTGTTCTTTTGGTCTGTAAGTGTAGAAAGTGGAGGTGCGTCTCAGGTGTCGTCACAGCACTCGAACATGGTTTGAAATTATGAGGTCCACTCTAAAGTAATTTTCAATAATTCAAAAAGGTAACAAAAATATAAGAAATCAGATTCTTTTGTTTCAAATTTTGAGATCGTGACAAATTATTTGCCTCCTGCCCCCAAAAATGGGATGGTGGGATGTTTTTTTCAATCACAAAGGAACAGAGATTATAAAATTTTTTTTAAAAAAAATTCCCTTCTGTGTTGCAATAAGTTTGCCTAAATTCCAAACGATCACTAAATTCCAGTAAAATTATGTTGATTTCAGTTCAAAAATGATAATAAAAGTTCTTTTCACATTTTTCTACTCAAATGTCATCCAACTTGAATTGGCGTAAAAATAAGCGATAAGAAAGGAGGAAGGTTCTTCTTAGAACTAAGAAAGAGCACGTTCTTACGTAAATCTGATGTGGTTTTCTTGCAATTTTTTAGAGTCGATCATGGCAACTTCCGGTTGGTTCTTTTGTCAGAAGCAGATATCGATTCAGGATGATGTCTCGTCGGTTTTCTACAGATCAGCAGGTAAGACAAGGCACTTCCTCTTTCTTGAGGAACAACGCCGCTTTTTCTTTTAGTCTTAAGAAATTTTCTGCAGATACTACTTCTTACATCGAATAAAACTTTAACTGAAAAATTTTAATTCTGCCGTTTTATGTTTTAAAAATATTTCCAATGCATTCCCTTTATGGTTGAAAAAGTTAATCCTTTATTTTATTAATTTAATGGCATAAATCATCTTCCATTTATTATTTTCGATTAGAGTTTCATTTCCAAAAAATTACCAGTATATCCATCCCACGTTTTAAAGAATGATTTTACTTTTGGAATAAAGAAAAATGTGACTGCATAGATAAAAAATCTCTGGCTGTAAAAATATCCAGTAAAAGTTACAAACACTGAATATAATAAAAAAATTTGGAAAAATTCAATTAAATTTTTCTTAAATTAGTTCAGATCTGTCACAAATATTTAGTCAACACTTAACCAATCGACATGTCCTTTAGAGTATGTTACACCTACCCGACTTGTAAGTTTAGATTGTTTATGCTCTTTGTAAAAATTAAATTCAGATAAGATAAATAACTCGATTTATCAATACAATGGATCCAACCAATAATCTATACATATTAAATGCTAATAAACACGGGGGTAAAAAAAAGTTTACATTTTCTTTTGCCGATGGCAATGATTGGTTTATTTCAAAAACAAGACTCGTAATTTCCACCTATTAAGCAAAACTTCATATGCATAGACGCATATTTACGGATCCTACTATGGTTTGGATTGAGGTCGCTTTTCATTGGTTCTCAGCGTCACCTGACTTCGCTTGCTTCTGAATGATGTCATAGGACCGCGTTTAGTTTGGATTTCGATTTTTGTCTTAGCTATTGTATCATGGAAAAACCAAAATTATCTTTTAATTACGATTATTTGGACATTTCTAAAGGGAATGATGAATTCAAGATAAAGATAATTTTGGTTCCTCCATGATACAATATAGCTAAGACAAAAATCGAAATCCAAACTAAGCGCGCTCCTATGACATCATTCAGAAGCAAGCGAAGTCACGTGACGCAGAGAGCTAATGAAAAGCGACCTCAATCCAAACCATAGTAGGATCCGTAAATATGCGGCATAGACTACCTCTCTATTCGTCTTGGTATAAAACAAATTTTCTCGTAAAAGAATATATTTTATGACGTAGAGTTTACAGTATTTCTTGCAATATACGGAGGAGAGATTAGCGTGCGAATGAAACTTTGGATGAAATGACTCAAAGGAAATCAGTTAGAAATGTAGCAGCTAGGCTTAGGCGAGCCAGAGAATGTTCAGGTCAACGTCAAAATGGACTAAGTCAACGAAGAACAAATCGGATTAATCCACAAATCGAGGTTTACATCATGGAACATAGTGACACAATGACTGAAGTGTGCAAATTTTGTCATGCACTTCATTGGAAAAATGAAATTCACAATTTGAGAGCGCAGACGCGGGCTCAGCTAATTCACAATAAAAACCGAATGAAAACTTATTACGTTATAAAGTATATAGATGAGTATATACTATATAAACTCAATATAAATACTACATTGAATTATATCGCTATATTATAATTATATAGCATAGACTCCAATGAAATCTTATAATGCAATTATCAGAATATCATAAGAAAATCAAAGCTCAAACGTATCATTGTTTAAATATAATACTAAATGTCACACATTTTATAGTACGTATTTGCGACATTAAAAAGGGAAATAATTAAGTTTAAAACTGACACACATATGTGACTCTGAACTATACACGAAAAACTTCTTTTACAACCTGCGCTTCATGCATATGTGATATAGATAAATAAAAGGAAACTTAATAGACTGAAAAAAACGAAATAATACCAATGAAGTAAAATTTTAAACTGCATAGGTCTGGTTATTTAAAGAAGAATAGTCTCTTTTTTTTCAATAATTGCACTGATGAACTTGTAGGTAAATCATGAATAAATTTATTGAAATATACTTTATTCTAAGTCAATAAGAATTATTCACACTTTTATACTATTCTAGTGTTGTCGCAGATTCTATGCATAAGCTGATTTGGTACTCCATTATTTTGGGAAAGACTGTTTACAAATCAATGCATGATTCAAACAGAATGCGTCTGTGAACTTCTTCAGCATAGGTCATTGCTCGACTTGTTTTAAAATTCACTTTCGCCATTACACTCTTCCTCTCCTGAATGAACTAAATGGTGAAGAAAAATCCAAAGAATTGGATATGATTCAAATAATAATAGGGGTTAGTCATACAAATTATGTAGAAGCTTCCGGAATAGTCACGTGTTTCTGAACGTCCGAGTACAAACTATCAAACCACACACACGTGGTTGGGACATTGCTTTTCGTAATTTTATACTGAGTTCTTTAGGTCGCGTTCTCTTTGAGAAAAATAAAATGAAAAAGTTCATTTTCTTAAGTCGGAACATTTGCTTCGGTTTGTATCTCCGTTGCTTACGAAATATATAATTACTTTACCTGTAAATTCAAATAGGTGCTAAATTTTTTGAAACTTCAATGTCTCTTTTAAATCCTTAATCCCATAGGAACTGTTTTCAAAGCACTGAGAAGCATGACATTCACCTTAATCCCATAGGAACTGTTTTCAAAGCACTGAGAAGCATAACATTCGCCTTAATCCCATAGGAACTGTTTTCAAAGCACTGAGAAGCGTGACATTCACCTGTAATTCGGTTTCATAATATGTGCTATCAAGTTGAGTTGCCACAGACTATAAATCCCGAGAATTTTTGCTGCATCTATATGTGTCATCACAATAATTACTATTTTACATTACAAAATACATAAATATAAATTCAAAATCAGTGTTACTGCCATTTTCACTAATATATTTTCATGCTTATTTTTCTCTTTTAGATATGTTCAATGAACACAAACTTCCGTCCATTCACAGAGTATATATTGACATTCCAACGACGCTGTGACAAGTGAAATCTGCAAAAGTATTTATGCTACACTCATTAGGAAGACATATTAGCCGTCACTGTAACTGTCACTGAAAAAAAGAAGAAGATTCTAACTAAATGAACCTTAGAATTTCTTTCAAAACGAACACGAATATCGACTTAAACTGACAAATCACATTCCTTGAGGAGATTATATGAAGAACATTGGAGGAGATTTTTCAGCATTTTGCTCGTTGATGTATCATAAAAGAAATAACTATGATTACAAGAAATTTTTCTTTAATATTGTTCGCAAATGCTGCATTTGTAATAGATAGAGTAGAATTTATTTTAATGTTTGTAATTTTTAATGATTAAAATGATTTTTGTTGCGTATTTGCTTTTTTCATTACACTTATGTAGGACTAAATTTTCACATGCAACAATTTTAGAACATTTTTCCTTATGTAAAAAATTTTAAAAATACATAATCAGAATTATTTTTCATTCATATTCATACACAATCAGAATGGTTATTGGGGTTAACCATAAAATGTTTTTATTAATTCTAGTTTCTTAATAGATTACTAAAACTTTTCTGTGATTTTTATAAGAATGTATTTTTTAATTTAATCAGACTTTATAAGGCATACAATTGATAAAAAAAAAGAAATTATAACTTTGATTATGTTGCTGAAAAACTGAGACAAAATTATGATGGCCAATGATTGAAAAGTGGAAAATAATTTACAAATAAATGCCAAAATTCCAATCAATGGATTTATTTTGTAACTTATAACATTCAAACAACCATATGTCATTTTTCTATTATTTATTGAAAGGAAAATATCTTACACTAATATGGATTTTTAGAAACCAGGCAATAACAAAACTTGATTCAGTTTCTTCAGATCTATCTTATTCTTTTTGAAATAAATTTGAAATCATAAACAATTTTTTTTAATTTTGCAATAGAGATAAGAATTTGCTTTCAACAACAGAAAATCATAATATGTAAAAAATACAATTCTTTTTAAATTTTTTAATAGCTAATAAAAAATCCTACAACTGTCAAAAATGCGAATTTCAAAAGAATTCAAATCATGTCTTATCTGTAATTCAGAGCACTGATCCCTGGTGCACTGTTGTAAGATTTTATATGAAGAGAATAATGCAAAAACAATGTTTTAAAGAAATTTATTGCCACTATCTTAATATAAGACAAAATTAGAACTCACTTTCCATCATGCTGTTGCCAATCTTCGATGCATTTGATAAATGTTACAAAATAATATTGTTGGTAACTTAAAAAACACATTTCCTTTCTTTTAACTGAAACTTGAGCATCTCAAAATTGATTCGTTCAAAGTAGAGTAAAATTACACAGGTCTGCGATGAAAGAATTGTCGGTAAAGCAAGTGGTGTTTTTCATAGATTTTTGGATGCTGATTACTGGAAAAATAATGAAAACATTCCACCACGTAAACATCTCATCACAAATCGCAATCTATTTTTTACGAATTTAGTATATTTCGGACCAAAAAAGTATTATTTATATGAGTTCTAGAAACATATTTATGGATTTAAAATAGTAAATTGGTAGATTAAACTACCAAACAAGAAAGAAGAAACTATTTCAATCCAGAATATTCCTGTGAATCGGTAAATTGCCCATTAAACACAATATTAAAGGCAGAGGAAACCAACTGAAACCGGATACCTCTCCTGCTTGCCCAAAAAAGTGTTACTTCCACCGCTTCACATAAAATTAGTCTTATGAAACAATTTGTCAAGGCTTTACCAAAAGAAGTACCTTCAAATACCTTTGTGACCAGTTTCCGGGTTTATCCGAAGCAAAACTGAAGGAATGTGTGTTTGTAGGACCAGACATCAGGAAAATGATGAAAGATGAAAATTTTGAGAATAAAATGGAAACAAACGAAAGAAAAGTCTGGGAATCCTTCAAACTAGTTATTATTAGCTTTCTTGGGAACAAAAAGAACCCAAACTACAAATTTATTGTAGAACAGAAGATAAAAAATTTCAAGATTTTAGGCTGTAGTATGAGCTTAAAAGTTCATTTTCTCGATTCGCACCTGGACTATTTTCCTGAAAATTTAGGTGCAGTTAGTGAGGAACAAGGTGAAATATTTCACCAAGATATAAAGGAAATGGAGAGACGATATCAAGGAAAGTGGAATGTTAGCATGATAGCTGACTACTGCTGGATGCTACAAAGAGACAATCCCTGTAAAGTTTAAAAGAGGAAAAGTGACAAAAGAACTTTTGAGGTAAAGAAAAAACGTTACTATAAGGACTGGTAACTTTCTACCTATACCTAACACTTACTTGAACTAGGATATAAATGCAATTTATATGGATTTACGAATTAATGAAATTTAAATGAGATGTCAAAATTTCGAGATGTCAACTGTTTCCTTCAAAATATGCACTCACTTTGTAAAAAATCTGTATGTGATAGAAATAAATGGATTTCATTTTTAGAATCAGCACTAAAAATAACATAAAAATCAGTCATCAAAATTAAAACAATTTTCAAAAATTATTTTTTGCAGGCCTGTGTTATCTTCAATTTATACATTTATAAACAATATTGGCAACACATAATGATTTCATTCATTGGTAATCGTCGATATTATTCTTAAGATACTACAACAAAACGCAGATACTTGAAATGAGATTCAACAATAAATTTCACATAAAGCTCTTTATAAAAAAGTAATAAATATATATTTCATTTCTTTACTAAGTTTTTCGATCGAATATCAGTTTAGTGAGATTTGGAGAAGGCTGCTTTTCAATGCCGCTTTTCATCGAGTCTTTTAAAACGTCCCTTATGTCATTATTCAGGAGACATATCATGTGATGTTCAATGTGAGAAATGATGGGCTTCGTAGCTTCGGAAGGCAAAACGTCTAAGCCTTCGAGCCTGACGGTCACTTCTTTGACCGCAGTCATCTCGATCTCTGGCAAAGAAGGCTCCGTTGGTGGTACCCGAACAAGCATGTAGAGGGGCTTGACCAGTATTTCGGCCTCACCCTTCCCTTCTTTCAGTCCTTCCAGAACTGTAGAAATCTGGCACTTAGCCCTCAGCCGATGCCACCGGAACCATAACTCGGGTGGACTGGGTGTGTCTAGAGGATCATCGAAAGGTGGTGTTTCCGCGAAGTCTGTTAGTCCAAGGAGAAATCCGCACTCTGCAAGGACTTTCCTCTTGCGACCAGTGCTGGTCGGCACGGAGAATCTGAAATCTCCTATGTAGTACAAGTCCAAGGATGTAACAGGCTTTTTTTCATTCGATGCAGGACACGGTGGACTCGCTTCTTCCATCGCGAGATTAGGTGGCAAAGATTGTTTTAAACTTCGTGATCCTGAACGGCCTTTGTTGAAATAGGGTAGAATGGTTACGTAGTCAGAGAAATCATATACTTTGTCATTCATGAAATCAAAGGAATATCTGTGACCTGAAATATGAAGACATGACAATATTAACCCAACGGGTTTGACTCATGAAAAAATACCAAAATGCTATCATATGAGTAAAAAACAAGTAATATAAAAAAAAAATTAAGTCAATTCCTACTTAGGTCAACAAAGAAAAATTTTACTTTAGAAATTTTTTACTCCCAAAAAAAATTAAAATTAATTAATTAAATTTAATTAATGAATAAATATTTGAAATATTTGAAAAACTGTATTAACATCGAACGTCATCCACTACAAGTTTTAAAAAATGTATTTGAACTTGAGTGGATGAATAAAAAGTATTTTATTAACGATTGAAAATTTGAACAAGATATATAAATATATACAGGCAGAGTGTGAAAAAAATAGACCTAAGTTTATCCATTCAAACGGGGAGCTAAACATTTTTAGATTCAATTGCCAACAAGAGATATTTTTCAGAATATAAATTAAGTGCAAAAATGATATGTCTTGAGTAAATCTCTTGACCCGGACGTGATTTGAACACGCAGCCTTCTGATCTGGAGTCAGGTTAGGTTAGGTTAGGTTATATTAACGTCCCGTTTTGAAGCAACACGAGGGCTATTTAGGGACGGACCTCGTAATTTTGAACCGCGGTCAGATGACGAGGACGACACCTGAGCTGGCACCCCCCTCTCCAAACTTCCGCGCCACACCAACGGGAGGACGTTTGGCCACTACGTATGATTTAGCGTGCAACAGGCCCCATACACGGCGGATCTTCAGTGGAATCGGGTTTCGAACCTGCGACCCTCCGGCCCCGAGGTCGAGACCTTACCACTAGGCCACCGCGGCCACGATCTGGAGTCAGACGCGCCACCGTTGCGCCACCGAGTCCCGTTCCGCATTTCTTATCCCTACACCATGATGCCTGTGCGAGGCTCTAATAAATAAAATTAATTAATTCAATTTAATTAATGAATTAATATTTGAAAAACTGTATTAACATCAAGTGTCATCCACTACAAGTTTTAAAAAATGTATTTGAACTTGAGTGGATAAATAAAAAGTATTTTATTAACGATTGAAAATTTGAACAAGATATATAAATAAATATATATAGGGAGAGTGTGAACTAATAGTAGGAATTGAATAACTCAATAATAGCTCAGTAACTGACTTATTATTAAGAAGATATTATTGGAAAAATTCTTATAAATTAAATATAATCTATTTTTAGAGAAGAATAAATTGAATGATAGAGTAGAAAAACAAATATTATATGAGCAACCAAATATTTTAATGGACTTTAATTTTACAATACGTAATGTATTGCTACTTTTAAAACACTACAGGTTATTATAATACTAGAAAATCACCCGTCATGGTATGACGGGTGCAAATTGCCTCTTCATTCGAGAGATTTCCCGTCAAATTTGACGTGTTCAGACAGATATATATGCGAGAGAAATGTTTAACATTGATTGAAAACAAATAAAATAAACATATGTTTTATGATAGGAAATATTTTTTTATTTACATATTTCTTTATTCAAAAACCCTCTTGGCAAACAACATTCCGTGTGAAGTATTTTTCGTCGTTTAACAATTTTCCTTGTACTTCAGATGTCTTTGTGTAAACTTTAAAGTTACCAAAAAATATTATCAAATTATATCATCACGATTGCAATAAATAATCAGATGCATCGTGGCGTCCAAACTATATCACGCGCATGATATACCACTGACGTAATTTACTACTTTCTATTGAAAAAAGGAAATTAATTTGAAATATATAATTAATATAATTTAAAATTTCTCGGGAACTATTGATCAGAGCAAGATAAATTTTATATCAATCGATAGAACTATTTTAGAGCTAATAAATTTGAAATTAGAACGACAATTACTCTTTTAAATTTAAAATTACTGAAATTTAGGTTCTCTAACAATGAAATAATGCTGTTTAACGTCTCGCAGTGCTGTGGCGCGAGTTTTATTGTTGGTGACGTCAGAGCGTTACTGAGAGACAGATCTGGGCTATTATATTAGTAATTGGTTGGAAAGTCTTGATTAGAATTTCCTAAAGCTTCTCTTAATATTATTTTTGTAAAATAACCCGCTGAAGTCTGTTAATTATTAGTTTTTAAATTGTGAAAACTAAAGAAGTTAATAAACTATTTTGTAGCCAATTTTTTTTAATTTTGAAAAGTTAGTATCAAATGATTGTTTTAGAATTCCAAAATGTTACCACATTTAAATTTTCTTTCAGTGCATTGGTCCCAAAATATGAGTAATATGATCGATATAAAGTGATATGCCAAATAGAAACGTAGACTTTTTTTATATCCAAATGCCTAAACTTTTTGTAAGAATCTTTTCATCTTTTTTCCGGTATCTCTCATGCCTTGTTTCAAGCGCATATATCTTTATGAAAAATTGAATAAAATCATGAAATGTTAGGTTACAATCTTACTGCAAGCAGTTCTCCACCGATGTGTTTTCTTCCTTTTTACTTTCTCGTATACGAAGTATACAAAGAAAAAGTATTGTAATCGTCAAAAAAAATCGAACTCGAGATTTTGACGAATCTCCACGTTTTAGACCTCCCTGAGTCCGAAAAACACAATTTTGGAATTATGTCTGTCTGTCTGTGTGTCTGTGAACACGATAACTCCAAAACTATTAGAGCTACGGGGATGAAATTTGGTATGTGATCTTGACACATCATTTGTAGGTTTCTACCAAATTTTGGACAAAATCCGTCAACGGGAAGTCTGTCTATCTGTATGTCCGCGGTCATGTGAACGCTATAACTCAGAAACTTGAATAGCTAGATGGATAAAATTTGGTACACGGCATTATCGTCATGAATGTAGGTCCGTATAAAATTTTGGGCCAAATCCATCAAAGGGTTGACTGTCTGTCGGTCTGTATAATTTACTTTGAAAAGAATCCGTATCTCCACTCGCATGCGTACAGGAAGCAATCTTCTGTGCACGCGAAGGCTATGGAGCGAATTACGTCAGTTAGTCCTTGAGACGGCAAGAGCGGAAAATCGGTACGCATCTCTTTGAATTTGATTCTTTACCTAGATATTTTTCAATCACTATAATGAAAAACCTTCTGATAGTCATAGGATTCTGGGTAACAGTATGTTCGAATTTTTTTATCCACGAGGGGGAGGGGAACAGCAAATTTCTGGGGGAGTATACGAGAAAGTTTAGGGGAGAATACTCCCGCTGGTTATATAAAGACACGTAACTACCGATTGTCTTTGTCTATCTATTCTACATATAAATTAGTGCCTCTGACACTACCAGAGCACCTTATTTAGCACAATCTGTATAGATAAAACTGGAAAGCCAATTTTTTGTGCGCTATAGAGAATTCAAACTACTGAATAAATATTATTCAAATTAATATTATTCAATAATACTATGAAGAGTAAGGAAGGGTTTTAGTGAAGATTTCTTGACAATTAATTAAATAGGTAATTTTTTATTAATTAGAAACTATCATTTCCCTGAGCACGCGCGGTTCGAGCTCTTCTACTGACGAACGGAGAAGGGTAAGCATAAGCAACCTTAATCTAAATTACACTCTACATATTAATTATTATTACTCTACATATAAATTAGTGCCTCTAACACTACCAGAGCACCTTATTTAGCACAATCTGTATAGATAAAACTGGAAAGCCAATTTTTTGTACGCTATAGAGAATTCAAACTACTGAATAAATATTATTCAAATTACTATTCAAATTAATATTATTCACTAATACTATGAAGCGTAAGGAAGGGTTTTAGTAAAGATTTCTTGACAATTAATTAAATAGGTATTTTTTATTAATTAGAAACTATCACTTCCCTGCGCACGTGCGGTTCGAATTCTCCTACTGACGAGCGAAGAAGGGTAAGCAAAAGCAACCTTAATAGCTTATGGAGAAAATTAGCTTTTGGCAATGTATAAAAATCGTTTGGTTCGATTGATATTCTCATTCTAATTTTAAAAAATGTTTTTACATTAAAGATGTTAGACGGGAAAGTATTTTTATCCCGAGCAACGCCGGGTATGTCAGCGAGTCAGTCATAAAACTAAACAAAAAAAGGAAAGTGTATCATTTACACATAATTAATCATCCAATCAGAAATAGAAGGTACTCATAGTAAAAAACTAAAACTAAGGGCCTTCCTGCAGGAAATCCGGAAATGGATCGTCATTCACTACATTACTCGCTCTTTGTTTACGTTTCAGTCGACGCCAAACAAAAGGTCAAAGGATTCAGCGGTTCTTAAAAGTGACTGGGAGGGAATTCCGAGTGTCAGTGAGTGGAAATAAACATAAATGGTCCTAAAATAAGGTCAGTTCCAGGTAGGATGAGTATTTTATGAATCATCAAAATAAATGAGCGACAAACAAATGAGCATATTCTAAGAAAAGTTGTTGAAGCTTCAGCTGAACTACATGTTAAGATATGAATGGCCCAGATTGTTCTGCCACATCCGAGCTATGATGCATACCGATGCGGCCATGGCATGTGGAATCAATTCCAGACCCAAACCAGAGGGAGTGGTCTCCCCTAAACTTTCTCGTATACTTTCCCATAAAGGTGCTGTTTCCCTTCCCCCCGTGTGGATAAAAAAAATCGAGCATACTGTAACCCAGAATCCAATGACTATCAGAAGGTTCCCATTGTAGATTGTAGTGATTGTAAAATATTTACGTAAAGAATCAAATTCAAAGAGATGCGTAGCGATTAGATGCGAACTGATTTTCCACTCTTACCGTCTCAAGGACAAAGTGGCGTAATCCTTCCTTTATAATCAATACATTGAGCAATGATGTATACGCTGCAAAATATTTAAATACAGTTCAAATTCTTTAAGAGGGTAATTCCTTCATAACATGTTTGATCAAGATCAATTATGAGAGCACAATCAAAATTAAATAGGATGTATAGAACTATCATAGCATACTTATAGGAAAATGTAGTTCATACAAACTAGAATAATAAAAGACGCCAAATAAACTTCCCTCGCAAGTTAACCAAAGTTAGAACCACGCGTGGTTTGAAGGATCAAAGCAAATAAAATCCTCTGCGCATTTTTTTGCGCAACAGGACCTGGCGAGACGCCCTATATGTTTGCTTCTTTACAAAATCGCGCCGCCAGAATTGGTTTTTGGCAAACTACCAAGTTTTCGGAGTGTCCCTTCTTTGCACAGGCATTACCAGAACGCATGCGCATGGAGTTGAACAAGTATGCGATTATACAGACCGACAGACAGTCAGCCAGTTGACGGATTTGGCCCAAAATTTTATACTGACCTACATTCATTTGGTACACGATAAATCTGTGTACCAAATTTTATCCATCTAGCTATTCAAGTTTTTGAGTTATAGTGTTCACATGACTTCCGACATACAGACAGACAGACTTCCCGTTGACGGATTTTGTTCAAAATTTGATAGAAACCTACAAATTATGTTTAAAGACCACATACCAAATTTCATCCCCGTAGCTCTAATAGTTTTCGAGTTATCGTATTCACAGACATACAGACACACAGACAGACATAATTCCAAAATTGTGTTTTTTGGAATCAGGGAGGTCTAAAACGTGGAGATTCGTCAAAATCTCGAGTTCGAATTTTTTGACGATTACAATACTTGTACTTCGTATACGAGAAAGTGAAAAAAACAGTGAACTATTTTTATTTAAACTCGCTTTGTCTTAGATATGCGTTTGAATGTCAATGCATACACGTTTCCTCAACTTGAGTGCAAAACGGGACTTGGTGAAAACCTCGGAAATTTATTTAAAGAGCATTTTACTTCTGGCTAAAGAAGCCGCTTAGAATAAGGTTTAGGAGTTAGTTAATGAAAAGTTTGATAAGCTTAAGTTAGATCAGTTGAAAAAGTTTTGACTAATTTTGAGATTTCAATGAAAGATTTCAAGCAAAAGAATTCAAATCAGTCTATCTCAAATTAGAATGGTTTGAGGGTAAGGGATCATTTTGTGCTCGTGTATGGGTATCAGTGGCGAATCCAGGGGGTGGCTATCGCGCTACAGGACCCCCCAGAGCCAAGCCAGAATTCTTGATTTAATTTAACATTATTTTAACTGTTTTTTCTTAATTTCTCTCTTTAAAAAAATAATTAAAACGTTTCAATATTGCTTTCTGGCTTGAAAGGCTCGAAAATTTTGCTACTTTTGTAGTCATTCCACTTGTACTTGTAGCATTGAAGCAGTCGAAGGCATTTTTTGGATAGTTATTTCATTGTAATTTTTATTAAATTATCGAAAGTATTGTATTGCTCTTTATGATTCTTATTGCCAGGAGAGTAAAGTCTGTAAAGTTAAAGAGCTTTCGTTTACTTTAGCCTTGAAGTTTGACATTTATCACCACGATACAAAGTTTTTATGAATCTCATCCCCCAGACCGGAAGAGATCTGAACTTCCTGATGGATATGCATGCTTCTGTGCGAGGAGAATCTTTGACAGCTGATTATTGGGTCAGGATGACTCTTGATTTGTTTGAAGAAGTTCCTGGGCATCTCTGGTTGTAATCCTCAAATCCTATCCTATCTCAAGTCCTATCTCAAATTAGAATGGTTTGAGAGTAAGGGACCATTTGGTATTCGTATATGGATATGCATGCTTCTGTGCGAGGAGAATCTTTGACAGCTGATTATTGGGTCAGGATGACTCTTGATTTGTTTGAAGAAGTTCCTGGGCATCTCTGGTTGTAATTCTCAGTTTTATCAATTTTCTGGTCGCCTTGCATGATATTGTTTTTCAAGTCCCTTGACCGCATTCGTCATGTCACTAAGAGTTCTGCAGAATTCGAATTTTCTTTCTATGCATTTTTGCTGCAAGTCCCAGATTTGGGGTGAGCGTGTCAAAATAGGACGAAGTCCTTGCTTGTATAGCAGGACTTCGTTTCTTAAAGCAAGGTGTGTCTGCCAAAGAAGGGAATGATTAAATGGACTTTGTTCCAAAAATTATCTGCACTGTAAGTGACATATTTATTGAAGGTGAGCTTGCTGTCAAGAAAAATACCTAGATATTGTACTTCTTTTTTCTCACGAAAGATCATCGTCGAAGAAGATAAGCTTCTTGATTGGTTTGTTGGCATACCCTTTCCAGAAGATGGTTTATTCAAACAATAGAACACAAAAATGGGTTAAGTTATCTAGGGAAGGATTAAGAATTTTGCAGTTTTCAAAAGTTCTTTTGTGCAAACTAGAAGTTATAAATGTCTTTGAACTTCGTTTGCTTTCATTAATTTCTCTAGGTACTTTTCAAAGAAATATACACGTAAGAAGATAAATGAGTTAAATTTGAACCGTTGTAGACGAGATGAAAATATTTAAAATTCATACAGAGGGAGGGGGAAAAAAGATTAACTTCCTTGGCCAGGATTTCAAAATCCGGGTTGGTGCAAGAACTCATATCCTGCATACTCTTCAGTTTCTGATGATCTTCTCTTTTCTAGGCTAGGCCTTAACAGATTCCTGTATAGCATTATTCAGTGGGTTATATTAGCTCATAGGGAACTAAGCTGTGTAATTACTTAATTATTTATTTAAGATTATTGTTAAATATCACATTTTATTGATACTATATCATTACAGATGTCTGAAATTGATTCCGAAACCGTGCCTGCAGTTTTTGCTCGCAAAACTTTCCTTATTTAACTCTGAATGACATGGGGAAATGACTATAAGTAAATGTGATACACAATGCATAAACATTTATCCTTCGTATTATCTAGTGACTGGCTTTTATTTAACTGTTTGGATTGCTTTAATTAATGGTTATCAAAAGGTATGTATTCGAAAAGATAATGCATTTTAGAAAATTATCTTTAACAGTAATTTGAAGGAAATTGGGATTATAGATCCGATCTTCGTTAATTA
>BGPR01000897.1:351297-364688 GCA_013235015.1 Araneus ventricosus
GTACAAAGGGAACTTTTCTCGAAACTCCAATGGTGGTCTGGAAAGAGCTTGGCACCTTACGCTGGAGTGGTACAAAGGGAACTTTTCTCAAAACTCCAATTGTGGCCTGGAAAGAGCTTGGCACCTTACGCTGGAATGGTACAAAGGGAACTTTTCTCAAAACTCCAATGTGCCTTGGAAAGAGCTTGTTACCTTACGTTGAACTGTTACGGAGGAAACTAAATGACTTTCTCAATAAAAGAAGAAAGCCATCTGCTCAAGAAAGATTAAGGGTTGAACAGCGATCACACCTTCACATCCAGTCAGAGCCCACACAGGGGTCAGCAGACTGACTTTTCTTGATTTACTGGGGAAGTCGCAACAGCTTTACTTTTCTCATTGATCACATCTCGGAGATTTTCTTTTCATCGCATTCTTTAAAGCTTAGCCAATGTTGATATTTATTGTTAAGACAACTTTTAGAGAAGGGAAAAACCTTGCGGTTTAAACCGAAAACCGTTTTTTTTTTCTGTTTCGGTTAACCGGTTTTTTTAGATTATTTTTTTATCCCGGTTATTTATGTTAAATCCAATAACCGGGTAAAAAAGAGACAAAATCATCTATCAAAAGATAGGCTCGATTTTAAGTTCGAGTTATGAAGTTTTGAATTTCATCGTCTTAGTCCAATCAACGGCCACCGCTTCCTCGAGGTGGACATTGAAATGATCTAAAATAGTCATAGTCAAGCTTTCATAACTCGATTAGTTTTGGTCGCAGAAGAGTGGAACGTTTTGTGTAAAATTTTAGTGTGCCGAAAATATTTTAATAAATATAATTAATGAGACCGAGGGAATGTATAAAAATTTAGACATAGTTATTTTTTATTATTATACATATAGACGCAACCAACACAAAATACGATTATCTACGTCTGTACTCTCTAATTTCTTTTTTTATTTGTCTACAATACTTAATACAATTCTTAAAATTTTGTCTACAATACTTACTTATTATATTAATATTTACTTGTTGTATATTATTATTAATAAGAAATTTTTTTACAAACGTTGTTTCTTTTTTTTAACCCTCCGAGCGGCGCAAACGTCTTTTTCCGTTTTTGATGTTCAAAAGCAGATAGCTCGTATTTATATGTATATTTTCTTAAATAACCATGGATAAAGTTTTCATAAGATTGCAAATATATAATTAAATACAAAAAATATCGATTCATTTCATTTAAAAGCTAAGTTTTCTAACCTGATAGCTAAAAGTTCAAAATAATTGGGCGCTCATAGGGTAAAAAAAACTGTAAACCGGTTATTTTGAGCGGTTTTAACCACCCGGTTTAACCGGAGATAAAAAAAATCGGTATAACCGAAAACCGGTTGTTTTTACGATAACCGCCATCCCTAGACAGCATTGTTTGCAGGGAAACCAGGCATCATAATTTGACTCTCGAGGAGGTATCTTTGTGTTCATCGGTATCTCTAACCACCGTGGAAACAAACTGTCATTTATTTTCCCATGCATCAGACATATGGAAGTCAGCACAGACAGCACTGCAACTTGTTCTTCGTTCAGCTATATATTGTATAGAAACGGGTTCGGAAACCTTTTGCGCATGAGCCGGGCGGAGTTATTTTCATCAAAATAGGGGGAAAGTGATGAATGGAAGGGTGATGTTTACATTTTACTGAGGGTGATCTAACAAAGAACTCCGGAAATGCGGTCATATGACTCATTGCCTGACACCCCTTTCCGGTGTAAAATCATCTAAAAGTGGCAGTCTCGGAGTCCGTGGTCAGAGAGAGGCGGCCCGAGGAAATTTCACCAACCGGGCAAAGTACCAATATGGCCCCCCCTCCCAACACACACATAACCAACTTTTGTTTCTTTTTAATTCTATTATGTTTGCATTTAAAATGTCAAACAAACTTTTATATAGAAATATGCATGTTTAACCTGCAAATATGACTGAATAATATTATGGTGAGAATTTTTGCACTTCAGATATATTTAAATCTATATAGGTATGATTGAAACTAAAATAATATATCCAACAAATTTATTTTAGAAATAGTTGACTTTATTTTGAAACTGTATTACAAATTATGTTCAAAATTTTACTTTTCTTGCTTTTTATCCGTAAAATTTCTTCTCAATTTTAATCTTTTACAAAAAGATCCCATTCAATTGTCACGGTTGCTAAGCCAGTCAACTAGTCGCTCTTGGGATATGGTGGATTGTAGATACATTTTGAAAAGATTCAGTTTAGAAAAACTTCTCTCCGCCAGCAGCTACAGTTACTAGGAAAATCAAAAAAATACTCAAAGTCACTGAAAGATTTCGAAAATTTGCAGCAACGCTCTTCATTCTGAAGTAAGTTAGAATCTCCAACAGCTGGTCACTTCGTCTGATAGTAGAATTAATATCCTTAATAATATAATAAATGCGAAAGTGTGACTGTCTGTCTTTCTGTCTGTCTGTTTGTTACGCTTTCACGACCAAACTACCTAACCGATTTTGATGAAAATTGGCAGAGGAGTAGCTTGAAATCCAGGAACGGACATAGGATATGTGAGTTTTTCATAAATTCAATATTTTTGACTACAGACAACAATTAAGTAATTAACAAAGCCCATTGACTCGGCGATTCTCGATGAAGATTATTTTATTTTTCAATCAACTGTCATGTGATCCTTCAGGAATGCGAAAACATGTGGAATAACTTATTTTTAAAATCAACTATCACGTGATCTTTTTTCCGCCGTAACTTCGGAACAAATTTTCCGATAAAAAATATTTTTATGCCATCTTAAAGTTCAAAATTTTACCTTTTCAATTACACCAATTTTATTTCTGTGACATGTTTCCCTCAATTTTAATTATTTTTTTAAAGTTTAATAATTTTTAATCACGTGCAGACGATTTTGAAATAACGCAAATTTATAGACGAAAACAAAAACGTAGTATACAAAAGTGTGTTAGCATAGATAAACAAATTACCTAACTATAACAGCACACACATGTACTACAGGACACTCCTGTTAGTCGTCCAATTATGTATTATCAACCTTCAAAAGTTTTAATTTCCCCTTTCAACATATAACGAAACATTTAAATTCGTGAATTTAAAAAAATAATAATAATTCAAAGTTTTTCGCGCACGAAGTCGCGGGTAACAGCTAGTAACTATTATTTCCTGGTGAAATCGGAAACCATCTACATCATTACGATTACCGGCACTCAAGGTCAAATGGAAAACATGCCTAAAATTTTATCGTGTTTCTCTTTCTTGATGTTAGATACAAACCAAATTTTTCATTTGCAGCGTTTAGTTCTTCGAAGCGTTCCTGCAAATAGTTCATTGTGACGTCCAGAATAAAAAAATGAAGCAAAAAAAAGATTTGTTTGAATCCCCTTTGGAGAACCTTCGTCTAGAGATTCATAATCATACTGCTTCTTTTTTTTTCAATGGTCGAGCTTCTGGTTCTTGAAATTCTGCTTCGGTTTCAATACTGTTACAGAGGTCACGTGCGTCAACCAGAGCTTGTTGAAATCCCTTGTCTGATCTCATTTCTATCATAACTTGTCTTGTCAATCATTTCTACAGCACTAGACACATTTATATTTTCACTCTGTAACATCTTACCGATGACATAGACCTTGAAGAGAACTGAGTGTCAAATGGCACGACTAGCAACAAACTTAAAACCTTTTACCTTCTTTGCCTAACTCAAGACAAGGTTTTTGGGCATCAGTTCTTTTACCTAGAGATAACTCCAGCAGAGTGATCGCGTTTGACTTAACGACTTGCCTGTTATACTGGGTGCATGTTTCTTCAAGATTGTCCAACGATGAGTTTAGGATGCAAAGAAGTTGTAAATTTGCTATAAAATGCTAAGGAATTCCATAGCTTCCAGACAGGGTTGTGGAGCTTCAATTAGAACTAAGTTTAGCCAATGGGTAGTACATTAGATATAAAATGTCCAAGGGCTGATGTTCAGGATTCTGTTTGGGCACCTGGATTTTCTCCTTTCATATTCGCCTGATTATCATAACTTTGGCCAAGCATGTTTTTCAGTCGATTTTCCATCTCTTCCAGCTGTACTAAAAGTTTCTCATTAAAGCATCATTGATTGAATGTTCGATTGGAATGGATCCCGAAAAAGTGCTCTTTCATGCAAGGTTCTGCGCCTGTAATGCACTATACAAATCTTATAACAAATACCACTCTAAAACTTCCTTCAAAATTTGTTCCTCGATTTTGGATCCAATTCGCTTTTCAGGGAGTTTACGTTCATTTATGGCGATTATTTTTCTTCTCTCACTGCTGCCTTCTTGCAGATTTTTCGTCGGGGATATTTTTGCACGGGGTATTTAACTTTGTGCAAAAAATCACACACAGTATATCTGAGCACAAGGTTGGAAAAATGTCTGATCACAAGCGACACTAAGAAACTAGTGGAACGAGTGCTAACCATGGACTGATGTAGCAGGCGCACAATCCGGGACTTCCCTCTGATTGTCACTCGTTATGCAAAACGTTTCTCGTTAAGCGAGTAAATTTTTTGCAATTTAGTTTGCTCGTTATGCGAATTACTCGTTATGAGAGATACTCGTTAAGCAAGTTTCCACTGTACTATTTTTGAGGGTATAAATTTTCTCCACCTAGCCCGTAACGTTTTTGAGTTATTATGTTCACATATACACGGATGACCAGACACTCATGAATATCTAAAACTTCTATTAATCAAAATCTGGAGCAGAATTTATTTCTATTGTAAAATCTTCATATTATAAAAAGTAGACAATTTTAGAGTAGATATGTCTATATTTAAGTACTAAATGTCGGAATTTGTAAGCGTTAAGCTGTTGATCAGATATTTTTACTAAATACTGGACCGTTTCCATTACCTGACAAATAGAGCTGAAAATGTTGTTGTTATTGTTTTTTGATAACCAGTAGTCCTTTTAAAGTTTTGCCATCATAAAATGAAAGAGGCTTGTCTCAAAAAGGCACTTATTTTTTAATATAAAAAACTCCAAGAAGTTCACAAATAAATATTTGGGACCAGTAACTAATTTAATCATATGAATATGTATCTAGATTGCACCATTAGACAGTATAGATCTATTGCACCATTAGACAGTATATATCTATTGCACTATTAGACACTATATTGCATCATTACCTAATCAGTTTCGTCATCTTGCAAACCAAGGCTCAGGACGGAAAACAGGAAGCTCATTAAGGTCTTAATTATCAGTTAAAGTCAGAAAGCACAACCAGCCAGGGTTATCAGCAAAGGAAAGGGTAAAAAAATTTGCGATAAAAATTTAATCTTTCGTAAAAGAAACTTGCATCAGATCAGTCTTAAAGCTCAATATAGTCCTGTCAACAAAGGCCAAAAATCGCTGATTAGAAAAAAATGGTGTAGTTTTGAAATTTGGCACAGTTGTAGAGGGTAGTGCCCTAGACGACGTATAAAAAGTTCCCGCCTGTGGTACAGGTGGATCAAAAGTGAGAGATTCTCGGTTTTTCTTAAATATCTCGAAAACTATGGATTCTAGCGAAAAAGACTAAATTATAAAATTAAAATGCATTAAATTTCCTACAAAAGTAATCCTACCTTTTTTTGGTAGCATCAATAGTTTAGAAGATAGAGGGGTATATGAAAAAATAAATATTTCTAACATTTCGTATTGTAATGGTAAAATCAATTAAAAGTGCTGAAGCAACAACCTTCGGAAAAATCTCATGTCTATATAATGGTAGTATCGTATGTTTTGAAAGCATTGTTGGGGGGGGCGACATACCTGGCTGATAAGCAGTCATTATACATTCCTCCCCACCGTCGTTCCCCTCCACAAGATCCCTTCTACTCGTAGTCCAGTCAACGAAGAAAAAATAAATAAATGGTGTAGTTTTGATATTTACACAGTTTTGGGTAGTACTCTCAACATACAAAGTGGGGGGTACAGGGAAGCTTAAAGGGGGATCCTGTAGAGAAAACTAGAGATACTTGGCCCTACTTTTACTTTTTCATATATTTCTCGAATATTTGAATTGTTAGCATCATAAAAGGATTTGTTTTTAAGAATGAAGTATATACTTATGCTAAATTGATATCTCATTTAATCATAAAATAATATATTTATTGAAATCGCGGTTATCCCTAAAGTTAGGGACACTTGACTCAGCTCAGTTTTGGCTAAAAGCTGTGGAGCTCGGTCGCCAGCGAATGCCGGGTTGGTATGCAATGTTAATTCCTGCCACAGCATGCATATGGATAGCAATGCCCGTGCGAGCTTGCTTATGAGATTCCGCCACAACATCAATCTGTGATGAGAATTTTCTAAGAACGCGAATTCGTGTCAGCGCTCACCAGCTGGATGGAATCAGGTGCAACTATAATCGCATGCCGTGTCCGAATAATTTATCAAAAATTAAATCCTGGGAAACCACTGCAGAAAGGTGATCACGCTATGAAGGACTCCAGAATGCCCTCCTGAGACTCCCATACCGCCACTAAGAGCTGTAACCACAAGATAAGTGACAAAATTTAATATAATGATAGTTTTTCTTCAATCGATTTAAGGTATCCGACTGGTTTAAAATCGTCGTTTTTCATGAAATTATCAAAAACTTTTTATGACTTAATTTTGTAGCCTGTTTAACCAGCTTTCTAAAACTGTTTCACTTTTTACTCTACGTGAATTACAAATGGAGTTACAGCTGTTTTATTACCGAACTGTGAGCATTATTTTATGTAGCATGAAAACTTTGAATGTATTTTCTGAGAAATGATATTTTTGAGGAAAACTGTCGACCGTAACAATGATTTCTCAAAAAGTTATTCAAGTATTGATACGAAATTTTCTGAGATTGTTTTCGGTAATATGCTTGATGTTTTCCTCTAAAAACTAAGGTCAATTTTAAAATCAAGTATTATTTTTAAGTGCTTAAATATAAACTAAAAGCCTTTTATATGAAAAATTACCAGTTTAGTAACTATGTTCAGCTATATCTCAAAACTATTTTGAAGTACAAGAAACATTTTAGAGCATAACACAGATAACTGTCATAAAAATGTACTCCTACAAGGATTTATGTATATTTAGAATATGATTTTGTCTATGGCTGTTAGCGTAATGCAAATATTTTAGTCATTTTTCTTCAAATTTCTCAGTTTTTTTTAAAAAAATATTATTTTGAAAGCCTAATTTTACAATATTTTCATAGTTTTAAAACATATGCAGTTGAAAAATAACATTAAAAATATATATAAGTTATTTTTTTTAAAAAAATGTCTCCGAACACAGTCGGATACCTTAATAATTTGTCATGGGGACGTAATAGTTTAAATTTTGTGATTTTCTGCTGACGTTAATAGTAGGGATTCATTATAAATTTGCTTAATTTATAATATTTATAATATTAATATATATAATATTAATAACTGAGCAAAAGGGTACTTCTTTGCTAAATTTATAAATGGAGTTTTTTTCCTTAATACATAACTTATAAAAGTGTTTCTTTCTTGAAGCCAGTATTTGAATATAAATTACCTTGGTGTAAAAATTAAAAGAATGAAATTTTAAGGAATTCTCAATTGTGATGTTTAGATTGATAAACTTAATTGTAATGCTTTGATTGCTGAATTTAATTGCAATGTTTTGATTGCTGACCACATTTAAAAGGTCTTAGTCTTAACTTGAATATAAAAGGCATTGATTTTCCTGGAGCTAAATAAAAATAGTAAAATTTCTAAGCAGCCAAATTTACTGGTAATAATTGTGTGATTGCTTAAATGAAAGATTTCCAAAATTGCATTTTTACTAAATTTAAATGGTAGAATCACATGATGGTGAAATTACATGGATTCTAAATCAAATTTTGAATGCTGTTAGTTGAGGTTTGAAATTTAGCAAATAGATTTTGATTAATTGGATATATTTAGCAAGTGTGTGGGTTAAGATTATTACATGTATTGTTGTTTTGGAGATTTGATTGCATAACTTCTATTTATATATGTTTATTTACACACTTCCAGTTTTTTATGTGTTGAGAAACTATGATGAGATGTGTTTATTATGCTTGATATTTGTCTATTGAGGTTGGGCCCCCTCTTAAATTAGAAATTTGAACGTTGCATTATAACTACTGATTAATCAAAATTTCTCTTAAATGTATGGTTTATTTTTGTGTCAAGTGTTAAATAAACGTTAGCCTTAGAAAACCAAAAAAAATATGTTTCTGTCAATCAATTGTCTAGTATCACACTGATTTCTGAAGAATTTACCCTATCTGACATTTTTACTTAGATTTATATGTTGAACCTGGGAGTTTAAATTTTTAACCAAACACATCGCAATGCATTTCTTTTGGCCATTGGCTTATAACATTAAAAATTAATCACGGTGTGGTGATCTGTTTTCTACTAAAGTCTAAATCAATTGCCTTTATGATTTCAAGTTCTCAATTGTGATTTTTAAAGTTGAAATTTATTTTAGGCATATTGCATTTTATATAATATTACATATTATATTTGCGTTCAAAATTCTAAACTTCAGAATAACAGACACCACCCTTTCTGTATTATTTAACATGATCCAAACCCATCATCACATGATTTTGGTGCCGTGACCAGGATCAAAAGGGCTGGGCGTTGCAGAAGCTAGCATACGCTCATCTTTCCGGTTGACATTTGGATTCCATCCAAACCAAGTTTCTCACTTGACACCAACTGCATACTCACTTTCCTGCTCCCAATTTTGACTCCAGGTCTCTTTTTCACATCTCTCTCTCTCTGTCTATCTATTTCTACTTCGTCCTGATTATTTAAAAAACCCAAAAAAAATCCCCTTATAATCAACCCGTTGGCTTGCTCATTTCGCAAAAAAAACCATGTTCCAAGCATTTTCTAAAAACCATATTCATCTCATTAACAGTAACCAATTAACAAAAAATCGCCAAGGTCAGCCCAATCTACAGTTAAATTTTTATCGCCAAAAAAGGTCAAATAGTCAGGCCACTCCTCCACAGCATAGCGGTCAGCGAATGGTCAAAATTCCACCACGAAAGACAAGTGCAACCAATGGGGGATCCGATTCGGACCCGAATGTTAAAAAATAACCTTCCCTTTCACACCGGGCCAATTTAACGTTATTTACCTTCTGGCAAGACACTGGAGGGAAATCCTTTGTCTCGCGCCAGGAAACCCACCCCAGGGGTTCCGTTCACTCCTTACCTTTAATGGCCCTTAGGTCTGAATAATCTTCTCACAAAGACAATTTTTATACATAGATCTTGGATTCGAATGACAATTAACGGTCTTGGGTCAAAAATGGTCAAAACAGGATTCGTCCAGTAATTGGACCAGCTGGTATTTTTTATTTAGCTAAGAGTGACCCTCTCGTGAGAAAGTGGATTTTATTTCGAATCCCAGATGTTCTTAATGGCATGGTCAGAATGTGCAATGCCTAACACAGGAAAGGGATTTCGCACTTGCAAGAGGAAAGAAAGGGGGAGAGGAAGAAATCTCACACCACGAGGGAGAATTTCCAAATTGTTGTTTCTTAAAACCAGGATTTGAATTAAGAAATCAAAATAGCTATAGCACACGGCTTTTTGGCAGTTAAATTCTGCAATGCAGGGCCACGTTGAAATAAATTAAACTTCATGTAAATAAATTTTTTAAAGAACATAAATAATTTTGATAGTGTGATATGAATTAATTTTTAAAGTATATAAATAATTTTGATAGTGTGATATGAATTAATTTTTAAAGTATATAAATAATTTTGAAAGTGTGACACGACAAAAGTAGGTTTGCGGTTTAAGCCTAAAGTATGGAGGAAATCAACTCTCTCACCGAAGGATCGCTTTTCCCGCCGCATGTGCTCGCGTTGGAGAACGAAATTTTACTGCTCATATTTTTTCCGTACTTTTGAAACAAATAAAATAAATCTAATGCAGAAATTTTTTATTCATTATCAAAGATGAAACAAGCAATTCATAAATAATTATTTCAGATAAACTAATAGTGTAAAGTAGCATGCATCCGATTGGATATGTTTTTAATTATTACGCTATAGATTTTTTTTCCATTCCGTTTAACTCATACTTTCCCAAACTTTTTTGTGTCATGCCCCACTTAAGGCTTTCTTAAATTTTTATGCTCCTTATGTAACATGCACATAATTTTTAATCTTCAAAAATTCAATTGTTGTCTAAAGAAACTTAATTCATAGGTTTTAGGAAGAAATCACTAGGAAATTGTTGAGAAACACAATAAGTAAATTTTCAGAACATGTAAAATGGAGATTTGAAATGTAATTTCAAAATAGTTTATTGAAATATTTTCTATATTATTTTAGTTTTTAGTAATTATTTACAATTTAAATTTAGTGAGGTACTTTCACTTGATGCTTGCTGCGAAGAGATTTTAAATTTGGTTCCAATTTAGTTAGCTTTAGTCTTAAATCTTCCAGCTGTGTTATAGCCATCCGATTTGGGTTTTCCTCCATTTTCGAATTGCCCCTCCTAACAATTCAATTGCCCCCCTGTGAAACCTGCGCCCCATATTAGGAAACACTGGTTTAATTATTATGGGCAAAGGAAGAAAATGTTGCGTTCCTGGTTGTAATTCTAATTACAACAATACAGACAATTATGTGTCGTCGTTCACTTTTCCGGAGGATGCAACGAGAAAAGTCTAGTGGGTAAAGTGCATTAATAGGGCAGATTTTATTCTTAGTTCAACTGCTGTAGTTTGCATAAAACATTTTAGCTCGCAATTCATTATTAAAGAAGATCGTGTTGTTAGAGATGACGGTAGCGAGTTGGTAGTAGCGAGGAAAATTTGGAAGTTAACCAATGATGCATATCCATAAATATTTCATAATATACCTTCTTACCTTTCTCATGAGCCATCTACTAGTAGAAAATCTCCATCTGAACAGATAAATGCCTTGAAACTGAGAGATTAACAAAATTTTGCAGAATGGTGCACGAATGACACTGTTAATTCTTTTGAAATTTTTCAGGAAACGTATGCTGAGAAAGTTGTGGGGATAGACGGCTTAACATAAGAACAGATAATTCCGCTTTATGTTACAGGCTAGACAATAACCAGTGTTCTAGTATTGTTGTTTCCATGAAAATTTATAAGGATTTGACTGTAGAAATTTGGCATGATTCTGTGTTGTTAAAGACCAAATCTTACAGTTGTATATTAGGAGAACATAATAAATGTGATCGATGAACAAAATTTGATAGCTTGTTGAGTTGGTTAGCTGCATTTGAACCAAACGATGTCAACCCAAACGAGAAAATAGAAAATGCAATGCATTTGATAAAAGATACATATTCTCAGCAAGATGACAGTGATAAGACTTTATTCTTCAGTTTTCATAATTGAACAACTAAAATTAACATTATTATCTAAGCACATTTATTCCACCGAGTTTATTATTTAATTTTATTTTTGCTATCCTGCTGCTTGTAATTTTATACGTAGTTCAAAAATTTTAATTTTACTTCATCCTGTATACATTAAAAAATATCCAACGCTTTGAAGGACCCAAGTAGTGTTTCCAACAATAATCACATTATGTACCTTCAAAAAAAATGAAATGTTATCTCCCCATGAAAAACTTATCTGCCTTCTTATAGCTGAAATTTATGTAAATACGGGTTTAAATTATAAGGGAGGAAAACTTCTAGGAAAAGCAGAAAATTCCAATCAACAAGCTAATACTATTCAAGCATTTTTTATTTTCAAAATATAAAGAAATAGTTGTCTTAGTTCCCATGAAAAATCAAAAAACTGATGACTTTTATTGCCAAACTCTGAAGGTCCTACAACTGTTAAATGACTGCAAGTGCAATGTTTTATGTTTAATTTCTGACAACAATAGAATCAATAGAAAGATGTTCACCCAGATGTGCCAAGGAAACCTTGTAAACTACATCTCAAATCCTGTACAGCCTGATAATAAATTATTCTTTTTATTTGATGCAATTAATCTGATCAAATCTGTTAGAAATAATTGGTTTAATGAAAAAACACTAGGGCAAGTTTTATGTTTTCCTTCACCTGACAATTAATCTAAAATATCTTTAGCTAAGCTCCACCATCTCATAGATATTTATGAAACAGAAAAATCAAATTTGATTAAGAATGCACCAAAGCTATCTCAGAAAGTTTTATATCCCACTTCTTTTGAAAAACAAAATGTGTTACTGGCCTTAAATATATTTCATGAAAGCAATAGTGCTGCTTTAGCTCATGGAGCTGGAGAGAAAGGAAAATATACCATGGGAACTAAGGAATTTATCGATCAGTTTTTAAAATGTTGGAATATTGTTAACGTTAAAAATTCTGAGAAAGGTAAGAGGTTGAAAAATCCCTTTTGTGACCCAATTAGGAGTAAAGATCAAATGAGTGTGGTATTCCTGAACAAATTTTATGATCGGCTTGTTTCCTGGAACAACAAATCTGCATTGCCATTTTTTTAAAAAAAGAAAAGAACTACGTTTACCAGGTAAAGGTGGTAAATTGTCTAAGGAGACACAATTTGCTCTTCAGTTTACCACAAAATCACTGATAGATATTGTAAATCATATCTTCAAAGAGCACACCCCAGAATATATATTATTAGGTAAATTTCAAACTGATAGTCTAAAGGCAAGATTTGGGCAGTATCGAAAAATGTCTGGGGGAAATTATAATGCTTCATGCCTTCAAATATTTGAAGGCATGAAGCATTATAATATATATTATAATTTATATAATATATTTTTGAATATCCTTTTGTAGTTGAAGGAAATAGGCCTATTGGGGAACACGCCTTCTCATAACATTTTTGAAAAGGGGTAGTGCATTCTGAAATAGTGCCTCTAGGGGTGATGCGGAAATCTGTTTCTAACATTAAAATTTAATTAGAAATTTATGCAAATGAAATAACAAAATTGTCGGTTTCTCACATTTTTTCTCAAAACACTGGATAATCCATTATCAAAATTCATACTTTGGACTAATCTTTTAGAAATTGAAAATTTTGTCAATTCTTTTATGAATTGTAAGTTTTTTTGCATGTGCTATTTATGAAAATGAAATAAAAAAATGCTTATCGGTTTCTGACACTTTTTCTCAAAACACTGGATAATCCATTATCATAATTCATTTCTTGCAATTGAAAATTGTGTCAAAGCTTTTTTTATGAAATATAACTTTTTTGCATGTGCTATTTTCACCAACTATTATATTAATTGATCGTCAATATTAAAAACGCATTCAGTAATGAGTAAACTATCGAAAATTGTGTGCTTCTGTTGTGTTTCTGCATAGGAATAAGAGTAGTAATGTCTGCACGATTTTGGCTCAGACATACTAACTCACTGT
>BGPR01000898.1:0-50157 GCA_013235015.1 Araneus ventricosus
TGTGACTTCAACATCTTAAATTATTTTTTCGGCAGAGGCATCAATTGGGCTTTGTGTCAAGCGCTGGATGAACTTCCGGAATGATGAGAGGACAACTTACCTCCTTCTAACAGATAGTCTTTCGGTGCTGCAAGCACTGCAAATTCTATCTATTAAATCAAATAAAATCATCCTGAGATTAGCTGCTAAGGACGCTACAAGAGACAAATTTCACCAAAACATCGTCCTCCTTTTGGACCTCCTGAGTATGCAGGTATCAAATGGAACGAAAAGCCGACAATTTGGCCAGACGGCATAGAGTCCGATCTCAGCATCCCTTTAAGCCAAGGTCGAAGATATCATCACACAAATTAAAAGCTCCTTGCAGAAAAAAATCAAACTGGATTCTGCGTACCGAGGAAGTAA
The DNA here is from genome assembly GCA_013235015.1 of Araneus ventricosus. Taxonomy (NCBI): domain Eukaryota; kingdom Metazoa; phylum Arthropoda; class Arachnida; order Araneae; family Araneidae; genus Araneus; species Araneus ventricosus. The sequence goes on from BGPR01000898.1 coordinate 406, forward strand.
AGGCGTAACCTTGGTGATATTCCGTCCATCCAACTATAAAGTACCTTGGTTAAAAACAGAAGAGAAGATATTTATCATCGCCCGCATAATATCACGCAGATTGTAAATACCGCATTTGCTCCACAGATTTGTCTGAATCTGATAATCCTTCTTGCTCAAATGCAAATGCGACAACTCCATTGAACATATTCTGCTCCATCACGGAAGAGCCCCTCATCAGAGTCAAAGGCCCTGTCACCGCCTCCATGTTAATCTCTGGATGATATCTCTACGTTTAAATCCTTCCTTCTCAATATTCAGCTCTCAGCACCATTCGTGCACTTTTTTTCATCAAGTGTTTTAAATTTTTTGACATTTGCTGATCTTTTCTCCCTGTTCTGTTTTTGTTTCATTTGGTTTCTTGTTGTCGTAAGCTCTGTCAGCTTGTTGTCTCAAAGCTTTTCTATTTCAAGCCCAACCACGCCTTTCGCTTCTTTCAATTGAAGCACAACATTTTTCTGTCCCTTTCTCTTGAACTGTTTTTGACTCTATTGGATACTAGGAGACAAAAGCCCTGGCAGCTATAAGTCTCAAACCCTACAACAAATTCAAGTTCAAGTTCAAGGTGAATCATTTCGCCGAAACAAAAATCAAAATATTAAGCCGGAACGAATTTGTTTTGTCTGTGGCGCGAAGGGAGTATATTTTTATTTCGCCAAAAACTGTCCGAGGCGATTTGAAGAAAATACAAATAAAAAGGAAGCGAGTAATCATTTTGTTGCATCTGGAATTAGTACTAAATCCAAAAGTATACCCCGCAATAAGTTAGAATTCGTTGATATTCTCGTGGACGGGAAAAAAATAAAATTTCTCAAAGATTCAGGAAGTGAGCTAATAATCATGAATAAAAAACTGTTTCCTTCAAAAACAACAACGGGTAATATACAAGTTAAAAGTTGTTTTGGAAATAAAATTTTATGCCAGACTGCGAACTTTTCTTTCGCTTCGCATGAAGATCGCAAACCTGTAGAAATCGAAGCAGTAATTTCCGATCAGTTAGAAATGGAAGGGATTTTTCCGCCAGACTGTCTGAAACTTTTTGAGCTAAATGAATTGGCAGGTGTCCAAGATGAACAGATTAATTCTTTTTCTTCGGAAATTCAGAATAAATTCCCATTCGTTTCAGCGGTACTTGAAAATGAATCACTTGATTTGAAGCATATTGTTGATAGTTCTTTAAGAGATCAGGTTCAGCACCTAGTGAAGGGATACGAGCCTGCTAAAGAAACTAAAGTGACAAGATCATATCCAAATCTGGAAATAGAACCCCAAGGAACAAGTGGAAATTGTTCCGACCCCTTAAGCATTCCTGACGGAGCCGAAGAAGAAAAGAATTCCAGTCACCAACAAGGGATTTCGACCATAGCCGACAACGGAGTGATTGACCTCCCTGTGTTGCCGGCCATAAATAAAACACTGGCATCTGTCCCGAGCCCCTTTGAACGAACTCTGCAAGGAACGGAAAGGACAGATAATGGGGAAAGCGTTGTGACTAAGTGCGGTAACGAGTATAGTGCGGTTTCTGATGCAGGGAAATCGAATACAGTTACCAGATCTAAGATAGATGTGAGTGCGTCGCAACGGAGCCAAAGTAGGAGGGATCCTGGAATTTCAAGGATGCGTTCCCGTGTTTTCGAAAAGTGGAAATCAAGGAACTTCTTCACCTGTATCCGGGAAAGAGCTATTGGTGGAACGGTGGTATTTTAATGCCCCCTACTTCAGTTTTCTGTGTTATACAAGAACTGTGATTCATATGCGTGGACTATGGAACTGTGAGTATTTGTAAAAAACTTTCCCTTTGGGTTGATTCCGGAATTGTAAAATGGCATCTGTTCATCTGTGTTATAAAAAATATATCTGGTTAACTAATTGGAGAACTGAATTAAGTATTTAATTTAATGGTAGAGTTTCAATATTGGTTAATTAATCTAAATTTATAACTTGAGAATTAGTGAAACATTAATAGATGTTTAAGTGTATTTAATTGAGTAATACAAGCTATTCCTGAAATTAGAAAATGAGCTTTTTCTTTTAAATAATTATGACGCACAGTTACTTATTTTTTACTATTCTGAATAACAGTAAGCTATATTATGGAAATTGTTAATTTTTTGTATTTATATGAGTTTGGCTTAAATTAACTAAGTTTACGATGGGTATAAGTTTAAAGTCCGAAATATTTGTGAGTCTTTTTCAATCTGTGTAAATTATTTTTTCTATACTTGTGTATTTGTGTTATTTGATTTATTTGCTTTACGGAATGTATGGAGAGACTTCTTTACTTCTGTTCTGAATTATCTTTGATGTATGTGTATTAATTGATTCATTTACTTCAAGTATTTTTTTAGAGTCTTTTGTCTTTATGCATTTCGTGAGTGCGTTCCACGGTGAGAGTAGGTTAGATTCCGGGAGTGTATTGAAAATCTCCCTTGCAATGGTTTAAATTCTCTCTCCGTGCTAGCATCATTTGAATCAATTGTGTTATTTACATTAACTAATTTTAATGATTTTGTGTATGTGTGTTATTTGATTTACTTAGTCATTTTACTAACTTTCTGTGTTGTGTTTTCCTTTAGGTGGAGTTATTTATCTTAAGCAAGTTTAAAGATTTGTGTTTATGTATAATTTTCTGTCACCACATTAATAAATAGTTGTGTTAATTTAAGTGGGTTGATTGGTATCATTTCAAACCAGCACACCCACATTTCATTCATATATGTGGAAAAAAAATCACAGTGTAAAAGCTCCCTCCATTGGTCATTTCTTATTACTGAAATTATTGTCATTTAGGTATTCAGGTATTTAAAATATTATGAAAAAGCACAATGGTGTTAATTTTTTTAAATATGCAAACAATAAAAATATCAGTTTTATTAATCTTCAATTTTTTACATTTAAAATTTGAAAATTATATTATTTAGAACCAAAAGTGAAATGTTTTTACAGAGTAGGTATTTGGCCAAATCATTATTCGTTATATCACTAAACTCGATGTTGAAAAAAAAAATCTAAATCAAAAAATTTAACTCAATCTGAATTTTCGTGTATTACTATTATATACACCACATTCGAACTGAAAAAGGTTCTGTTATTCCTCATCCGAGTACAGGAAAAATCACAAACATCCGCTGGTAATATATATGCATAAATTTGTAGAATTTTTTTAGATCTATTAAAACAAATCATGTTAAATAAGCAAATAATTAATGCAACAAAAAGCAATGTAAAAAAATGAAAAGCAGTGCAACTTGGCTAATTCGAAGCTAATTTAGAAAATCTTAGTGTAAAAGTGAATACAGAATGAGAAAATGACAATTTTAACTAAAAAAGGCAAAAAAGATATATTTTTTTAAAATTTAACACCTTTAATAAAGAATACACTAGCTGCATGGCCCGACGTTGCACGGCCAATCTTGAATAATGGGATATTCCCGGGCGGAGAGAAGTGAGACCTTGGGATCCATATTTTCAGATGCCCGGCTACATTTTTTTTTCAACAAATATTGTCACTTACTTTCCCCAACAAATGTAAATATTCTTTCAAATCTAGTCTTTTTATTGCTAATTTTCATATGCCCGCCTCCGGTTTATTTTTTTTTTACAGATATTGTCGCTAGCGTAAACGTTACGTTTCCCCCAAAACGTAAAAAATCCTTTGAAACCTATATTGTTTAATTAAAATTTTTAAATCCAACCTTTTAATTACCTTATAGTTAATAACCCAGCATTTCTCGGAATCCACATTTTTTCATAGGCCCGCCTCTGTTTTTTTCCCTACAAATATTGTCACTAAGCTTCCCCAACAAACGTAAATCTGTTTTGAATCCTCTCTTGTTGGATTAAAACTTTCAGTTCTAGCTTTTTTTACTACCTTAAAGCAGTTTGGTTTGAATGAAAACACGAGAATTCTTATGCTTTTAAATTAAAACAGATTAGCATGATATTTGTTTTGCAAAGGAAAAAAAAAATAAAACGAATAATAATGGAAAAAAAGGATAAAAATGATTAACTATTTTCCCCCAACAAACGTAATTGTTGCGAAACACCGTACGACAAAAAAAAAAGAAAGAAAAATGCAGGAAAACGATTTTTTTAAATTGTTAATAAATCCAAACACAGAAGAACAGAGAAGATCGCTCAAAAGGAAATACCAACTTCCGTTAAAAAAAATTAAAAAAAAAAATGCAACACCGGATGCGAAAACTAATAATAGGAGAAAAAAAAGAATCCGCCGTGAATGAATTCACCATTCTGCCAATAGATGGCAGCACGTCAATTCATTCATTTTGACGTTTTTAATTAATATCTTTTTAACTAATTGTAATTTCGGAATTTAAATGACCGAAATGGATTCCTTCGGTTATTCCCCATCTTTTGGTACTTTCCGCGTGCTTCTCCGTTCAGCGGTTCGTGAGAAGATAGCTGGACATACATACATATATACGTTTGTTTACCTTCGAATTTTAATAGGATAGACTAGCTGCATGGCCCGGCGTTGCACGGGCAATCTTGAATAATGGGATATTCCCGGGCGGAGAGAAGTGAGATGACGTGAGGCCTTGGGATCCATATTTTCATATGCCCGGCTCCATTTTTTTTTTCAACAAATATTGTCACTTACTTTCCCCAACAAATGTAAATATTCTCATATCCCCGCCTCCTGTTTATTTTTTTACACATATTGTCGCTAACGTAAACGTTACGTTCCCCCCAAAACGTAAAAAATCCTTTGAATCCTATATTGTTTAATTAAAATTTTTAAATCCAACCTTGTAATTACCTTATAGTTAATAACCCAGCATTTCTCGGAATCCACATTTTTTCATATGCCCGCCTCTGTTTTTTCCCCTACAAATATTGTCACTAAGCTTCCCCAACAAACGTAAATCTGTTTTGAATCCTCTCTTGATGGATTAAAACTTTCAGTTCTAGCCTTTTTACTACCTTAAAGCAGTTTGGTTTGAATGAAAACGCGAGAATTCTTATGCTTATAAATTAAAACAGATTAGCATGATATTTGTTTTGCAAAAGAAAAAATAAAACGAATAATAATGAAAAAAACGGATAAAAATGAATAAATATTTTCCCCCAACAAACGTAATGTTGCGAAACACCCTACGACAAAAAAAGAAAGAAAAATGCAGGAAAACGATTTTTTTCAGCTGTTAATAAATCCAAACACAGAAGAACACAGAAGATCGCTCAAAAGAAAATACCAACTTCCGTTAAATAAATAAAAAAAATGCAACACCGGATGCGAAAACTAATAATAGGGGAAAAAAAGAATCCGCCGTGAATGAATTCACCATTTTGCCAATAGATGGCAGCACGTAAATTCATTCATTTTGACGTTTTTAATTAATATCTTTTTAACTAATTGTAATTTCGGATTTTAAATGGCCGAAATGGATTCCTTGGATTATTCCAAATCTTTTGGTAATTTCCGCGTGCTTCTCCGTTCAGCGGTTCGTGAGGAGATAGCTGGACATACATACATACATACATACGTTTGTTTACCTTCGAATTTTAATAGGATAGATAATGAATAAATAAACAGTGTGAAATTTTAATTAACAGAGTAATAATGAATAAATAAACAGTGTGAAATTTTAATTAACAGAGTAATAATATTTATAGATAATTTTTTAAATAATTTTAATAAACTTACTTAAAGCATAAATTTAGAATAATTCAAAAAGTGAAACATATTTAATTGCTGTTTTGATTGGATTCTCGAGTCAATAAAGAACCTTAAAAAGTTATTTATTCACGATCGATAAGCATACAAAGTAAGGACGAAAGCAATTTAGAAATATAAAAGAATTTACAATTTTCATTCTTGACATTTAAGTAAGCAAAATAGATTCGAATTACAGATTATATTTAGGAATTATGCCTATAGAAAGTTTAAGGAAATAGAGAAAAAAATGAATTACTTACGAATTCGGATCAAAAATGTTTGAATTAACGAAGTTCCACAGTAATGATAATGATTTAACTCACCTATAGTAAAGCAGATTTGGTGTAAACAAGTTGCACTATACTTTAACAGCTACACTCCCGCTTTCTGGATTGATATTTCTTTATGTTGTCTTTAACTTTACGATTGTTCAGGATAGTGTCCATTCTAGTTTTCTGTCCAATAAGAAGTTAGGGGTTTTTGTGGTGTAAAAACAACTGCATTTCCCCTATCATAAAACTGCCAGTCTACTTCCACCCCTTTTTCCCAGGAATTGTGCAATCCGAAGACACCATGAAATTACAGGATTCTTAAGCTGTCCTGCTCGTAAAAGCTTCCAAGATTGGAAAAGGAATTATAGTTGTTTCCTTACGTGGTATATTTCAATGTTTCTGGACATAATTATCAAGATTTTGGAAGAGAAATGCTGACATTTTACATAAGAGAAAGAACACGCCCCAAAATGAGAGCTAGATATATTTTTCTAGCATTAAACACACAGATGCACAAAAAATAAACAAAACGCTTTTTAGAAAAAAGCGTATATGTTCACTTTTGTCAGAAAGCTCCTCATATATAGTTCTTCAAAAATATGTAACCTTTCAATTTTAAAGATACTTTTTTATGGCCATCTTTTCTTTTGAAATCTAGGGAATGCACATTTTTACTAGAGAAAAAGGAATATAAAAGTTCCCAAACTTTATTTTCAAGCAATCCTTTGTTGCTGAGGTCAGCGGCAGATTTGGTTTCACACTGAGTTAATATTTGTCTCCTGTTGTATAATAAATCGCATCATTATGGCTTGTATATCAAATTAACAAAATTTTTACCAAAACAAAATTATATATATATATATATATATATATATGATGAAAGCTAACAGTTGTGTGATTGTGATATTTTTAAAAATTCATGAAACAGTTTAGCATTTGAATAATGTAATTGTTATTAGCAGCTAACAACTTTACATATTTTAAGAGGTTAAATTTTACATTCAGGATCGAAGATATTTCAATGCAATCTCTGAATGTTACTGCTAGTCAAGTTTTTTTCAGTATAAAAAATCGATAATAGAAGAAAAAATTGTAGTAAAGTTGGAGAGAAAAGAAATTCATTCATTCATATAAGCTTCGAAAAGAAAGTTTAAAATATGAAGCTCTTAAATGCTATTCAGTTGTCTGTAATAAGTGTTAGTAACCGCATAATTAAAACATATGCTCACTTGAAAGAAACTGTTTCACACTGAGTTAATATTTGTCTCCTGTTGTATAATAAATCGCATCATTATGGCTTGTATATCAAATTAACAAAATTTTTACCAAAACAAAATTATATATATATATATATATATATATATGATGAAAGCTAACAGTTGTGTGATTGTGATATTTTTAAAAATTCATGAAACAGTTTAGCATTTGAATAATGTAATTGTTATTAGCAGCTAACAACTTTACATATTTTAAGAGGTTAAATTTTACATTCAGGATCGAAGATATTTCAATGCAATCTCTGAATGTTACTGCTAGTCAAGTTTTTTTCAGTATAAAAAATCGATAATAGAAGAAAAAATTGTAGTAAAGTTGGAGAGAAAAGAAATTCATTCATTCATATAAGCTTCGAAAAGAAAGTTTAAAATATGAAGCTCTTAAATGCTATTCAGTTGTCTGTAATAAGTGTTAGTAACCGCATAATTAAAACATATGCTCACTTGAAAGAAACTGTTTCACACTGAGTTAATATTTGTCTCCTGTTGTATAATAAATCGCATCATTATGGCTTGTATATCAAATTAACAAAATTTTTACCAAAAAAAATTTTCATAAATGTTTTCTTATATTTAAAAATATAAAAATAATATGCAAAATAAGCCCACAGTAAACATAAAAATTTAAACTGTCTTTTCATTTTTTGATTATTGTTACTCAATTTTTCTATCGAATTAATGTTATTTTTTAAATTCTAAGATAATAAGAAAACGTAGTATTGATATTTTCTCTTTTAAGTCACCTGACAGAAAATAAAGACGAGGATATTTGCATTAAAAACTCTTTACTTTCTCACGTGCGAAGTAAACAACAACAACAACAAAAAAAAAAGAATTATAAACGCCAAAAAATTCGACATCGAGCTTTTGATGATTTTCTACGTTAGAGTCCCCGAACACGAAAAAAACATTTTTTTTGAAATTATATATGTCTGTCGCTTCGTCCGTCTGTAAACACACACCGATTTCGGTGTGTAGTCATTTTGTCGGCAATATCGACTTGCCGATTCAGGATAATAAAACTCGGCAGTTTCGGCCTTGTGTCCAAGGGCTTGCAGGGGGACGCCACTTTTGTTAGGGAATACACTAGAAAATCTAGGGAAGAATACCGCCGCTGTTTACAGATGGGTAACGGAAAATTTCGGGATCTACAAAACAGTGGCATCTCATTTCTTTCGTTGCTCTGAAAATTTATCTTTATTTATTTTACTACAGAAAGCAAAGTTTTCCGGAACCTCGGGCGTTTTTTAGCATTTCAATAAATAATTCTGCAAATGTGTGTCGTGGATACGCAGAATAAAATAATACGTTCGATTACTTTTTCAAAATTAGCCGACTCATTTAGTCAAATTGCCGACTTCAAAAAAATCTGGGGGGTACCCCCCCACCCCCCCCCCCCCCCTTCGCCACGTCCCTGCCGTCGTCAGTGCGAATATCCGGTGTGAAATGGACTGCTGTGGTCGAAAAGTTTGGAAATTCAACTTCGTCCGTTTTCCATTTGGCGCATTCGGTCATAAAGCTGAAATACGATCCTGGAGAGGAGAAGGGGAACAATGCTCTCTGACAGAAGCGAAAACCACAGAGGGAGGGGAAGTGAAGCTCTCTCGGGTCCTGTTTTAAAAGCGGGTGGAGAGGTAGGCACAGTATCTTTAGGCAACTGAAGTGTCCGGTTGTGTGGTTTGCCTGGATCCTCCATGAATGACCCACTTAAATGGATGGGCTGAAAATTGGAACGATGTGGAGTGGTGCTCTCCAAATGGACTGGAACACCCCTCTAGTGAATGCTCGTTTAAGGGAATGACAACAAAACCTTAAACTCTTTGTTACCTCGACAAAAAACCATATGATAAAATTAGCTTAATTGGACGAAACTACAGCCTGATAATTTTCAGCGGCTTCATTAGACAAACTTAAAATACTCTTAAGCAAAATTTCCCAGGTTTTCACTAGGTCTCTTTTTAAACCTGGAAATTCAAGAGCACTCCGCTCCACCCCAGTTTGGTCGCGTCGCCCCAAAACCGGGCGTCAGTGAGAAAATCCGATGAGAATTGGCGTGGTGCGGCCGAGAGTTTGGAAATCCAACTTCTCTTGAAATCCAATTGGGCTTCCGGGCCATTCATGTGGAAATGCGACCGGTGTAGATACGTGGGGGAAGAAGTATGTGCAGTAGGGGATCGGAGTGACTGGTTCGGACGGTTTTGCGGTTTGCTTGGAGCGTCCCATGAATGATCTCCCTACATGGATGGGCTGGAAAATGGAATAGTGCGGAGTACCACCATGTCATTTGCGTGAAGCGGAGCAATCGTGAACGTCTAGCTTAACACTCAGGTTGAGGAAAAGTGCTTTGGCGCCGGCGCTCATATGAGTATCTAGTCAAGCAACATTCCGATAAGTTACTATTTTGAAATATCATAAAAATGTATAAGTAGATTATATTTGGTTCGGTTCAGTTACATTAATGTCCCATTTTGAAGCGACACCAGGACTATTTTGGGACTGGCCAACACTTTTGAAGCGTGGTCAGACGACGAGAACAACACCAGAGCCGCCCCTTCTCTCCAAAATTTCACGCCACACCAGCTGGAGGACGTTTTACTCTCGACGTCAGATCTAGCATGCACGAATATATCTAGATGAAGCCTAGACTATAAACGAAAATATCTTTGTTTTTCCAATATAAAAGAACATAAAATCAACTATTTAACCGAAAAATATTCATAACTATAATATTGGGAATATTTATGAATTAGGAGATATTTTTAATTTTAATGACTGGGAAAATGCAATCTCAGATCAATAATTTACTGAAAAAACAATTTCTGGAGTCTTAACGCCCAATTATTCTGATCTTATATCCTTTCGGTTAGAAAAAGCAGCTTTTGAAGTGAATGAACTGAACACTTTTGTATTTAATCATTCCTTTGAAATCTTAAGAATACTTTATCTATGGATGTTTCAGAAAATATGCATACAAATACGAATGGTCTGCTTTTGAATTGATCACGAGAAATGGGCAAAGCAGGTTCCGCCGTTCAGAGGGTAAATTATATATTTTCTCTTCACTACATATCTTTTTAGTGTAGCGTGTGGCTGACGAGCCACCGACATGAAGTGGCAATTGCCAGCGAGGGGAGTTGGTAACATAGGTGGACGGTGGGGGGGGGGAGTGGAGCTCCCCTGGTATAAATATTAAGCAAGAACAGCCAAGGATTTTATTAGAAGAAATACTTTTACTTGACACAATTGTCTCATATCTTAGGAAACTCTTCGATTTGAAAAAAATTATGTGCTTTAAAGAATTCATCTGTAGTTTCTACAAATTTCAACAGCAGTATGGAATTAGGTTTTATTAATTTATAGATGAGGAGCAAACATTCAAACCGTGTTTTCTCCAAAAAAAGAAAAAAAATGAGTTAGTGATTTTTCTTTGAACTCAACATTAAATAGTACAAATTTATACTATTATTTTCAACTGAAAAACAAGTTTTATCCCATTATAATTAACCTACTTAGAAAATTGAGGTTTCAATCAAAAAGTGCTTCCTGCAGAGCTTGTTTCCTGTTTCCTGAAAAATTGTATCCGAAAAATTGTAGCATGGTTTGAATGTTTGCTCCTCAGATGTCTCTGATGAATTATCCTGTTGAATTATGGCGGAAGTGACGCCATCAGTGGCGATTTCCGCACAGCCATTAGAGGTGGCCGCCTGGAGCCTGTAGGGGGCCCCCTCTAAATCTTTGCGAGAAACATCACAGCGCTAAGCCGACGGCAAATTTGCGATATTGCAGCCTTGTTTATTGTATAGTCCTCTCCTCACTGAAAAGTTTCTCCCGCTTTGATTTAAGGTGGTCGACTGAAGCTTATAATTCACCAAAATCATATCAGTACCGCTATTATGTATTGTTGAAGTCTAGAATTTTGTCAAAATGGTCCGACATAACACTGTAAGTAATGTGTGAAACTCCAAAATGCTCTTAATATTTTTTTAAAAATCAAAAAACCCACAATATTCATTAAATTTCGTTAATTTCTTTTAGTACGTAAAGGTGAAGATAGATGGCGCCCTAAGTGCCGGTCGGATATGCTCTTGGGGCCCTTTCATAGTAATAAAATCTAAGTTTGTTCATTTTTGAAGAAAATAAATGTACTTGAAGAGTTTTAATATTAGTTTCTCAACAGTTAAAGATTCTTTTTAATGAAAAAACGGCTAATTTTTTTGAAAACCGATATTTTGTCCTGTGTGTTTAATAATTCGGCAACCCTATGCGGATAACCTTTGAATACGAATGTGAAGAGTCCCTCCCTCCCTGCCGCAGCTGTAATTGCATTCTTCTGTAAAGGTCGAAAGTAAGCTAAACAGTTCCTCTTTACGGGTGGAAGTTTATTGCAGTTTTTTTTTCTGCTATAGAGAGGAGATTCCTTCGTTTCTGCTACTGCACTGCAATCAACCAGATTTCTTTTGTAGTGCTCTTATTATATACTCCGTCTATCTCGCTGTCTATACACTTGTAATTATCATCAATAACAAATTTATTGATTTAAACAAGATGTTAAGATTTGATTAAATATAATGTATAGAAGATTATTTTTGATAGTTGTGGACAGTGTAGAAACATCGGGGGGGGGGGGTATTAAGTCCTAGTGTGACTAATGTGTATCATTATTGATAAATTAACCTGCTAGTCTCACAGGAATGTGCTCTATAGAAAACGAGATATGCAGAAGACGACATTCCTTTGAGGATACGTCCATTGTACGCAAGATTGTAAATTGATTTCACAGGTGTAGAACTGCGCAGGGCAAAGTAGATAACTAACTGCTTAGGGGCCCCGCAACTTTTGGGGCCAGACGCATCGTAATACTTTTTTTCTTCCATTATTATACAGGTAATTTAATTTAAGAACTGAGTGCTCGAATTGAATTTAAATTAAAATCAAGTATCGCTTAAATTTCAGGACATCATTCTTAAGATTTTTTTCATGTTTTCAAATTTGCTTGCAGATTCAGTGTGCTCCAGTCTGTTGTCTGTTTCGCAATTAGCTGTCTGACTCAACAGTCCTAGCAAACTTTGTATTACAGCATTTAGATTGTTCAAAAAAGTTGTGATTTTTTTTACTACTTTTTAAAGAATTACTAAATTAAGATTTTGCACTTTTTTATTTGCAAGGTAACACCAACTCTCCTGAATGCCACCCACATTTAAATATTTTGTTATTTCAGTTTGTCTTAATATTTGTAACTTCAAAACAGCTTGTTTAGAGATTAAATCGATTCTAACAGTAATATTAAATTTTATGAAAGTTGAATATCCTGAATGGCCATGTATACTTATAAAATTAAATACATTACTTAGATTGTAGTTCGTCGATAACTATCCGAAGATTCAAATTCTTTAAAAATATATCATTGGCAGAAAAACCATCATCATTTGGCTTCTCTTAGAGTGCAAGTAAAATTCATATTGCTGCAATGCAGATATCTTCCTGAATCTTAACGGTATTCAATTGGAATTTTTATATAAGCTGCCCTGTATATCTGGCTTTGAAGTTATGAAAGAAAAATTAGGCTATATTTAGTAAATGGGCAGTAAAAAATTATTTGTTACAAATACTCATATTTCCTCTAATATTCAAAGAAGTGTACTTCAAATTTTATTACAATACTTCGCTAACATATTATCACGAATTCTGTAAGTTTTGTATAATTTGGCTGAAAACTCTGTACATTATAAGCAAAAAACTTGCGGGAAAATTTGGGATTTTTTAAGAAAACCTTTATAGCTTCCTGAATATTCGTGCTTTTTTTTTTTTACAAAAATGCATGCAAATGGCGCGCTTATCAAGCGAAAACCATTGGTGAAAGTTGCAACTCATTATCGGCTTTCTGTAAAATGGAATGAGTCCTAAATAATTTTCTTCATCAATTTCTGGTCACTCCTCTAAATACCATCGTGACAGAATCTTCCCTGTAAACTGTGAGTTGAAGCCTCTTCTTTAAATTGTTGAAGTCCTAGGAAAATCCTTTCAGCCTTTCGGGAGAGATTTGAAAAATGTGCAAATTCAAAAGTGTTCATATTATTCTGTCACCCACCTATATTTTTGATTAGTTATATTATATTTGAAAGTCATTGCTTCATTTTACGATTCACATTTTCATTTTTTAACAAGATAACTTTTTAGAAAAAAGGAACGACGAAAACGATTTTAATGATTTACTTTGCAGAGCTTAAACTAGATAACGTATTTTTTTTGAAAAATTATCTTAATTCAGATCAAAGTTTTATTTTTTTAAAAAAAATTGGGGAGATAATTTTATTATTTCTCCCTTTGTTCTCCTGTATTGTTATTAGATTATTCCATTCTGTCCTTTAGGACAAAAGAGTTTACACTGTTCATTCGAGCTCGATATTTAGAAGAAATATAAAATTGTTCTCAGTTTATGGTAAAATTTATTATAGTTCATAAATATAAGTTGGTGATTTATGAGCTCGTTTCTCCTTTTTAACTGAATAAGTTTCCTTTATTAAACGTAAGAAAAGAAAAAAATATTTATTAAAAACAATTTTGAAATGCTGTTCCTATTTAATATAAAATTTGAATGTTTGGATAATGTTATGTCTAGATAGACGTAAAAACCGAAACAAATCACTCTACTTAAATCTATACTTATAAAAGGCAATGTTTGTGTGCGTGTGTGTGTGCGTGTGTGTGTGTTTGTCTGCGATGTCCAGACGAATCTATCGCACTTACAGCCATGAAATTTGGCACACAGATAGTCGTAATGGTGACTGAATGCACCTCGAAGCCGAAATTTTAAATTTTAATCTAGAAATTTTTTTATTTAATGTTTTGTGTTGTTTTGGTTGATTTTTCGCACTAATTTCTCAATAGAATAGTTACGAATAAGTTTACGATAAAAATATATACACCATCGGAAAGAGCATGCGATTTCCGTTCTAATGAAGTTAGTTTTGAATTTCTAACGTAATTTACTGAATTTTTAAAAAAATTTGAAAAATAGTCACTTTTATGATAATTTTGAATAAAGATTTCTTTAAATTATCGCATCTGACGTTCTAACATCTCTATAATTTTCATTTTTTTTCAGCCTACAAATGGCACGTTTATGTCCGATTTAAAACAAGAACTATTAAAATATCGTTTTTCGTTTTTTAAAAATTAATTTTTCCCTGGTCGGTTCAAACAGTTTTTTCGTAGCGCGATTTAACAGCGAGAGATTCTCCGGACCATCCCACAATGCATTGTTGCAACGTGACCTTCTTCGCGGCAGGTGACGTCATTCGCAAAGAAAAATAAGCGGGAATATCAATAATGTGTATTTTTTGCTTTGCTTTTGTTTTCAAAACTTTTTCGTGCCATTGTGTGCACTTTTTTTCACCCACTTTTTGAAGTCCTGATTCCACGGGCAACGCCGTGCGCGTACTGCTAGTATTTTATATTATCAAACGAAAAGCATCTCTGTTTGGAGTAAAATGAAAAAAAAAAAGGATCCAAAGGTATTTTAATTTCTTTATCTATTTTATATATACGCTAGCTGATGCGTTCCTAGGGATAAAAAATATTTTTAAATTCAAATACTCATAACACTTTCATCTTAATAAAAGAGTTTTTCGCAGCAGCGTCTCTCGTTGATTTTCATTAATCCACTGTCATGCTTTCTGACCCTCTCGACTAGCAGTGAAACAAACTTCTTCTTTTTCTCTCGTTAGTTTGAACCACCTGGCAAGAATCTCGTAGTCCTTTGAACTCCATTTTCCTCTCCTTATCACTGCTACGGCAAAAACAGAAACTCTTTCATATCCTGGATTTTATTGCCATCATCCGGAGTACAGTTCTCTTCTCTTTAGTGTTTTTGTCACTGACCGGAAAAGACTGCATATTGTTCTTTCTTTTTCTCCTTAGGCCATCTCCCTCCGTTAGGAAGTGAGCTCAGCAATCTTGAAGGATTTTACACACTCATTATGATCATTAAAAAATTTGTAAAATTGAATGAAACATCGCGAAAAGAGAGTAATTAACATAATTGGATTGTGGTGCAAACATAAACATCTAAGAGGTATCTGCTATGAAATAAAAGCTAAATAAAATTTCTGCCTTTCTGTTAACATTAAAAGAAAACAATATTTTTATCATAACTTTCACAATGGTAAAAATACGGGAATAAAGGATTTGATAAAACGATCAATTTGTTTGATTTAATTACATTAATAGAAAGCATTGTTATAAATTGTGTATGAAATAAATTTGAAATGTTTATTATATTAGGGAGAAAAACACATGCCATTTAAATTGAAATCATTAAAAAGATAATTTTCTTCTCTTTAAGATGGTATGAAAATAATCTACGTGCAATATATTTTTCTGAAATTATTGGCGAAAAACTTAGATAAAACGTCGAAAATTGGCTTAATTTTCGTTATTTAATTAAATATCTTAGGAAGTAATTTTTTTGAAAGTTTGAAGAAGTAGAATTAATCTAGGAACGGACCCCAGAATGGCATGTGCAAATTTCATGTCAAGACTATTTACCGTTCTAATGCTATAATAAATCAAGAGAAATTTTAAAATTAAATCAAATTTTAAATAAAATTTTTCATTATTTTTAAAATTTTTTAAAATAATGAAAAACAGTCCAATTTCGCCACTTTTTACTACTTTTAAGACCCATGCAGGAGAGGAAGATGTAAATCAATTTAAGTAACTTTTTCCTCGTTTTATTTCTCACCATTTCGCAAATTTTCCTGCTGTATAGTGACATAATTTGTTTAAATTTTTTCAGCTGAATCTACTACAAATTCGATTGAAACGTTGACAGTATGCATTATTTCAAAAACTAGAGCTAATTCGTCAAAAGTAGAATTAAATTCGCAATCAGCAGACTCAAGATCTCTAAAACAGTTAAAATTTCCTTGGCAAATGAAAAAAGTTTTTTTTTGTTCCCCTGTATAATTACTCTGTTGCGAACTCTCGCAGTGTGGAATTGCCGATAACAAGCAAGCAAACGAGGCGGCAAAATCCGCGTCTAATTTAGCTATTGCGGTGTCTCTGTCAACGACTTTATGAAACACAATAAAATGTGTTTTTAAAAATTCAAAATGGCCAATGCAAGGGGGGGGGCGTCTAAAAACAGAAAATAAACTATCAACGTGTTGGACTTGCAAGATTTACTCACCATCACTTGATGCTCCGAGAGCAAGCAATAATATGCCCTCTATACAATTGTTATAAATTTAATATGTAGTGTTCACAGCCTTTCAAAACCACTTTAGCTTCATTTTCTATACATCTTGGTAAAACTCCTCATGTTCATCCTTTTTTTTCATTTTTAAAGCCCATAAAATATGATTTTATTCAAACAATGTTCGTATTTTGCTGATTAGCTTTCACGAATTTGCCACATCATTATTCTATTAACCTCTTAAATTGCTTCCTTTGTTTGGCGCAGGGTAGCCACCTTTAAGGGTCTTGAGTCATCAAATTCAGAAACAAACACAAACCTTTTATTTTTTATAATCTTTGTTTTTAACGGTTATTTACCAAACACAGATGAAACCCCAAATAACTGCTCGATACAATCATTTGATCATAAGAATACTGGAGATTTGTTTGTTTTTTTTCTGCCAAGGGGAAAAGAGGTTTGGAATCTTCGCTTTCAATAACAATGAACACTTGGCCTTGTGGAACTATCTCGGAGGGAAAAAAATCTATACAAAGCTCTCAAAAAGCCATTTATAGATCATTATCTTTAAATGCTTTAACTTCCTCAAAATTTGTAATTCTTGAAATTGCTTATTTAATTCTATGTCTGTTCTGATAGAGTATTTCCCTTTCCGTTTCTTGTGGAGTTTCTCTGTCAATGTCATGGATCGGTGGTTCATCATCTGGTGTATCTATTGTGCCTGCACGGCTTTAATGTTCGATTTGACGTGCTTAATCGCACCTTTTCTGCAGAGAAATTGTTATTTAGCAGCTAAAACTTTATTTTGTGTTGTGGTAGGCCACTGGCTCTTTATTTTCACTCAAGAGAGGATTTTTAAAAAGCGCATTAATCCTAATGGTAAAGCTGTTTTTATAACAGGTAAGTGATATAAATGATACAAACTTAAATAAGAATTTTGGTTCTATAACTTTTTATTCTACATTCGGTTGCAATTGTCTCGCTTGTTACAATTTTACATTGCTTTCAATGTTGTGGTAGGCCACAGGATAATTGCTTTTAACCTCTTATAAACGATGGTTTTAATTCCTACCAGAAGCAGACAAATATTTTTGGATTTTAAGTACCGTTTTATATGCTGCCATGATCCTGCTTATTCACTGGAAACTTGGCGTAGCATGGCCAAATATGGTTCTTACGTCAATAATCTCCAAAATCAACTTCAATCCAATAAGAAAATGCACTTTTAACTCTAGACTACACAATGGGTCATATTTGGAACATAGCCACTTTTTTCCTTTTAGCTCCAAGAATTTTGAATACTTGAGTAATTTATTTTTTATTTACTACATTTTTGACTTAAAGAAAGAACTTTTTTTTTACTGAAAAAATTTTGATTAAGCGATAAATGTTTTTGTAATCAATTCATTTTCATTAAAGTTCAGAATTATATTTTAAAAGTCGTTTCTCGTGCATTTCTTAAACTCGTTTTTATAGATCTATATAACAATTGCCGAAGATTTTAAAAATGTGAAGTGTAGGGTTAATAACATATGATATGCATTTTCTCTGTGTGGTCCTAAGATATGACGCCACCCTACACCCCTGCTGCCTATAAACTCAAGGGTTTTCTAACCAGTTGGGTGGATGCAGGGTGGATGAGTACAACCACTTCCACCACAGGCCCTGGGATCCACGACAATGCCATACCCCGAACAAATTTAAAATCCCCCCTCCCCCATGATTTAAACTTATTTAAAAACCACAAAAGTCACACTGGATCATTTACAGATTCATAACAAATAAAAGTTTTGT
The DNA here is from genome assembly GCA_013235015.1 of Araneus ventricosus. Taxonomy (NCBI): domain Eukaryota; kingdom Metazoa; phylum Arthropoda; class Arachnida; order Araneae; family Araneidae; genus Araneus; species Araneus ventricosus. The sequence goes on from BGPR01000898.1 coordinate 18,661, forward strand.
CTGGGCAATACACTCTTAAAGAGCTTTACCATTTTCAGACGGAAATAATAAGAAACATTTAAACTACAGAACTTGATTAAATAAAAGCAGGAGACACACACAAAAAAAGTTTGGAAAAAAAATTTAACACAAATATCCAAAAAATACTGTTCTGATAAAAAATGAACAAAAAAAATTGACACAAAATGTTTGTATTGTTGGCATTTTGGGAACAGTTGATTTTTCTTGCTACAAAAAAATCCACTTTATTCCGTGCTTAAACCACACGCATGCTGAAAATTTCAGTAGAGCGCGAATCGAAGGATGTGTAGGGGAATTGTATTCAAGCAGTTTTTATTTTTCTCAGGAGACTTCCCTAGGTTTTTTAATTAGGAGTTTATCTCTCTTGTTATTGTCTGACGATGGCTTGACTGTTTGAGACAATTCCCTATTTACACAACGCTCAGAAACACAGACGGGTTTGCCCAAACAAGGTACATAAGTTGAAGATGCAATCAGAATTTTCTCAAATGTTTTCTCTGGATGGCTTGCTGACTAAAAGGTTGATGTCGCAGAGAAAGGTTTGCTGAAGAAAAGAACTGACTTGGAACCTAAATTTAAAAGTTGATGCTTAACTGGGTTGTTAAATGTCTGACTTGAAAAGGACCTGGTAATTTCGAATGAGTTTTACAATCGAGCGAATTTGCTGCGGGACAGATGATTTGAATCACTCCTCTTGTACCATTCCTGTTCCAAGCTGGACTCTGGTTGCTTCATATACTTAACTGTATTTACAATTCCTTGCAGAATAAGTACCTTCGTGCTGTCTCAAAATGTATTCTATAAATTAATTGTTTTATTGCATAATTTCGCATATAATTTGGTTTCTGCGTTCCTCTAAACTAAAAGAAATTTGCATTAACATATTTTATTTTTTATATTTTTAGTGAACAATTGATCTTATAGTATTTTTCTCTCCAAGTAACATTTTAAACTTCATAAGAATAAGCAGTAAGTTATTTAAAGGGAAATTACTTACGGAGTTTACTTCTTTATTAGTTCAGTGAATATCTCAAGGAAGTATTGGCGAACCTTCATTGACTCATTGAAAAACTCAATTAAGACAGATTTGGATTTCGCAATTCATTTACAACTACGGACAAGGAAAGTGCCAGAGGATACAATGAAAAGAACTTTCGAATAAAAAGTATCTCAATTTTGGATAAAATGTTCGTTTACAAGATATACCCTGTGAGAAACGGATATATTTACTCAGTGGTGGTTTTTGACAATATGAAGCCACAGGCGCAAAATTATTTCGAGGCCCCTTACCCCTACCCAGTGTCGTACATTCTATTAGTATTGCGATGTACGTCGAATACATTTTGAGGCCCCCCCAAGGTCTCGAAGGACGAGGCGAGCGCCTCTATCGCCTGTGCGAAAAATCGCCTCTGTATTTACTACTATGACAATCACATTTATCTCGCCCTCTTACGAAGAGATGGCGCCACAATAGACTTTAACTCACCCTAATACCAAGAGATGGCACTGCAAGGACTTTTCGCTATCAGGAGAAGGAGGATGGACAGAGTCTTTTGACTGTTCCTGCGAGAAGGATCGTTTTCTCCCCCCCCCCCCTCACTGGGACCGGTCGGTCAAATTTCGCCATGCGTAGCGAGTTGAATAATGTAACTTGTCAGTTTATGTAATCTTAGTTAATCCAGAATTATTTTATGTGGAAAATGTGAGAAAAATAAATTTAATTTAATTCAACTATGGCCCGGCTTTATTTTAACCGTCCATTTCACCTCCTGTGAGCTAGCCGGATATGTCGATTAAACTACTAGATAACAAACGAAATCCTTTTCTTTGCAGGATGCGACTCGGGATTCGGATACCAGCTGGCGAAACAGCTGGACTCGTGTGGGTACCGCGTGTTTGCCGGTTGTCTGTTTCCCGAAAATGGAGGTGCAGCTGAGCTGAAAAGTGGGTGTTCAGACAATCTGTCGATTCTGCATGTTGATGTAACGAAGGATGAAAGCGTGCAGAAAGCCAAGGACTATGTGCTTAAGAATCTAGGAAGTTGCGGTGAGTCGTAGCAAATGTGCTTTGAATTAATCTCTCTACAGTTGCTTAAAAATTTTCAGATCATAACAACACATTTTTTGTTATACTGAGTCCCGCTTTCGGGTAATACGAGGGTTTTTTTGGAGACACTAATAACTTTAAAGCATGGTCAGATGACGAGGACGATAGTTTAACCGGCACCCCTTCTCCGAAGTTTAGTCCCCCTCTCCAAAGAGTTTTTTTTAGGGGAAAGAAGTTTAAAAATTGAAGCTTTAGCACTGTTTTCTGTGTATAATATGAACAAATCAAGTTCATTTGAAAAACAGTAAGGAAAACTTTAATCCATAGAAGTGAATTTAAAATAAAATTGGGGTATTTTAAACCTTCTGAAGAAAAGTTTACTACATTTTTTTCCGGTTTTCTTCATAAACCTATTTACATCCCTAGATAAATATATGAGATTTTATTTGAACATGAAAAGCAGTGTGAGCAGTGAAGGCTCGGGCTGAATTACCATGGGGATCTGTAATTTAAAGTCTCACACTGCATAGAGATGATTCCGGATGAACTTAAATCCGACTGTGTTCGGAGACATTTTTTTCAAAAATAACTTATATATATATTTTTAATGCTATTTTTCAACTGCGTATGTTTTAGAACTATGAAAATATTGTAAAATTAGTCTTTCAAAATAATACTTTTTAAAAAAAACTGAGAAATTTGAAGAAAAATGACTAAAATATTTGCCTTACGCTAACAGCCATAGACAAAATCATATTCTAAATATACACAAATCCTTGCAGGAGTACATTTTTATGACAGTTATCTGTGTTATGCTCTAAAATACTTCTTCTATTACTAAAATAGTTTTGAGATATAGCTGAACATAGTTACTAAACAGGTAATGTTTCATAAAAAATGCTTTTCGTTTATATTTAAGCACTTAAAAATAATACTTGATTTTAAAATTGACCTTAGTTTTTAGAGGAAACATCAAGCATATTACAGAAAACAACCTCAGAAAATTTCACATCAATACTTGAATAACTTTTTGAGAAATCATTGTTACGGTCGACAGTTTTCCTCAAAAATATCATTTCTCAGAAAACGCCTTTAAAGTTTGCATGCAACACAAAATAATGCTTACAGTTCGGTAATAAAACAGCTGTAACTCCATTTGTAATTCACGTAGAGTAAAAAGTGAAACAGTTTTAGAAAGCTGGTTAAACAAGCTACAAAATTAAATCATAAAAAGTTTTTTGATAATTTCATCAAAAACGACGATTTTAAAGCAGTCGGATACCTTACATTAGCCTCTTTTTAAATAATTTTGAAAAGTTTAATAATTAGTTAATAAATAATTATTACTAGATTTTTTTTATTTCATGAAGGTTATTTTTAATAAAGGAGCTTTAATTAAGAAATTGCTAATATATATCTTGTTATTAATTTTATTAAGAATTTAAAATACACTGGTGTCCAAAAATAATGTACACTTTTGAAGATGCTTCAAAATTGGAGTTAATATGGATACTATGGTTCGCAATCGGTTGATGAGAATCGTGGGGCATACTGTCGTCGGAACTCACATTTTTCAGCGGTCCCAAGGGAATTGGGGAGGGGCACCAGAAAGGGATGAAGGCAAAAATGGAGTTTGACCCATCCTGTTTCACGGAAAGCTGATAACGAGATGTAACTTTCATAAATGGTTATGTTTGCTGTGCATACATTTTCATAAAAATAGCACGTTTTTCCGAGAAGATGTAGAGGTTTTCGTAAAAGTTCCCAAATTTTTACGTATGTTTTTTGCTTATAACATGCAGAGTTTTCCACATCAAATTGTAAGAAACTTACAGAATACTTGCAAATATGTAAAAAATGCATTGTATTAAAATTTGAATATTACAGGGAATATGAGCATTTGTAGTAAATAATTTTTTACTGCTCATGTGCGAAATTTTTTCCCCATAACTTCAGAGCCATACATATAGCGCGACTTATATAAGAATTCCAGTTCAATACCCATTAGTATTCAGAAAGATATCGGCATTGCAACTTGGTAAATTTCGGTACACTCTAAGAGAAGCTAAATGATGAGGTTCTTGCACAAAATGATATTTTTTAAACTTGAATCTTCGAACAGTAATACTGAATTTTATGAACGTTGAATATTCTGTATACTCATGCATACTTATAAGTTAAAAAGTTAAATACATAATTTAAATTACCAGACAGACACAATTCCCTTTGATAGATTTCGTCCACAATTTGCTACAGATCCACAATAGGGTAGAGCGAAAAACATTGAAGTCGTAAATTTGCGACGCCTGTATACGGAAAAGTTGCCTATTACCAAGCCTATTTATAATACAAAATCTCAGCTAAATCAAATTAAATCTCTGGCTGCCGAAATAACTTTGAAATTCGGCTATTTCGCCTAATTTGTTACAAAACTAACAAAAACGCATTGAGAAATTATAATAGCTCTGATTTAAACCAAGAGTGGTTGAAATTAGACCGTCAGAGAAATCAAAAGTTTTTACGGATCAAAAGAGAGTTCGAAGAAGGGCAATTGGAAATATTCTCTATTAATACACTCACAAGATATTGCACGAATTCTTCACGACGTTTTCCAGTATTCTGCATGCCGCACAATATCGTGAAGGTATCACGACAATATTGTAGAGCAGGGGTGGCGAACCTTTATGTATCAACGTGCCATTTTTTCTAAAAAAATGCTTAATGAGGTCATAGACGTGCCGTCAAATAGTACCATCAATGCTTCATAGTGAACTTTGTGATCGGTGGCGTGCCCAAAATATTGTGTCGCGTGCCATCAATGGCACGCGTACCATTGGTTCGCCATCCCTGTTGTAGAGGATCTTGGGCTGATGGGGCTGACATTAAAGCAAGCCAAATGCTTGAAAAAAAGATAGCAACGAAAAGACAAGCTACAGAAAGAAGTCAAACTTTCAGCTGCAAGACATTGAAGAAAAATAGCTTATTGACTTTCTCTTTCTGTTCGGTGGCACATTTTAAATTCTTCAAGTTCATCTGATGAATATGAAGATATTGAGTATAAACGATGCGAAACGGAAAACACAATTATAAATCAAGATTCTTCTTTAACTTCGCAAATGAGAAATATTTTTCCAACTGCAGAGCAGACTTGCGGCAGAACTCGTGTTTTTGATAGATCAGGCCGATATTCTTATAAATGCAGCTTTAAAAGATATGGAAATAATTAACAAAGACGATTCTTCTAAAGTAGTCGATCGTAGTAAAATCAGAAGGGAAAGAATGAAACATTGTAAAAAAATTGCATAATTTGGTCTTTCAGAAAACATTTTGATGGCAATTTTAGCCTAGACCAGAAAGTACGTGAAAAAGTTAGGTCTAAAAATTTAAATGATAACAAATAGCTAAAGTAGAACGAGTTATTCATGAATTTGAAATTCCTACGATGAATTTCTAGGCAGATGACTACATAGATCTAATTTACTGGCATTCAGTTACACTTACTGAACTACCATGTGCAATACCTATTTCTGATAATGGATTTAAGGTGCTGATTTTTGGACGTTCCCGCTGAAATTGGTATTTTAGGATTTCCTTGCCAATCACAGCAGTAGAGAGCTGCTTCAAATTAGTTACTGAATCATTAGCTGCGGTGTGTGGCTGTGCTGCACGAAATGGAATCATGAGATAAAGAATAGCATCCAGATTCGCATTACCCGAATTTGAAACAGACGAGATCTCCAAGTTGTATAAGGCAAATATTCTAAAAATTAGGGAACAAACAAGGGTGGAACTCCATATAAAACACCTCTATGCGGTGAGTTCTGGGTTGTTTTCACACAGAAAACAGCGAAGAGATGTATGAAAGATTCATAAATCTTAAAAATTTCTGTGGCGAATTTGCAGCTAAAGATTACTTTGTAGGAAGTTTAAGTTTCACACAGATGATTACACTTTTAGGTAGCAACTCTTCTGAAGATAAGCTAATAAATTGCTTAGTCTACAATATTGCCATGATATCTTCATGATGTTCTACTGTTTCAGAATAGCGTAAAACATCGTGAAGAATTCGTGCAATATCTTATGAGTGTAATAATAGAGTATATTTCCATTTACTATTCGTCGAACTCTCTTTTGATCCGTAAAAACTTTTGATTTCTCTGACAGCCTAATTTCAACCACTCTTGGTTTAAATCAGAGCTATTGTAATTTATGAATGCGTTTTTGTTAGTTTTGTGACACATCAGGCGAAATAGCTGAATTTCAAAGTTATTTCGGGAGCCAAAGATTTAATTTGATTTAACTGAGATTCCATATTATAAATAGGCTTGGTAATAGACAACTTCTCTGCATACAGGCGCTGCAAATTTACGACTTTCATGTTTTTCGCTCCCCCCAATCCACAATTTTGGTATTAAGATTTCATCCCGAATTTCATTCCTCCAGCTTTGAATGATAGTCTTGATTTATGGTGTTTATGTACACTCGGACACACAGACATGATTTCAAATTTTTTTCGGCAGAGGGAAGAAGGGTATTTTTTATTATTTCCTCAAAATCTAGAGGTCGGACATTTTCTCGGTTACCATACTCTCTTTGTATACTGCGAATTCAAGAAAGAAAGAAAAATGATTAATATATGATATTATATCGATCTATATGCGTGCTGTAGTGCTTTTCAATGTGAATGCTATTACTGATGCTCTTTAAGAAGCTGCAATGGCAAATCCAGGGGAGGGGGCTATCGGGCTACCCCCCCCCCCCCGAGCCAAGCCAGAATTCTTGATATTATTTAAAATCATTAAAACTGTTTTTTCTTAGTTTCCCTCTTTAAAAAAAATAGTAAAAACGTTTCAACATTGCTTTCTGGCTTTTACAGGCTCGAAAATTTTCCTATTTTTGTAGTCATTCCACTTGTACTTGTAGCTTTGACGCGGTCGAAGACATTTTTTGGCTAGTTATTTCAACGTAATTTTTATTAAATTATAGAAAGTATTGTATTGTTCTTTAAGATTCTTATTGTCAGGTGAGTAAAGTCTGTAAAATTAAAGAGTTTTGGTTTACTTTAGCCTTGAGGTTTGACATTCGTCACGACGATACAAAATTTTTATGACCCCAGCCCCCCCCCCCCCAGACCCGAATCCTAGATTCGCCACTGAGAAGCTGTATTCATTCAAACTTTCTATATTTTATTCTGAGAGGATAACACAACATGTGGCTCTAGAACCGCTATACTTGATATTCTTGAAGTTGTATTCCTTGAAGCCACTCGTGTTTCTCTTTTTTTAAAAATATATGTCAGAGCTTCTTCTTCGCAACCTTAAGTAAGATCGCACAGAATATTATTAGAGTTGCAGAAATTTCACAAGTCCCTCTTTATAGATTTGTCAACATTTGGGAGTAGAGACGGTCGAAAAATTCATTTCGAATGGGGGAAAAATCATTCAAATATATTTTTTGATTTTTTTAAATATTTTTAAAATTTATTATTAATTATTTCTTTATTTTCTTTTGTTATTTATTTTCAGATTTCATCGCGCGGGAAAAAAGGGAAAAAACGTTATAAACACAATTTCCCCATCTCGAGGGTGCTACCTCGCGTACAGCTCCTTTCCTAGTTAAATGCCTTACTGGGAAAAAAAGATTGAGATTGCATTGTAGATGCGCATGCTCAAGCAAATGGAACTGAGACAAAGGGAAATTACAGTTGTCGGAGAGGGACAGTTGTGTAGTCGCTCTAACCTGGGTGATAAAAATCGCTCTGTTTTAAGGTACCCGACTAGCTTCCGAGAAAAAAAAATTTAAAAAGCATGCGCAAAAAGACTTACAGAACTAAATAACAAAAATAGGCTTAAATAATCACAATTGAAAATAAATACTCATATATCATCAGTAGTTTTTGGAAATACTAATTTTTTTTCAAGAATTTTAATAAAAATTTCAATGTTAAGAAAAGAAGCATAACGACATATTTAATTTTAAGTTCGCATGCGAACTTCTAAAACTCTCCAGAATGTAATAGACCGCAAGATAAAATTTATTTTAATAAATAAATATTTTATGAACATTCAAAGTTGGCGTCATTAATTTTTTGCCAAAATTATCATATGTGTCAAACTGAAAGTGACTGTAAAACATGACTAAATAAAGCTATCATAAAATCTGCTGTCTATTACACCCTCAAAGGTTTTTGACACATGTGTACCAAATTTCAATGAATTTTAGTTGAACTAAATATCAAGGAATAAAATATTCAAGGAATGAGAATAAAAACAAAGACTGTTTTAGAATCTTAAAAGTTGTGGCTTCATTTTTAGATCATAAAAAGTTTTTGAATTCTTCTTCGAAAATCGCTTTTTCAATCTAATCGGATACCTTAAGGACGTTTTCTGAAGTAAACTTACTTCCCCCCCCCCCTGCTTTTTGTCTGAAAATTAAGATTGTCGATGTATCGTTGAAAGATTAGATTGCTGATGCATTTGGATATTACAGGCAAAACCGAATAAACAAGTGGTTAAATTTATGCTCTGAAAATAGTTGGGGCGCTGCATTTCCGCTGTCTCTCTACACGAGCCCCCTCTGAATAGTATATTTGCCGAATGCTTTCAGAGGAGCCCCCCCCAAAAAAAAGTCACCGCCAGCGGCCCCCAACAAGCTTAATTCGCCGTAGTTTGTCGATATGCTTATTCGCTTAAATAGGAACGCCACCAGCTAGATGGATGTATTTAGTATGTGATCTTTATACCAACATTGAGGATCAGTACCAAATTTTAGGCTCAGTCTGTCAATGAAAAATGGTCCAAAATGCCAGAGTGGCATCAGAGTTCGCCCACGGGGGCGCGACCTGCTGTACAAGGGGAGGGACGTAATGATAGCCCTCTCAAATTTTCGCCAGACTTCATTTATCCACTAGTTTGTACACCGTTCTGCGAAAGGGGTACACATATTTACCCGACGGGGGGGGGAGGACAGCAACTCCGACAGGAGAGCCCTGCTCCCCGGATCCCCCACTGACGCCGCCCTTGCCAAAATGCATATTAAACTCACCTCATTATATGACGAAGTTAAACACAAAACCCGCCATATTGTGAAATGACAAGAAAGTCGAAAGAGAGCATTTCCTCTGGTTGACATCATCTTCAAAGTAAATACGATATTCGGTAAAGTGTAAATTAGCAGAGAAAGAATGAATAGAGTTTTAGCTACAATGCAGTATGAAAAGATTTATCTACTTTTTCATCACTTGTCCAGCACTTTCCTGATATCAAGATTTCGATAGCAAGTCTAAAAGCAAAGACTTGCTTGTTTACTTATAAGTACAAGTGAACCGAGCAGTAAAGAAATCATAGAAACATATCATAACCTTACTTTCTGTAAAAGGAAAAGGAGATCGTAATCGCATAATACCACTTAGAAATAAAGGCTTGAAAATGACGAAATTTATATCTGCAATCTCAGGAAATGCAGAGTTTTATGAGGCATTACACAGATAGGTGCATGCCTTTTCCTCATCACATGAAAACAATTGGAAAAAAAAGATTAAATTTTAAGAAAAAAATGTACAGGAAAAGAAAAATATTATTTCTATTAGAGATTATCTATTGCATGTTGTAGACTTTCTATTTCAAACCCGTCTTTGTGTTCACTTACAAATTAAAAAACTTTAAAAATTATTTTAAAATATTAACTTCATAAAAAATAGAAGTTTTCAGGAAAACTTATTGACATATTTTGGGAATGCACATTTGTCAAACTATCCTTACTACTAATTCAAAGTGGCTCAAATAGTATGAATACTATTGCTGCGCAACTAACCAGATGATTCTATTAGGAAAATATACTTATTTTTAGATTTCTCGAAATAAGTTAACAGTATTGCTAGAAAGAATAAATTTCTAAAAAAAAAAGAAGGCATTTGATTGTTGGAATTCCAATTCTGGATTGTCTTTTTCATAGTAATAGTTTATAATCTAATTATCTTTCTGTATTTCATTGTATGATTATTAATAAGGTAACATTATTTTATATTTAATTTTAATTATTGGTTTAATAGGTGTATATAATGAAAATGTTATTTGAATTTTTGCAGAATATTTACATTAGGTAGGGTTGTGTATAAAATACCATTTATGCTCTGATTGACTGCTTGGATAAAATCTTTTAATATTTTTCAAAGAATATTTTTTAAGGAAAACTTTTAGGAAGCAAACTAAAGGATTTCAACTAATACCATTACCTAACTATTATCCACTGTTTAGTCGCTTTTAAGCCATATAAACAAAACACAATTCACAGATCTAAGTAAATTTGCACAGTTGCGTAGCAAATTCCTTCAGTGGACGCAAAAAAAATGCTAGATCGACAACAATTTCAGTTTAATTTATTAGATTATTTTTCAAATAAGGTAAGTAATTCATTCTTTTTGTTGCATATTTGGTTTTACATTTATTATTTAATTTGTATATTTATTATATATCGATATTTATATCGATACACATTTGTATCATTGATGATCTTATAGAACATAGAATGGCAACACAGAGTTCAGCGTGGATGTAGCTGAGATGCTGTAAATATGAGATCAACTTAATAAAGTAATGTTGTTTAATCATGTCGAATGCTACTCATATAAAACTTGAAAATATAACACTTTTGCACAAACTTTTTCTCGGTGCTTCATTTTTTTTTGCTGGTGGATATGTTTCTAAATAATTCTGTTTGAACATAGTGCATCTTTTGTAGTATAGAACCTATTTAACTCTTCTGTCTTCTTTTGTCAGTCTAATTTCTGATTATTATTTTTCTGTTTGCGGAGATTTTCACTAGGCTGGGCTGAGGCAGAACATCCATATTTCGTTTCCGTTCATTTTGGCCGGAACTTAAAATGTTTCCAGAATGATTGCTCCTGCGTATCAGAATCTCCTGCGTAATTATACTAATTGTGTCAATTCATACTTATTAGATGATGAACGTCAAATGATGCAGGCAAATTTAAATTTCGAATCTACTGAACATCTTGCGATAGTTGCTTGTAACGGAAAACGTATTCTTTTGCTTATTGAAATAATTACGTTTTTCGCTGCATACTTTTGTCGGTGATTTAATTCTCTAATTCGTATAAAAGAATTTATTTAAGTTTTGTTTCTTAATTAGTTCTTAAACTTAGTTTTTTTTAAAATTTAATATTGTTTTCTGTTTAAAACGGAGTCAACCGTGTTCGTTCACATTATTAGAGCAAATCAAATCAAAATTATGTTAATTTTTTAAAGAATTTATAATATATTTAGCTATTTTTTTATTTAAAATATTTTTAAGATTACTTTTTATTTTTATAAGTTATTTAATAAATGCGTATACCAGTGTATCATTGTTAGACCTAAGCTTAAAAACACAGTCTGATATCTGATGTAGGCGTAAGAAATCCCCATCGAATTTCCACAGTCCATACTTTAATTACTAAGGATTGTTAAGAGGAAACTTGAAAACCTTTTTCGTGCGACGATTGTCTTTTTTCTGTCGCATTACAGTAGCCAAAAACCGAACGACAACGCATTCTTCTGCACTCCAAAAGATTGTGAAAAATGTAAACGAGGCGTAAGATAATGATCGTAATAATGATCTAAATAAAAAAAAAAGTTATCGATGTAACGTCACATGAATTAATCCATTACCTTGTGACGTCGCTTTGGTTTGTTAATAAAATAAAGCCTCCGTTTCGGATCGCAGGTACAAAACCAGATATCACCAAAAAATTTTTGTGTATGGGGCTGTCCACAAATGATGTCACGCTTGCAGGGGGGGGGGGGGGTCCGTGAAATTGTGACAGTTTGTGAAAAGGGGAGGGAAGGGGGTAACAAGAAGTGTGACATCATTTTGGTCTTTTTGAAAAAGGCATTCAGGGTAGGTTCTGAGAATATGATGCAGCAGAAATTCTTCACCATTAGAAGCAAACCTCCCCCTATCACACCCTTGAAATGTCCAACAAAAGATACGTCGCCCCACCTGGGTGAGTGGTAGAACTGGTAGTGGCACAAACAGGTTGATCTTATTGAGGCACTTCTTTTTTTTAAATTCAATCTGTTTAAGAGTATTTTGTGTTCAGAAAGATAAGATTTAAAGCAAAGTATATCAAATTCCAAAATAATATTAATATTTTATTACTGTTGTATAATAATTAAATTTTCTGTTGTAAACCTTAATCTTATTTCATACAAAATAAGTATACGTATAATTATTATTATTGTTACGCTCACAAATGTCATTAAAATACCATGGTTAAAGTTTAAAAATAAAATTTGAAATGTGATCTATAACGTAGTTCTTTGTTTCTGAACTGCAAGTTTATGTTTATGTAATACAGTGTGACATGTGACAAGGGAGAGGGAGGGGGTATGGTGAAGTGTGAAAATTTGTGACAAAGGGGAGGAGGGGGTCAAAAATATTGAAAAAAAGTGTGACATCATTTATGGACAGCCCCTATGTGAACCTGGTGCACTTTAACCCCTTGCCTTACGTTTTTATTTAACCTCCTAAGTAGATGCCAACAGCCATTTGATATATTTTTTATTATTTCAATTTATTTAAGATGGCAAAGGATACTTGAGACATTTCAGCGTGTCCACGTGATTTTCGTATTTAAAATTAATTGTTACGTTGACTTAATTACAGATTTAAATAGCGTACGGGCACAAAAGAGACGAACGTATGACATGCGACGCTGACGAAGAAGGGGTCAAATAGGGATTGCAATCCGGAAAACCGGATCCGGTAATCCGGCGGGTCCGGCATCATTCGACGTCTGCCGGATCCGGCATCAGTTTGCCGGATCCGATCACCGGATCCGGCATCAGTTTGCCGGATCCGATCACCGGATCCGGTAAATTAAAAAAAATACATGAAGCCGATTTCTTGAAAAAATGCTCGCGTTGTTGCAAGAGTAGGTACTTAAATGCGTGGTGTGTACGAGTTGTTCGACTCTGACTCACCCGCTTCACATGTAGACATTGTTATTGTTCAATTGATAGATGAATTATGTTTATGTTGCATTTACGAGTGCGAGAATGATTTAAGTAGATAATTAGACTTAGAAATGAATTGAGTAACGATCCATATTTCTGATTTTTCTTTATAATACGACTTTCTTCTTACATAGTGATCGAAATAATGTTTTAAATTGTAAGTATGTACCTATTTGTGTTGCATTGCAGGTACTAGTCTAAAAGTTCTAAAACAAACATGTCACTTTTGAAACCAATTCAAAATGAAAACAGGAATGTTAATATACTTACAGAATAAACAAAAATATGATGATGATACAAGACGAACTGATGATACATTTACTATGCCGAAAAAAAAGTTGTAAGACTATAAATGAAAAATATCTTAGAAAGAGTTGTTCAAGATGATAGCTTTAAAGAAAACGTAGATAATATAGTAGAAAATAACTTAGATTCATCGTCATTGAAAAATGATTTGACATTACAGAAAGAATTACAGATGCAAATAAAGCAAGAAATGAAAACCTAGAGCATAAATACCAAAAAAAAGAGAAAGATTATGAGAAAACATTAAGAAAGGAAATGACTGCATGTGAAAGTGAAGGAGTTCGAGGAAAATACTTGTCTTCTATTCATGAGTATTTGTTGACAATAAAACCGACAAGTGTAGAAGCAGAAAGGGCTTTCCAGGTCGCTGGTTATATTTGTAGTTCTGTAAGAAGTCGATTGGCAGATGACACAATTAACACTATTTGTTTCCTACGATAATTTTTTCAAAACCAAAGTGAGTTTTTTTCATTGTTTTACTTAAATAATAATTTAAAGTAAGTATATTAAAAAATACGAAGAAGTTTTAAACTCGTTATTGTGATAATTGTACCATTGATTAAACAGATTCATGATGACTGTCATAATTATAAGAATGAGACTGCTTGGCGTGTCTAAAATACCTAATTATTGTGATCTCAGTTGATGAGCTTGATTTAGTTGGATTTAATATAAGTTACATTACAAGTTATCATTGGTGTCATTTGTGAAATCTAGTAAGTGAGACTGAACTTAACCGCCCGACATTATCTAATTATTACTAAACTAATATAACAATTACAATTTAACTAGTTACACTATACTAAATTTTTATTGTTGATTCATACGTAAATATTGATTAATTATAACAGTGTAAATAAAGTTGATTTCATAAGAAATTTACGCTTTTTTCTAAACTTTGTAATACTCTCACTTTATCATCTTTTGTACAGTTGATTTTGAAATGAAAAGGCAAAATAGTTTTGATGTGACCAATCCGGCCGGATCCGCTCGGATCTATGCGAATCCGGCCGGATCCGACCGGATTGAAATTGGTGCCGGATTGCAATCCCTAGGGTCAAACCTGTCTTTGTGGGTCAAAGGTCTTTTCGTTGGCTTTGCACAGAACTTTGGAGAGTCGGGTGACAGTTCGGGTCATCTGACCAAGGTTCAAAATTACAAAGTACATTCAAAATTAGACCTCGTATAGCCTCATAAAGGGACGTTAACCTAATTAAACTAAACTAAACACCCTTGTGTTTTGGAGATTCAAATGAAATTGTTCAGTCACTGAATGAAAAGCATTTCATTGGTTTATTTCATGACGTAGCCGAAGTTACGGCACTAGTCTAAGTTGATTGGTTGTTACAATCTATATATATTGTTCATTTGTGTTTTTAATGCAAGCAGTCGAAAAGATGGCTGTCAGTGAGTGTGTAAGCTGCAAGACAGCAGCATGTCTTTTTTTTAAGTAAACTGGATTAAAGCTATTTTGTATTTTAAACTGCCTGGTGTCTGCGTTACTCTGCAATTTACACTCACGGCATGCCAACATTGTGAAGGCAAAGGAACGTAAGAACATAAAAGATAAAATGGTTTTAAAATTAAACTTGTATGAGAAAGCTTTCGACTAATTGTTATGTTTCCACTCATTTCCTTAAACTGTCAAACATCACTTTGTTAAAAAAAATATTGGAATAAAATCATTTCATGCTAATTCTCAACCGATTTTGATTAGGAATATTGAAAGAATCGCAAATATGGCATTGCACTCTAGATTCTGCTTTTTAATTCGTTGTTGGTTTTTTTTTGAAGTCTCACCAAAAACTGAAAATCACGCTTTTCAAATGAACGCAAAACTATTTATATTTATGAAAATGAACGGTAATAAAGGTAAATTTGATTACTTATCGTATTACTTTGTTTGTTTCATTTAAGAAAAATTATTATGATAGAGAAATAAATCATAATTCTGCTGTTACTTATATATTTTTTCTTTATTATTGGTTAAGAAAAATTCCAAATAATGTGTTTTTGTTTCTGCTTACATGTAGATTTATGGGCGCTCGTGAATAATGCAGGGATCTATAAGGGATTCAGTGTTGAATTCTCTAAGATGTCCGATTTTCAGGACACTCTAGAGGTAAACGCTCTAGGGCAAGTGAGAGTCACCCGGGCATTCCTTTCTCTGCTAAGAGAGTGCAAAGGCAGAATCATCAACGTCAACAGCTTGGCAGGTGAGAAACTCATCCATAGGGTTTTTGGGTTTATAACTATACGAACTTAACGCAAACAGGAAGTAGATCAAGAATCTGTTAACATAAATTTAGGCGCAAAATGAACAGTGAAAATACTATAGACAATTGCAAACACTCACTGCCATTTCCGAGTTTAAAAATGAAAGAACACAAAATGGAAAAGACAAGCGTGAAATAAAAAAAATGAAAGCAATGCGCATTAACAGGAATTGTTGAAAAATTATCTTATCTTCAATTTTGCTGTCCCAGATTTATAATTTATTCAATTCTCTGGTGACTTTACGTTGTCTGTTCGAAAAGAAACCGAACTATGAAGAAGGCTGCGTGTTCAAATCACGTCCGGGTCACCACTTTATGGTGATGGAGAGGATTATGTAATTCATATGATGAATAAAATCAGTCATTACGAAAATAAATCCTTTAATATTTAACAACCAACACAACACACACGCATCTGCAAGTGCGCAGTTCTTCCTGACATACGACGGGGATTTTCACGGCAGAGGTAAACAGAGAGTGGAAGTTGAAATAGTAGAGAGGTAGAGCTTTTGATTTACAAGAAATATAGATGTCGCTACGGTCACTACAAATCAATGATTCTGAAGCGCACCTTTGAATCGACTTGTCCCCTTCAAAATACCTCTATTTTCTGTTTACACACAGCTTGCAGAGTGTCCCCCACTTTGGAATGGCTTCTGGGAATCCTTTCTTGGTACCACTCGTAAGCCCAGCGACGAATTTTCTTCACCTGAAGAAGGTGAAAGTCTAAGACTTGATATAATAGAAGATATTATATCAAGTCTTAGACTTTCAAGGCGGATTTCAACTTCGAGAACAAAAAAAGTCCACAGAGCCAAATCTGGAGAGTTGCCACCTGTTGCGACATATTTTTGATCCTCATTTGAACGATCCAACTATTTCTGACTAACCATGGCCCAATTCATGCTTTGGTCATCAGTCAAAAGATTAGGCACATATATTATTGCAATGTGACGCATCTGTAGATTATTTATCAATCAAAATTGTGCGAAATGAACTTTTGCTGATGCCTAGATCTTCAACAATCTCATGGACATTTAGATGATGATTTGCACGAATCAAAGCAAGCACGACTTCGCCGTAAAGATCGCCCGTTGACGTAGAAGTCCACGCAATTTGCGGATCATCTTTGGTAAATGTTTTATCAAATTTGAAATTTCAATGCCTTTCATATAATCGGGAATGGGTAAAATGATTCTCTCCATAAGCTTGTTGCAATGTTTCATTTAAAAGAATTCGCCAGTTTTAGGCAAAATTTAGCACAAATTCGTTGCCCTTCCATTTTCGAAATGTAAATAATCGCCAAACAGACAAAATATTAGTTGATAAAAGAGTGATAAAATGGCGGGGCATGCTCGAAAAAAGTGCAGTTTCAAGCTCAAGATTAGTGCTACACAACGTCATCAAAACGGGCTTGGTAAGCGGACGCGTAAACGCTGTACTTTAAAGTTCGGTTTCTTTTTTGACTGACCTCATATTTATTTATATATTCCCTCTCAGAAGAGAAGAGAAGTTTAGAATATCCCAGATGGAAAAGCTGAACTCAGTGATTATTAAATTTACACGAAGATTCTGGTATTTTCAATATTCTGATTTAGCCGCGAAATTTGAAAAGAAATCGCGAAATGGTGTCAGGACAACAGGGACGGACAAGTAATGCGGCTGATTCAGGCACCGTTAAGCGGGCCATTCACATCTATTCCAAAATGGAATTTTTGGAAAACGGGAAGGAGAAAGCAATCGTCAGTTTTAAAAACCGATGGCAATTAGCATAGCTTAATGGCAATGCTGGAATTCCAACGAGCAAAAAATCCAACACCTCATGCTCCGATTCCAATTTGGGGCCTTGAACGAGGGTAGCGGTAAGATCAAAAGGTCTTCCTAGATTGGACCTCGTCTTGAGGCTAGATCATGTTGAAAGTAACATCGGAAATCCGTCTTGGGGGGGGAGGAGAAATGTGGGTGGGTATGACAAGGCGTCTCAAAACATAATATAAAAAATAGTATTCATATGCAGATTTGATGAGTCTTGTTTTGAAGGCGAGAGGAGGAGTAGAGGGGAATCGAAGAGCGGTGTTATCGCACTTTGAAGCCTCAAGTGAATGACGTGCCTGATTTTTCGACTTGAATGAGTGGAAAAAAACCAGTCGTGGGACAAGTGGAATGGAATGGAATGGATTGCAGATGAAATGCCGGATTAGCAGGGCATTCACATATCTTTCAAAACGGAAGTTTTGGAACACGGGAAGAAAAAACAATCGTCAAGGTCGAAAACCTACGAAATTTAGAAGAAATGATTTTGAGTGGTGGAATTCCAACCAACTCAAAATCCAATACTTCATGTGCCGATTCCAATTTGAGGCCCCTGTGCGAGGCTAGCGGAACTTCAAAGGGTCTGCCTCGATTGAGACCTTGACGAGGTTAGAAAATCGGAAATCCGCCGAGTGGGGTGAATAATAGGGAAATCGAAGAGCTATGGTCGTGCACTTTAGAGCCTACGTGAATGACGTGCCTCATTTTTCGACTTGAATGGACGGGGGAAAACCAGACTTGGGACAAATCGAATGGATTACAGGTGAATGCCCGGCTGAGGGACGCCGGGTTCCGCTAGAACAGGAAAAATTCCTAATGTTATAAAAGAAACATCAAATACATTGAATTAGGTTTCAGGGGAAATAAAACTCTGTGAAAAGACAGAAAATATATTGCAAATGTAATCGTCCTTTTGGTTTCCCGAAATAATTCATCCTAGAATGCCAGACTCCAACACTGTCTTGTCATCTATGCAAATATTGTCCCCACCCCCGATAACGGACTGTTGAACTGCCCGGTTGAACTCATTAATATTGGCTGATATCTGTAAATCAGACTGCGAAGAATCTACTTTTGCCTACTTCCTTTTTTTTCAGGGCGCATCGCTAATCCTCACATGACTGCCTACGTGATGAGCAAGTTCGCATCCGTTGCTTTCACCGAATGCCTGAGGAGAGAGACGGAGCCTTGGGGAATCAAAGTCATCTCCATAGAGCCTGAATTTTTCAAGCAAGCTCATTACTTTTCTGAAAATCTGCTTTTTGAGAAGAAAACTTTTAATAAAAATAGTTTTCAAAAAGTTACTTTTATTAGAGTATTAAAAAATAATTTATTTTTAATTTTTATTAATTTCTACTATATTCTAGGAGGGGGGAATAAAGACGCACATAATTCTGGTTTGGTTTAAGGAATATTAAGATTGGGACTGTGGTATTCCCCAACCCCCACCATAACCTATATTCATCAAAGAGATTGTGTACAGACAGACAGTAGCACAAATGTGCGATGCAGTTACTCTATTTGAAGGTTTATTCTACAGTATATTTTATAACATACAGTTCTATAAGCAAAACAACAAAGGTAATAAAATTACGCAAAAATATCTGCAAAAGTTTACCTTAAGCGCAGAGCAGCAAAGTGCAAATTTCAACCATACATTCCGCACAACAACAAGCCACCAAGCTCTGGCGTAACAGCATTTTCTTTTGTAGAAGTTGTACCTACTGTTGGTAATCCCATACCTGACGCAAGATACCATTTGATGGTGTTCCATACCTTCCTACTATTTCCCAACCCCTCACACTTCTTCTCTAATGCTTTTAGTATCTCCTTCTTTCACAGCAATTTATAATCTTTCATGATGGAAAACGTAATAAGAATTGTAAAATCGACATTATTAACGAACATGAAAAGATATAATCAGTATTTAGTAGGGTGGGCCGAAAAAAACTTTTTTTTTCTTTTTGAAACGCTATAGTGAGGAAAACTTGCCTCTAGGGTAGATAAGTAAAATGCAAAAAAGAATTCTTTTGCTTACATCTGGCGGTAGCGCGGCCTTAAACTTTTCGAAAATATAAGATTTTAATAATTTTTCTAACAACTGGAAAAAAATAAAATAACTTCTATAACAAGTAACTATATGTCGAGTTTAGTACAACAAAGTGTAGGAAAGATAAGTAAAGGAAAAAATAATACATTTTACAATTTGTTAATAGAGCATTACACTAAAAGAACCCACATTTTTTTGCCAAAAATTGGCAAATTTCCATTAAAACAAAAATTTGTTTCTGATTGTGTAAAATTTCAATTTGTAATCAAATATAGTCCTTTACTTGCCTTCAGTTTCTTTTGGTACTTTGAAATAAGATTCGTTTGAAAAACTTGGCATTGAAGATCCTGAAAGAAGTGTAGTTCTTATAAAACCATCTCCGGAATTGGAACCGACGACTTTTTGTGATGCCTCTGTTACCAGCTTCACACATCTTTCCACTGCTTGAGTGTGACTTGGGAAGATACCCTCGTGATTGAAAAAGTAAACTCAAAGCAGTTTCGAAGAACCATAAATGAGGATCATTATTAAATTTTACAAGTACCAGGTTCTGCGTTCGTTGGTGACGTTGCATCCTCTTCTGGGTCTGCTCAAAACATTACCAATAGCATTCTTTCTTATTTGACTGAAACTGGAATTTTATTACATGAATTGGACGTAATTGGATATGATGGAACCATTACCAATACGGGGTGGAAAACATATGTTATTTGCCAAATTGAAAAACAAGTTAAAAGACCACTACAGTGCGATGTGTGCCTCTTACACTTTAATGAATTGCCATTTCTGCATCTGTTCATAAATTTAGATGATGATATGACTGGGCCAAAATCATTTAGTGGTCCGATTGGCACACAGCTCAGTAAATGTGAGAAACTCCCAGTGGTAACTTTTGAAAGTAATGAGTGTGAGATTTCAGAAATTGAACGGAGAATTTTAATCAAAGATCAAAATTTTCTGCTGGACATAAGTTACGCTATAAAATCAGGTAGCTCTCCTGAAGATTTATCTATTCGTGAACCTGGTCCACTTTCCCATTCAAGATGGTTAACAACGGCGAACAGAGTTCTCCGTTTGTATTTAAGTATTGAAAACCCAATAGATGAACACAAGATCTTAGTTTCTTTTATCCTAAAGTCATATATGCCTCTATGGTTTCATATTAAGAAAAGTAAATACTCCACAAATGGACCAGAACATGTATTTGAAGTTATAAAATCGTCAAGATTCCTGCCAGAAAACTTGTTAAAAGTCATTGACCCAATAGTTCAGAGAACTGCATTTTTTGCCCATCCAGAAAACTTGTTTTTGAGTATGATAAAAGAAAGAAAGGAAGAAAGTCAAGTGGGAGTTTTCATCCACCAAAAATCAATTTCCTAGCCACTGACTACATTGAAATGATTCACTGGAACACTATTACACTTTCACCACCATCCTTTCTGCGAAGATTCACGATTCAAGAGATTTGGTCTAAAGTCCACTCAGGTGGAACAGCTTCTGAGTGGAACCTTGGCAAGTTCCCATGTGATACCCAAGCAGTGGAACGATGTGTGAAGCTGGTAACCGAGGCATCACAAAAAGTCGTCGGTTCCAATTCCAGAGATGGTTTTATAAGAACTACACTTCTTTCAGGATCTTCAATGCCAAGTTTTACAAACGAATCTTATTTCAAAGTACCGAAAGAAACTGAAGGCAAGTAAAGGACTATATTTGATTACAAATTGAAATTTTACACAATCAGAAACAAATTTTTGTTTCAATGGAAATTTGTCAATTTTTGGCAAAAAAAAATGTGGGTTCTTTTAGTGAAAGGCTCTATTAACAAATTGTAAAATGTATTATTTTTTTCCTTTACTTATCTTTCCTACACTTTGTTGTACTAAACTCTACATATAGTTACTTGTTATAGAACTTATTTTATTTTTTTCCAGTTATTAGAAAAATTATTAAAATCGTATATTTTCGAAAAGTTGAGGGTCGCACTACCGCCAGATGTAAGCAAAAGAAAAATTTTTTGTTGCATTTTACTTATTTACCCTAGAGGCAAGTTTTCCGCACTATAGCGTTTCGAAAGGAAAAAAAAGTTTTTTTCGGCCCACCCTAGTATTTAATGAATAGATTTTGACATTTTTTGAGTTTTAGTATGTTTTCTGAATCTTATTAAATTATCATTCTATTTCAGAACTCCGTTGACTAACAAGAAAAACGTGGAAAAATACCTTGAAAGTACCTGCAGAAATGTGGAGACTGGGATCAAATTCGATTATGGAGATTTGTACATGGACAGAATCAAAACTATGATCACGGATCTTTTTGCTATGTCATCTTCCAAAACGTACATTGTCACGAATGCCATAGAGGCAGCTATTAGCACGGAACACCCTTGCATTGTGTACAGACCTTCTGCAAACATAATACGACACATTTTTTATTATTATGTAGAAAAACTACCTAGTCACGTATTTGATACTGCATATAAAATAACATGCATCATTTGGAAAGTTCCAGCACCCAAGACAGCCCGGACATCATGAAGTGTTTAGTTTTACTCGACATTTATGAAAGCATTCAACTCATTTTAGACCCGAAGCTAGTAAATGTAACTGATTTTTATTATAATAGTTATTTAAATATTTTATTGTTTATAAAAAACGATTTTCTTTTTTAAAAAACTGCCGTATGAATTCCATCATACATTGGAATAAAACCGATTTACTTAAAAAATTATGTGAAATTTTGAATACACTGGTAAAATTGACACAAAAATATTCATTCAAATATGCTTTTCATGCACTTGTATTATTTTCCTTATAGATTACAGATACAGATTATTAGCACAAAGACATTTTCGACGCAATGTTCTTTAATCGTTCTCCATTGCATTATCTCATTGTTTTATTTCAATTTAAATCGAATATACAAGTTTCTGTGAAAATTACAGTTGTTTTTTTAAAAAATTTCCTCATTTAAAACTTTATCTCAATCGCAGTACATTATTTCGAACGACAGCAAAACTACATGACACGTCACGTCATTTTCCATATTTCAAATAATTTTTAACTGTTTGTATCATTTGCTATCTTTAAAATAAATTCTGCTGTATTTCACATACCACATGTTTTCGTATTATTGCATTTTTTTTGTTTCATTGTTATATTCTCGTAATAAAGCATTTTATATACTCTTTATTGTTATGTCAAAGATTTAAAGATTCGTACCAATCACAATGCGTTTTTCCTTTCAATGACAGAAAATTGACGACGGCATGTCCGAAATTATTACTTATCTCAAATTATCGTTATTAGTTTGAATTCTTTGGTATAAGTATTTCAAATAGATGCTATCGTAACTGGCCAGAAAGTTAAATTATACCTCGTTGTAAAATAAAGTAGTTAAATGGCAAATCTGGATTCCAAATATCAAGTTTTTCTAAAACTATTCTTTTCATTTTAACTTTCAAATGCGGAAACTTTCATCATTCGTTATGCTCCACTGTGGGCATCTGTGTCTACAGTAGCATACTGTATCAAGATGATCTCAACATGATATGGAAGATTATTAAGGATACAAAGGTCGGATTTCTCCGATTTCATAAACTAGATTTTGGTGAAAATTTTTTGAATTAATATTTCGAAGCAGTGGTGAATCCAGGATTTGGGTCGGGGGAAGGGGGCTGAGGTATAAAAAGTTTTCTATCGTCGCGACGAATGTCAAAATTTATGGCTTATGTAAACCAAAACACTTTAACTTTACAGACTTTACTCTCCTGACAATAAGAATCATAAAGAACACTACAATACTTTCGATAATTTAACAAAAAATACAATGAAATAACTAGCAAAAACATGTTTTTGACCGTGTCAACGCTGCAAATACGAGTGGAATGAGTGCAAAAGTGGGAGAACTTTCGTGCCTGTCAAAAGCCAGGAAGAAATGTTTTCACTTTTTTTAAATGGAGATTAAAAAAAAACAGCTGTAGTTATTTTAAATAAAATAAAGAATTCTGGTCTAGCTAGGGGGGGGGGGGCTGCAGCACGAGAGCTACCCCCTGGATTCTGTCGTGTTGAAAATTTTGATTTTTATCTTAATTTTATTTATATTTTATTATACATAAAGAATGCCAGACTTCTGAAGTCAAGTAATAATAATAATAAATTTTATCGCGTTGTGTTTGATTAATGCAAAAACCCAGAGTTCATCCAGGCCATGCCTTAAGGAAGCTCTGTCAGCATGAGGAACATCATTCAATTTTAAGAGATACATCAATCAGACATTTGCAAGATATACTTCAATCAGATATTTTTAAGAGACACATCATTCAGGCATTTTCTTTGGATTAGCTATCTTTATTTTATGGTATTGTGAGAATTATAAAAGAAATTTATGTAACATAATTTAAACAGCATAATTTCAGCCATTTGCAGGATAAAACGCAATATCACAAACATCTTGACTAAAAATAAACAATTAATAAAAATCACTATTTCATGGCAATGATGTATTTGTGCACATTGCACAGTCACACATACATAAAAATCATTTTGTTACCACATGTAATTTAATGCAGAAAATTATTCATCACACCAAAATAATTCATCAATAATAAAAAAAAAGACAATTACTTTTAACAACAATATCATTCGCTTGAAATTTATCTTGATTAAAATATTAATTATTTCATCAAATTTTACATATCATTCCATGACACGAAACAATAATGAATCAATTTTCCTTTCAAACAATAAACATTTCACTGCACCTTCTCACAAAATTCAACCAAGTAGCACAAACAGGAGTTACTCAAATTTGCCTTTGCAAAGTATAGAAATTCAGATAGATTCATTTTTTTTTTGATTAATCATTCTTTTCACGTGGACCGAACTACATTTCCTTTTTTTTTTTTTTTTTTGACTAATTTTAACAGTTACGTAGCATTTCCGGCCAGGATTATGAATTTACATATAATTTTCCTTCAGCTTCTGGGCAATCTCTAATTTGAGACCCAGACCTGCGAAATTTACCAATTTTATTTGGTCGCTGCACGTAATCTCGCCAAAATTTGTCTATCGAACAAACAATCGTGATTTAATCTCCTCCAGTATTTAGCGAAAGTGTTTAAAACTTACGGCGTCTCTTCGCTCCACACCGGCGGTGGTGAGCCCGAAGGCCACCGCTCGACATTTTTACTTTTTACCTTTACATCCAGATGACTTCGTCTCCGTCCGCCTCCAATCTGCCTAGCCACCCCCAAAAAATCTCTTTTCGAAGTCCCCAACTCAAAGACCATTGGTCAACAAACCACCCACGTCAGAGAAAGTTCTCGAAGTTTCTTTTTTACGGACGAAGAAAAAAAAGGTCAAACACCCCACTCGAAATTCCCAGAAAATCAGAGGGGAAAGGGATCATACTTCCTGTACCCCTTCTCAGGAGAAAAAAAAAAATGGCCAGGAGAAGGAACGTGTTTTCTTCACACGACAATTTGCCTCTGTTTCGAAGGTTTAAACTTGATAAGGTGAAAGTACGAAAATGTGATAAATGAATCCACATAAATACTCATGCGGAATTTTTAAAATTCATATTTTAATGTACAAGATTTATATGCATTGGCGTCTCGTATATTGGAGCTGTATAATTACAGCACCTCCTGCAGTATTTTACAACTTATTTTTTTCCTTTCTTTTCGTAAAGTTCGGCTACTTTTTCTTCCTGAGAGTTTGATCATCTTTTGCGGTAACACATAAAAACCCTTCTTTAATCAAAATCCTGTGATGACAATTTTGGTGATTACACGAAGCATATAAACGCCAGTGGAAAAATAAGCATAAGCTGCACTGAGAACAGCAGCGGAAAACTTGGAACTGTGCTCAAAATCGCTTAGAGGGAGGGCATGGCAAAAAGAAACTTAAATAAAGGGAAAACAACGTTTTCTACGTCTCTTAAGCTTGACATTCACGATCACTCCACTCTACGCAAATTTGGTCTCGCCACACCAAAACTGGTCGTTAATTCGAAAATCCGATGAAAATTAGCGTGATGTGGTTCAAAGTTTGAAAACCCAACTTCTTTTGAAATTCATTTGGACTGCCAGGCCATAAATGCAGAAATGCGACCGGTGTGCATACGTAGGGGAGGGGGAAGCCCTCTCGCACTGGAGGAAATCAGAGCTGGCGGGGGTTCACGCTTTGAAGGCGGGGGGGGGAAAAGTAGGCCTACAGTAGTGGATCTGAGCGCCCGTAGGTGATGGATTTGTGGTTTGCGTGGAGCGGCCCGTCAATGGGCTACCTAAATGAATGGTCTGAAAATGGAATGGTGTGGAGCGCCACCATGCCATTTGCGTGGGGTGGAATGATCGTGATTGTCCAGCTTTACGGGACTGTTCACTTCGGAGCTCATCTCTCATGAAAGGGAAGATAATAAATTGGCACTCTTCCAGTATCTTTCTCTCTCTTCTTGTTCGTCTCCCCCGCCCATCCAACTTAACCGTCTTTGGCTCTCCCGGGAACCATCTGGTCCCGAGGTCGAAATTTTACTACCAGGCCACGGCAGCAACATGCTTTTAGATGGAAAGGTGCATGAATTTCTTTTATGGGCTGATTGTCATTCAGAGTTTTTCCTGTCCCATTCCAATTGGCAGCATCTTAATTATTCAGTTGATTTGTATGAATGAATATTAGTACAGCAATTCCCGTGTTTTCCTGTTCCCGTCTGTCTCTTATGCAATTACATTATCTACAAGGTAGACCGTCTGTCACGGAAAAATTGGGCTGTAAATATTCCGGTTGGTACTGATAATGTAATTATTCGATTACGAAAACATCTGGACGACGATAATGTTTTGAGGCACAAATATAAAAAATGCTTTGTGCTGTAGGACGTTTTTATAAAGAGATACTGTTAAACACGGCTGGTAGAACCATTACAAACTCATTGAATAAAAAGCATAGAGTGAACTTTCAAGGTTACTGTGACGTGGTGGGAAGGTCTCGGCTTCGGGACTGGACCGAGACCTGATTCCAACATAGATCAACCTTGTAAGCGGACCTGGTTCTCGTTAACTTCCTCGAGGTCAAACGTCCGTCCGTTGATGTGATGTGGAAGTATGGGAATGGGGCTGACATCACATGATGCCACCCCACACCCCTGGTGCCTATAACCTCAAGGGTTATCTAACCAGTTGGGTGGGTGCAGGGTGGATGAGTACAACCACTTCCACCACAGGGCTCTGGGAACCTACGCGAATGCCATAACCCGAACAACTTTAAATTCTCTCCTCCCCCATGGTTTAAATCTATGAAAAAACCCAAAACTTAAACTGGAGAAATTACTGAATCAGAACAAAAATATGCCCTGTCTGGGCAACACTCTCTTAAAGAGTTTGACATTTACAGACAGAAATGATAAAAAAACATTTAAACAACAGAACTTGATTAAATATAAAACATGCAGGAAGCACACAAAAAAGTTTGGAAAATATATACAATTAAACACAAATATCAGAAAATAACTGTTCTGAATAAAAAAAATGAACAAAGAAATAATAAAATAATAATGATAATAATTTTGACTCAAAATGTTTGTGCTGTTGGTATTATGGCAGTTGATTACACCTGTTCCTAAAAATACACGTTCTTCCTCGTTTATACCATATGCACGGTGAAATTTTCAATGGAGCAGGAATTAAAAGATCTATAGGGAATTCGTATTCAAGCCGTTTTTATTTTTCTCAGATTTTCCTAGGGTTGTTCATTAGGAGTTTGTCTCTCTTGTTACTGTCTGACGGTTGCTTGACTGTATGAGACAATTACCTATTAATAAAACGCACAAAAACACAGATGGGTTTGTCCAAACAAGGTATAAAAGATGAAGATACAATCAGACTTTTTCAAATGTTTTCACTGGATGGCTTGCTGACGAAAAGGTCGATGTCGTTGAGAAAGGATTTCTAATGAAAAAAACTGATTGGACCTTTGATTTAAAAGTTGATGTATTGGAGGCTTAACTGGGTCGCTAGATGTCTGGCTTAAAAAGGACCTGGTAATTATGAATGTGATTGATAATCCCTCAGCGGGACAGGTGATTTGACGCAACTCTCCTGTACCATTCCCGTTCTAAGCTGGTCTTTGTTAGTTTCATGTGCCAGGCTGTTGTTAGTAGACAAGATGTAGCATAGCGAATGGGATTTCCAATTTCTCCACAGCTACACAGTGGAGAGTTGGGTAGATGAAATCTGTGTAGATATGAAGGAAAATGGCCGTGTCCTGTGAAAAACAGAACATCCGCTCTATTCCAGTTCGCTGACTGCAGCGAAACTTTAGGAAATATGTTAAATGTGGATCGGCCCGTATCCCCTTCGTCCCATTCACTTTGTCTAATGGGGCTGACAGCACAAGTGTCGTCCTGGTCATCTGACCATGTCTCAGTATTATGTGGTCCTTTCCAAAATAACTCTCGTGTAGCTTCAAAACGAAATACTCGTCTAATTAAAGTACACTAAACTATCCTTACATTGATATTTTTACACTTGTAAGCCAAAATTACTAAACCGAATTTGAAGAAAAAATTTTGCGTTGACTGAAATGAAATAAAACACTAGATGCAGTCAAAATTAGAGAGGGAATTATGTGATTCCTTGTCATTTTTTTTCTTTTGATCACAGCTCACATGGTGTTTAAGAAAAGTGCAGTTTCTGGGCAGCGATATGAGCGATTAAGAAATATCAAAGTAAAACAATAAGAATTAATTTTCTTACCACAATTATCTCTATCTTTGCTATGATTATTATCTTTTTTTTACCAGAAGACAGTTATTTAGACGGTAATGTTAATTATGAATAAAAGTGGACATGAATCCACAAAAGATACAAAAAAAAATCCGTAGGTTTGATCAAATTACTGAACCTGATTTTTTTTTAATATTTTGATAGAATGCAGAGAAATTAATATACTTCTAAAAATAATTAGCCTTGAAATAAATTCAGTGACAAACTTATTCTTTAACTATGGAGTCAGTCAATTCATGTGACGTCAGTGGCAAATGATAACCGCTACTGCGCATGCCATCTAACATTTAACTGTACGCTGTCTTGCATTATGCGGTGTGTGTCATGCCCTTTATCGCTCCTGTAAGATGCACAAAGAATTCCTAAGTTAAGCTGGCAGGGCACAGTTGATGTGTTTCACATGACAATAAATTAAATTTACTTTCTTAATCACTTAGCGACTGAAATGGCTAATTAACTGTGCTCTCTGATTTTTTGATCATTCCAGATATCAACAATTACTGAAATTTGTATGGGAAAAAACTGCACTTGTGACCAAAGTTTTAGGCTGGACATTCATGACCTCTCCATGCCAAAACTGTTCGTCAAAGTGACAAACCGATCAGAATTGCCCGATAACCATCGCTCCATTGGACTGTCGGGTCATAAATCAAAACCGGCGGGAATGGGTACGTTTGTGTGGAGGGGAGGAGATTTGTTGTTACTTAGGGAATTGGAGAAGGCGGGAATCGGAGTGACTGGCAGTGCAGGGATTTGCGTTGCATGGATCGGTCGTAAATGACCTGCCTAAATGGATGGGCTAAAAATGGAATGGCATGGAGTGCCTCCACGCCAGTTGCGGAGTGGTCGTGCATGCCTGTTTTTAGAGAGGGGCTTTGAAGTAAACGAAGCGCAAGAATTAATATTTCATATTTGTGTTGGTTTAGTCAAATTTTATTCCACAGTTCCTCTACAGTAATCACTGACCTAGAATTTAATCGTGATTAACTTCTAAGAGAATTCACGCTGTAGAGTCTGTGACACTGTGTGAAAAATGGAGACTTCGAAGGAATTAGACGGTGAGATGATTCTTCAATTTTCAGGATCATGCTCGGCGCTGCTTTCCAAAACCAAGCAAGCTAATAAAGGGGACATTGAACCTGGTGGTAGCTGGGCAAAAACCTGAACCGCCAACATCGCAAAGGCCGGTTCTGTACAACTTGCGAATTGGACTCCGTTACGGCGTGCCCTGAACAGTTGATCCTCCTTGACTCAACATTTGGAAACGGACCAATAAACCTGTCCCGACATCTCTTAATTCGAGACCACAGGAAAAGGAAAACAGATACTTATAGATGACTTTCCTTTCTCTTTCTCTTTGTAGTCCTCCTGGAAGGAAAAGCAAACTTTCATTTTTCATTTCTTTTCAAAAGCAAAGCAACTTCACAATTTGTAGTCAGATTAGGTTATCTTACAATCTAACCTGACTAGATAATTGGCCAATCAATGAACAGATTCCTGCGAGAGATTCCCTTTGCATTAAAACAATATCCAAATTATAATTCGTACCTCAATAGCAGACTTATTTGATGATATTTCAATGGTCAAAAGGCATTATGCAAATGAAATATAGTTGAATTAATAATTTAAAATTTTATGCAGCATTTGAAAAAACATTACAGCTGTATTGATTGGTGAGTAAATTATATAAGGAACGTTTTTATCTGACGACCTTGCTTTTTGGAGGACAAAGAAAGCACCTTAAGGAAGTTTTATTTTAAAATTCGAGTTTTAAAGAATACATGTACACAATTGCCTCATTTTTCTTCGATCTTTATCGTAAAAATTTCCTTTTTTAATTTATGATTTGTGCTCAAGCAGTAACGTTTTGAAATTTCTGCCAGAATCAGTTTCATCTGTAGTCCTTGCGCTACATGAATTGCGAAATCAACACTTCCCATGGATCGATTTATTACAGCTTGGTTCATTTGCGTCGCATGTACTGTTTTGATTTTCGAAATTGCTTGCTCAGTAGCTCCATTTCTAAATTCATTTTATTACTTCCTGGCTAGAAATGCATTTGGTTTAATTATTGGGCACTGGCTCTTCCTATTCACTCAAGGTAGTATCTTCAAAAAGCGTATTAGTCCAAATAAAAAAGCTGTTTTTATTACAGGTAAGTAACCCTATCCATTTTTATAATAAAGAAACTCTAATTGAATAGATGCTTTCTGATTATTTTCTTATGTTATCATTATGTGCTGGGCTATTTTCTTCCATTCCTATAATTTTTGAAAAGAATTATTTTTATTTCTATCCCCGACAATTAAAACACAAATAAATGTACGAGGTGAGCTGAATGTCATTCTTGATTAACAAGATTCATTCTGCAAAAACTATTATACCTAGACTTATGTTTATTTTTGTAAAGTAACCGAGTTTGCAATAAGACTACCTCAGTAAATTTCAGTGTGCGTCCCCTTTGTAGCAACGAGAATGTCTCTGGCTTTTAAGCAATGTGTGGATTCTCGGATCCCTAAATACAGACATTATTCTTATTTACTTTTCCGAAAGCATGAAAGATTGATTTATCTGTGAAATTTGTAACGATGTATTTGTAATAGTTTTGCCGTTTATATTCCGTTGAGAATCGCAATTGCTAATACAGCAAGTCATCATCTTGCAGGGCCTAACCGACGAACGAGGTCCACATTTGCATTGCATTCTACAAACTACTTCTTGGAAGGTCGCCAACGTTCCCAGTTTCTTTGAACTTTTCATGCCCTTAATTTATGGTTTTGACACCTGAACAGAAAAAGCCAATTAAGTTTTATGCGACAATAAGTCTATAGAATCGCACCTTTACCTTCATTGACGCTATTTCGTTAAAATGTAACTTCTGATTCACCGCTTGCATTTATGGACTAACTGCGCCATCTATTAGACGACAAGAAAAGCTTTACGAGCAGAGTTAGGCAGTGTTAAAAATTTTACTTTGATATCGTCAACTGTTATTTTGTGCTAACGTTTTACAATCAGCGAAATTCACTGGACTCATCCTGCATATCAAAGAGTCCTGTATAGAAAGAGTAGAAGTAAACGCAATCTATATATTTAAAATAATATGGTAAAACCTTCAGACAGTTCGCCAGCTCCAACCACTCGACGGATTTCGATAATTTTTATTTTATATAAAAGCTTATGACGTTTAGA